>CAMRHE010000894.1:0-364189 GCA_947044405.1 Leptodactylus fallax
TTGTCTGTATACTGGTGTAATTCTCAGTATCTGCTCTTATTCTGTATATACGGGCAGTGCACAGTACCACTTCTCTTGTCCTGTATACTGGGGTAATTCTCAGTAGTGCCCTTATTCTGTATATACGGACAGTGCACAGTACCACTTCTCTTGTCCTGTAGGTCTCTGGATATTTCGGGGGCTTTGGTTCAGTGTGCAGTCTCTTGGTGTGGGTGCTCACTGCAGACCAGTTCTCTATTAGATATGTGACGTAGTCGCCCGCTCTTATCAGATCAGTGTGTTATATCACCCCCTGCTGGTTGAATGTATTAATAACTATACAGTCACGTTTCTGTGCCCTTATGTATCTGTCCTAGTCATGTGACATCCCGTGATCTTTTCCCTACGTTATGTCCTATTCAATTTGCTTTGTGAGTCTACCTTTGCGTATACATTGGGACTTGTTTCTAGATATAATTAAGTACTGTTTGCATTTTTAAGTAAGTGAACCCTTGGTATGACGCAGACATTGGCTTTCCTGGGGTCATTTGTAGTGAGGAGAATTTTCATCCATAATATTTTAGCAAATTTTTTTGTCTGTAACAGAATGTGGTGGTGACCCTTAACCCTTTTCCACCACCGGATGTACATGTAGGGCTCTATTCACCAGAAATATGTGCCATATATATTTGTCAACTCTCCTGGAATGTTCGGGAGACTTACAAGAAAAGAGTTGACTTCCCAGATTCTTAGAGGAGTGGGCCAATCTCCCGGTATGCCATGTGTGACTTGTGCATTTTATGTAAAAGGAATGTGACGAACACATTTCATGCCCATGTCACAAGAAGGGGACATGACCACACCCATAGGGGGCATTGCCATAGCTGATCGTTGACACGGTGCGTACTATTCTCCTGGATCATTGATGGTCGCAATCTACAATTGCTGCAATCTTCATAGATGTGGTCATTAGGTTTTCCATTCTATTGGAATAGAAAGTCACTATTGGAGAGCCTCACTATGTATGTGATGTCAACCCCTTCTCCGCACCTCCAGCATGTTTCTGGGGCTCCTCAATACAAGTGGTGCAATAAGACAGGTACCTTGTACCATGGCAAAACAATTTGATGGATGTTTCATGTGCCTTGTTGAGATGACCGTTTTTTTGACAAATAGGAAAGGCCTAACCCATCAATGTTCCTCAAAGGTTTTTCTAGATCCCATTCCCATTCAGAGTTGTAAGATGGAAGGTTGATGGAGAAGAGGTTAAAAGAAGGCCATAGTGTAATGATCTGGTATTTGCAGGAGGATGCAACGAGAGGTACATTGAGTCCATGGAAGAGTGCTAAGAGCTGTGCGATATAGTATGTGCAATTCACTGCAGTTACTGTGAGTAGTATTGCTTGCAGGACTTTTCTCTCCGCATGTTTTGTGCGGAAACCGAGTGGAAACCACACGGACCCCATTATAGTCAATGGGGTCAGCGGGATTCCCAGGTAAACCGCTTTTTTATACATATAGGTTTCCGTTCAGGGGGTCCCCAAGAGGACTCTCCGAACAGAAATCCGAACGCAGATGTGAACCGGGCCTTAGAACTCTTTGGAACTTTCAGAAAGCAGCTGGTATGGTGGTAGGGTTAGTTTGGAGAGATACTGTGGAGCATATTATACTGTGTGACGGCCACTATGGAGCATAGTATATTGAGTGGGGGCCACTGTTGAGCATATTATACTGTGTGAGGCCACTGTGGAGCATATTATACTGTGTGGAGGCCACCGTGGAGCATTATACTGTGTGGTGGCCACGGTGGAGCATTATACTGTGTGGGGGCTACCATGGAGCATATTATTAATGTGTGGGGGCTACGGCGAAACATATTACACAATGTGGGGCTCCTTCGTTACTTACATCACACACCATCTATTTTTATAGCAGACATGTGTTACAGTGTTTCTCCCAAAATAAGACAGGGCCTTATATTATTTTTTTCTACAAATAAAGATCTAGGGCTTATTTTCAGGGTAGATCTTATTTTGCAGGCACCGGAGCAAATCAGAATGTTTTCTGATTCACTCTGGATGAATCTTATAAAATGGTTAGGGTTAGTAACTCTAATCCTCACTTATATTCACAATTAATGGTGCAGGGTCAGTGGGTGTTAAACAAACTTACTGGCGCGCTCTCTCTCTCTAAACACTCTGTTTGGCAGTGACCCCATGCCCTCTCTATATCTTTTACGCTAAGGGGTATGTGCTGTAGTGGAATGGCTGCATCTGTGGGAGCTAATAAGGGTGGCACCAGACGTCGGGTCATGTAGGTAACCAAACCCACAGCATAGTAGTGGCCTGGAGGTGTGACCCAGGAGGTGGCACTCGGAAAGGCGGACTCAGGAGGCGGGACATGGGAGCGTGTGAGCAGATTTTGCCCTGCCGTGGTGGGAGGTAGTGGGGTATACCTATTCTCTGTCTCCGTAATGTCAGTGGTGTCATGTGACATAGCCTAGCGCTGGAGGCGCTGACTGTAACTGGGACTTATTTTTGGAGTAGGGCTTATATTTCAAGCCTTCTCCAAAAACCCTGCAAACTCAAGCTAAGGTTTATTTTCGGGGTAGGGATTATTTTAGGAGAAAGAGAGGGTATTATCACAGCCTTTAATAATACTGCATGATCACTGTAAAAAAGATCTGGGATGTAAATAGTGAAGGATGGAAGGCGCTTACAAAATCACCACGGTCCCTTCAAACAGCTGATCAGCAGGGGTCCTGGGTGTTGGCGCCCCACTAATCTCTTAGACTATTTGGGCCCTCCACTGGTGGGCCCTAGACATCCCAGTCCAACACTGCCTGTGAGTGTATGTAAGTGCTGAGGCAGGGAGAGCTGGAGTCTGCCATGTGTGGTGGAGCAGCCTGGCCACTAAATATGCCCTGCGGTTTCCAGGAGTAGTAATGGAGTAATGTTGCAGTGAGAGGATGAGAAAGATGTTCAGACCTAAGATTTTTTGCTTTATTTTTTTCATCTAATTTTCTTGTATTTTTAGATTATAAAGTAAGAAACCATTCAGAATATTGAGATGTTTATAACAAGACAACACAAGTAGCAAGTGAAGCAACAAAAGAAACTTTATTACTTTCTTCTGGTGATACAGCACATAGGAAGATAATGTCTAAGACATATAAAGCAGAAGAACAAGGCAAAAGGCAGGAGATCACTCAGCATACAAGGCCACAATTCTTGTTTAGTAATAAACTGCATAGGGAGACCAGAATTTATATCCTGAATCGCATGCACATGGGTAAAATGCTAATTCATTTCCTTGTATGGAGAACTGAGACTGGAAAGTTGACTGAGGTACCACTTGTTGAGGAACTTGGGGAACTACCTGAGGTACCACTTGTTGAGGAACTTGGGGAACTACCTGAGGTACCACTTGTTGATGGACTTGGGGAACTACCTGAGGTACCACTTGTTGATGGACTTGGGGAACTACCTGAGGTACCACTTGCTGAGGAGCTTGGGGAACTACCTGAGGTACCACTTGTTGAGGAGCTTGGGGAACTACCTGAGGTACCACTTGTTGATGGACTTGGGGAACTACCTGAGGTACCACTTGTTGATGGACTTGGGGAACTACCTGAGGTACCACTTGTTGATGGACTTGGGGAACTACCTGAGGTACCACTTGTTGAGGAACTTGGGGAACTACCTGAGGTATCACTTCTTGAGGGACTTGGGGAACTACCTGAGGTACCACTTGTTGAGGAGCTTGGGGAACTACCTGATGTACCACTTGCTGAGGAGCTTGGGGAACTACCTGATGTACCACTTGCTGAGGAGCTTGGGGAACTACCTGATGTACCACTTGCTGAGGAGCTTGGGGAACTACCTGATGTACCACTTGCTGAGGAGCTTGGGGAACTACCTGAAGTACCACTTGTTGAGGGACTTGGGGAACTACCTGAGGTACCACTTGTTGAGGAGCTTGGGGAACTACCTGAGGTACCATTTGCTGAGGAGCTTGGGGAACTACCTGAGGTACCACTTGTTGAGGGAGTTGGGGAACTACCTGAGGTATCACTTGTTGAGGAACTTGGGGAACTACCTGAGGTATCACTTGTTGAGGGACTTGGGAAACTACCTGAGGTACCACTTGTTGAGGAGCTTGGGGAACTACCTGAGGTACCACTTGTTGAGGAGCTTGGGAAACTACCTGAGGTACCACTTGTTGAGGGACTTGGGAAACTACCTGAGGTACCACTTGTTGAGGAGCTTGGGGAACTACCTGAGGTACCACTTGTTGAGGAGCTTGGGGAACTACCTGAGGTACCACTTGTTGAGGAGCTTGGGGAACTACCTGAGGTACCACTTGTTGAGGAGCTTGGGGAACTACCTGAGGTACCACTTGTTGAGGAGCTTGGGGAACTACCTGAGGTACCACTTGTTGAGGAACAACCAGAGTAACTACCTGAGGTACAGCTTGTGGAAATACAGCCTGATAAGCTGGTTGAGATACCACTTGTGGAGCAGCTTGGGAAATTACCTGTAAAGTAACAGCCTGTGGAGCTGGTTGAGATACCACTTGTGGAGGAACTTGGGGAGCTGCCTGAAGTACCGCCTGTGGAGGAACAACCTGGGCAGCTGGTTGAGGTGCCACTTGTGGAGGAACTTGAAGAGCTACCTGAGGTACTGCCTGTGGAGGAACAGCCTGGGGAGCTGGTTGAGATACCACTTGTGGAGGAACTTGGGGAGCTGCCTGAAGTACCGCCTGTGGAGGAACGACCTGGGCAGCTGGCTGAGATACTACTTGTGGAGGAACATGGGGGGCTATCTGATATACAACCTGTGTAGGAAGAGCCTGTAAAGCTGGTTGAGATACCACCTGTGGAGGAACTTGGGGAGCTGCCTGAAGTACCGCCTGTGGAGGAACAACCTGGGCAGCTGGTTGAGGTGCCACTTGTGGAGGAACTTGAAGAGCTACCTGAGGTACTGCCTGTGGAGGAACAGCCTGGGGAGCTGGTTGAGATACCACTTGTGGAGGAACTTGGGGAGCTGCCTGAAGTACCGCCTGTGGAGGAACAACCTGGGCAGCTGGTTGAGGTGCCACTTGTGGAGGAACCTGAAGAGCTACCTGAGGTACTGCCTGTGGAGGAACAGCCTGGGGAGCTGGTTGAGATACCACTTGTGGAGGAACTTGGGGAGCTGCCTGAAGTACCGCCTGTGGAGGAACAACCTGGGCAGCTGGTTGAGGTGCCACTTGTGGAGGAACTTGAAGAGCTACCTGAGGTACTGCCTGTGGAGGAACAGCCTGGGGAGCTGGTTGAGATACCACTTGTGGAGGAACTTGGGGAGCTGCCTGAAGTACCGCCTGTGGAGGAACAACCTGGGCAGCTGGTTGAGGTGCCACTTGTGGAGGAACCTGAAGAGCTACCTGAGGTACTGCCTGTGGAGGAACAGCCTGGGGAGCTGGTTGAGATACCACTTGTGGAGGAACTTGGGGAGCTGCCTGAAGTACCGCCTGTGGAGGAACGACCTGGGCAGCTGGCTGAGATACTACTTGTGGAGGAACATGGGGGGGCTATCTGATATACGACCTGTGTAGGAAGAGCCTGTGAAGCTGGTTGAGATACCTCTTGTGGAGGAACTTGGGGAACTGTCTGAGGTACCACCTGTGTAGGAACAGCCTGGGCAGCTGGTTGAGGTACCACCTGTGGAGGAACTTGGGGAGCTACCTGAGATACCACTTGTGGAGGAATTTGGGGAGATACCTGAGATACCACCTGGGGAGGAAAAGCCTGGGTAGCTTGTTGATATATCACTTGCTGGGGCACAACCTGAAGAGCTACCTGATATCCCACTTCTTGATGCACATTCTGAGGAATTACCTGATATATGAATTGTGGAAGAACAGCTTGGGGAGCTGGCTGAGATAACACTTGTGGATGAGCAACCTGGGGAGTTGACTGAGATACCACCTGTGGAGGAACTTGGGGAGCTACCTGAGGTACCACTTGTGGAGGAACAGTCTGGGGAAGTGTCTGAGGTGCAGCATATGTATGAACAGCCTGGGGACCTTGCTGAGATACTACTTGTGACGGTACAGCCTGTAGAGATGGTTGAGATACCACTTGTGGAGAAACAGCCCGAGTGGGTACCTGAGGAACCATTAGGGCAGGTGATTGTAAGGCTAGCCATGAGCATGTCTGACCTAATAGAAATGGTGTTTGAACTACTGGTGGCAGTGGTACTGCTTGCTGAACTGGAGCCGGTTGAGGAGCTGGTGTTTGCTGAACAAGAACCAGTGGTGGAGCTGGCATTTGCTGAAGTGGAGCTGGTTGTGGAGCTGGTGTTTGCTGAATTGGAGCTGGTGTTTGCTGAACTGGAGCTGGTTGTGGAACAGGTGTTTGCTGAACTGGGGCCAGTTGTGGAGCTGGTATTTGCTGAACTGGAGTGGGTTGTGGAACTTGTGTTTGCTGAACTGGAGCTGGTTGTGGAACTGATGTTTGCTGAACTAGGACCAGTTGTGGAGCTGGTGTTTGCTGAACTGGAGCCAGTTGTGGAGCTGATGTTTGCTGAACTGGAGCTGGTGTTTGCTGAACTGAAGCTGGTGTTTGCTGAGCTGGAGCTTGGTGTGGAGCTGATGCTTGCTGAACTGGAACCAGTTGTAGAGCAGGTGTTTGCTGAACTAGAACCAGTTGTGGAGCTGGTGCTTGCTGAACTGGAGCTGGTTGTGGAACAGGTGTTTGCTGAACTGGGGCCAGTTGTGGAGCTGGCATTTGCTGAATTGGAGTGGGTTGTGGAACTTGTGTTTGCTGAACTGGAGCTGGTTGTGGAACTGATGTTTGCTGAACTACGACCAGTTGTGGAGCTGGTGTTTGCTGAACTGGAGCCAGTTGTGGAGCTGGTGTTTGCTGAACTGAAGCTGGTGTTTGCTGAGCTGGAGCTTGTTGTGAAGCTGATGCTTGCTGAACTGGAACCAGTTGTGGAGCAGGTGTTTGCTGAACTAGAACCAGTTGTGGAGCTGGTGCTTGCTGAACTGGAGCTGGTTGTGGAACGGGTGTTTGCTGAACTGGGGACAATTGTGGAGCTGGTGTTTGCTGAACTGGAGTGGGTTGTGGAACTGATGTTTGCTGTACTGGAGCTGGTTGTGGAGCTAATGTTTGCTGAACTGGAACCAGTTGTGGTGCTGGTGTTAGCTGAACTGGAGCCAGTAGTGGAGCTGGTGTTTGCTGAACTGGAGCTTGTTGTGGAGCTGGTGTTTGCTGAACTGGAACCAGTTGTGGAGCTGGTATTTGCTGAACTGGAACCAGTTGTGGTGTTGGTGTTTGCTGAACTAGAACCAGTTGTGGAGCTGGCGTTTGCTGAACTGGAGCTTGTTGTGGAGCTGGTGTTTGCTGAACTGGAACCACTTGTGGAGCTGGTATTTGCTGAACTGGAACTGCTTGTGGGGCTGGTGTTTGCTGAACTGAAGTTGGTTGTGGAGCAGGTATTTGCTGAACTGGAGCCAGTTGTGGAGCTGGTGTTTGCTGAACTGGAGCTGGTGTTTGCTGAGCTGGAGCTTGTTGTGGAGCTGATGCTTGCTGAACTGGAACCAGTTGTGGAGCAGGTGTTTGCTGAACTAGAACCAGTTGTGGAGCTGGTGCTTGCTGAACTGGAGCTGGTTGTGGAACTGGTGTTTGCTGAACTGGGGCCAATTGTGGAGCTGGTGTTTGCTGAACTGGAGTGGGTTGTGGAACTGGTGTTTGCTGAACTGGGTGCAGTTGTGGAGCTAATGTTTGCTGAACTGGAACCAGTTGTGGTGCTAGTGTTAGCTGAACTGGAGCCAGTTGTGGAGCTGGTGTTAGCTGAACTGGAGCCAGTTGTGGAGCTGGTGTTTGCTGAACTGGAGCTTGTTGTGGAGCTGGTGTTTGCTGAACTGGAAACAGTTGTGGTGTTGGTGTTTGCTGAACTAGAACCAGTTGTGGAGCTGGCGTTTGCTGAACTGGAACTGCTTGTGGAGCTGGTGTTTGCTGAAGTGGAGCCGGTTGTGGAGCAGCTGTTTGCTGAACTGGGGCTGGTACTTGAACTTGGATCTGAGGCATGGCTTGTACCACTTGATAACTTTGAACTGGTTGTTGAGTTGCCATCTGTGTTGCCACTTGGACTTGACCCTGAGCAGGTGCTTGGACTGATGCTGGAACAGCAACTACTTGTTGTCCTGGAACTGGTATTTGGGCTGGAACTTGCTGAGCTGGCTGAGGGTATGGTGTGAACTGTTGCACTGAGGGGATATAGACATTGGGCTGCTGATATGCCGCGGGCACTTGGTTGCTGGACTGTGGTGTTGGAGCTCCAGCAGCATACTGCTGACCTCCTTGCTGCAGAAGACATTGCTGGGAGTTGCGTTCTTTGAGCACATGTTTGTAGTAAGCCTTGGCCACGACACACACCAACGTGATATATTCTTTAAAGCTTATTTCACCATCACGATTCCTGTCCACGGCCTTCATGACCAAGTTAATGGTTTCCGGATCACCGGTGTTCTGTAATGAAACATGTACAACTTCATCTTATCAGCCATACTGACCACCTCCCATAGACCCATGTCTAAAGTCTTCACCTAAGGCCATGACTTACTTTGATGGCATCGGATAGCTCTGCCTGTATGAGCTGCTCCATTTCTGATGGTTTTAGACTTTGGCCGGGACATGGGTGCTGGGAATATTTCTCATAGATCTCCAAAATGCTGTGGATTGCTTGTATGAGGTTGGACATTTTGATTGATGTTGTATAAGGCTGCAGAAGAAGAAAAATTGTATGGACATTGCTAACACAATAAAATTCAACCTCAAATATGGCCAAGAACCGGAGATAACCCAATGACCATTCAGTCTGAACTGTGTTTAGGTCTTTTTCTTGTATCATTGACATGAGAAACAAGAACTAAAGTGAGAGACCAAGAGAAAAGTAAGAAACTGGAGATATTACATACATCGGGAGACATCACATGTTATGGAGAAGCACAAATCATATAAAAGAGGGAATATGGAGACCAGAGACTAGAAGTCATTTATGAGATGGGCCAGAGGGGTCACTGTGGAAGGTAAGACAAGCAAAGCTGCTTGTGTAGTAATGGTCCGCACATCAAGGAAAGAGGAAGAACAAGGAGCAAAAAGAGAGAGAATCCAGCAAGACACTATACGGAAGTATCAGGTAAGTGAAAAGGAGAGTAGTCATAGGCAGTCAGGGCTGGAAGGAGCAAGAAGACCAAGAGGAGCGATAGAAGTGTAAAGAGGAGCAGTAAGAGTACATGTTCTATACATTCTATGTATTCTATGTATTCTACATGTTCTATACATTCTATGTATTCTGCATGTTCTATACATTCTACACATTCTGTATGTTCTATATATTCTACATGTTCTATACATTCTATGTAATCTATATGTTCTATACATTCTACACCTTCTATGTATTCTACATGTTCTATACATTTTACACATTCTGTATGTTCTACACGTTCTATATATTCTACCTATTATATACATTCTATGTATTCTCTATGTTCTATACATTCTATGTATTCTACATGGTCTATACATTCTACACATTCTGTATGTTATACACGGTCTATGTATTCTGCATGTTCTATACATTCTATGTATTCTACATGATCTATACATTCTACACATTCTGTATGTTATACACGGTCTATGTATTCTACATGATCTATACATTCTACACATTCTGTATGATATACACGGTCTATGTATTCTGCATGTTCTATACATTCTGTATGTTATACACATTCTATACATTCTACATGTTCTATACTTTCTACATATTCCACATCTTCTACATGTTTTAAAGGTTCTCTAAATCTTACATGTTCTACACTTTATACATTCTACGTTTTATATGTTCTACATGTTCTATACGTTCTACACTTTCAATATGTTCGACAAGTTAGATACATTCTATACATTATATATGTTCTACATGTTCTCTATACCTTTACATCCATTCTTACTCCCTTACTGATACAACATGAAAATGACATTGACTTGTGTAGAGCATCAGCAGGAAGTGGACATAGAATAACACATTATGTAAGGCCAAGTAGACTGATAGAAGACCCTCACAAACCCCAGGATTTAGGAGAACTGGAGAGGGTGATCTGACTTCCATATATAAATATGTGCATGGTATACATACAGAACACCCGGAGACATGCATTATGAGTGGAGGAAAGGTGGTTTACAAATGTACGTAGGAAAGGATTCTTTATAGTTAGAGCAGACAGACTATGGAAACCTCTGTCCCCAGAGATAGTAATGGAGGATACTATGCCAGCATTTTATACAACAGGCGCAGAGGGTTATGGGTAGTCTAACAATGATGTAGAGGTTCCATTTGATTGACCTTGGTCTTTTCTCAATGTATGTAACTAAAGGCCCCTATTCGAGCAAAGTTGTCTGAACCTTTCTGTTGATCAGACTGGAAGATTTCTTTAAGTATAGAGGTAACTCCTGACTCTTCCCCAACAGATGATGCCCATTGAGAACACATACATACTTTAGCGAGCCACCAGTGTCCCACAGAAAAGTGTATGGACATCTTAGCAAAGAAGAAAAATGGAAAATACATAAAAGAACCATAACCATCACTGGTCAGATTCTAAACCCCAGACTGTCCCATCAACAGATTTCCAAGACTTTCTCCATAACCTACATCCTACATCCATGTAAGTCGTGCAAAGTTTCTCAAGTAGCTCAGAGACCTGAAGGAGAGGTCTGTCTAGAAGGTCCCCTGCGGTGGAGAGAAGTAGAGAGGTCCACTCACCTGTGTGTGTGTCTTGTAGATCTGTGGAGCAGTGAACCATACAGTGCAGGATGCAGCACCCTACCCGTATTTATACAGCCTCTCGTAGCCTACTTCATGCAGGGTGACACACTCATGTGATGATGTAACTATTAGTTATTAGTGTGCAAGCACTGATTATACCCTCAGGTGGCTACATAGATGACACCCGTAATCTTCTCCACACAACTGGTCCCATAAAAATCATTTTAAGCTGCGCTCGATCCTCACTATGCATTTCATTGCAGTCACCCTCCCTTCTACCATGTTGCTGTGTAAGGTGGATTATACAGTTATACATCATACGTGGTCCCTAATGTCAGATCTTGGCCTGGAAGTAGTCAGGGGTCACCAAAAGTGACACTTAGGAAGACTCTTGTGGATATAGAAGAAGCATTTCTCATCGCAATAATGTCAACCAAGGAAAATCCTGTATGGCTGGTAAATCTGCACGGCTAGTAGTGTGTACTCAGTACTGAGCAGACCAAGTGCAAGCTATCTCATGGTATGAGTCTCAAGATCGTCCACCTGAGCTTAGAGACACCTGAGCTGAGGAGACATTCCAGACACACATGTATCTGACCTGTCCATTGCACGACTGAGGTTCCTTGGGTCCACCAGATAAAATGGTTCCAGGGGCCCACCCTCCAAAAACCCTTAGGCAATAGACCATACTATCCTTCAAATTTGGGTGTTCTCTTCTGAAGAATTAATGTGTTAGAACCTGGGCCCACAACAGGATCCTCTGGTACTCTGGGTAGCTAGTCTGGTACTGGATCCATCGTTTTACAAGTTTCCCTTATACACTCATGCATAGGACCCAAAGTCCAAAGTCTTTTCCGTTTTTCAGGGTTTTCATCTTTATACTGAAGTTTCTTATTGTAAAATCGAAGGCTTGAATTCACATCACATTCTCTGACCAACATCATTTATGACCACCTCGTCTTTTACCACCACTTTCTCTGCCTACCACTTCTCTGACCACCCCTTTTCTGACCTCCACATTCTCTGACCTTCCGTTGACTGCCACACCTTTTCTGACTTGACTATATCTGACAACTATTTTCACTGATCACTATTAATAATAATAATAATAATAATAATAATAATAATAATAGTCCTTTAATAGTCCCACAATGGGGAAATTCAGTGTGTTACAGCAGCAAAGATAAGCAGATACAAATACAAATACAACATGTACAGGAATGTTCCAAGGTGAGAGGCATTACATTAATAGCAGACAGACAGATAGGGCGTAGCAGAGGGGGGGGAGATTTAACAGGCAGAGAGATATTTCAGTTCTCTGTGTGTAATGATCTCTGCTTAGGTCGGTGTTGGTTGTACAGCCTAACCGCGGTGGGGAGGAAAGACTTCCGATAGCGCTCCTTCTCACACCTAGGGTGGAGCAGTCGGTCACTGACAGTACTGCTCAGCGCGATCACAGTCTCATGCATGGGATGGGACTTCTTCTTCTGCATGGAGCTCACCACGGACAGTATCCTTCTGTCACCCACCACCTGCACTGGGTCCAGTGGGCTCCCCAGGACAGAGCTGGCCCTTCTAATCAGCTTGTCAAGTTTATTTCTGTCCCTGGTTGATATACTGCTCCCCCAGCAGGCCACTCCAAAGAAGATGGCTGATGCCACTACCGAGTTGAAGAAAGTTCTAAGAAGTGCCCCCTGGATTCCAAAGGCTCTCAGCTTCCTAAGCAGGTAGAGCCTGCTGTGGCCCTTCCTGTACAGGGCCTCCATATGATCTGCCCAGTCCAGCTTATTATTAAGGAGCAAACCCAGGTACTTATAGGTGTTCACAATCTCGATGCCCGTCCCCAGGATGTCCACTGGTTTAGGAGGGCTTCTGCCTTTGCGGAAGCTCCTATTTCGCAGACCACCACATTCTCTGATCTCGAACCAACTGATATCTGCAACCTGTTCTCTGGTTGCCACGATCTCTGGCCACTACATTCTGTGACCATCACAATCTCTGACCATCATATTCTTTGACCATCTCATTCTCTGACCATTTCACTAACCACCACATTTTCTGACCATTATGTTTCTTATCACCACCGATCTGACCACCACATTCTCTGACATTTGGTTTTCTGAATTTCTTTTGTACATGATCTGGCTATTAAGTTATATTCTCCATCTAATGTATATGCTTCTTTTCATAGATTCATGGCATCAATCTTGAAATTTTGGCTTATGTCCCTTATGCTTGATTGCTTGTGTGGACCGTTAGTGCCCATGTCTCTTGTGTTTCTTTTGAATGTCTTGCTTTGGGTCTTCAGACTTCCCAGTGACGGGGTCATGATATCTCTGATTGTCTCCATCTTGTTGCCGGTCGTACTTTTCATGTTTTCTATTCACAGTTGTCTTCTCCGTAGCACTTCCCATGATGTGTCATGAAAAAGGCCTTGGTTTGGTCATTTCTCCTTCTATTGGATTCTTCTTCTGATGTGTTTCCTGTGTTATCCACAGGATTCTCAAAAGTCTTCATGAACTTCAAGGTTCTTGGACATATTTTTGCTGTCTGAGACTTTTTATTATTCCTATCGCCAAAAACAAAGAAATGCCCTCCAAACCTACTAAGCACGGGAAATCCAAGTCAAGATGATCATGCCTATTAGAGGAATGTTGGCCAAACCCACCAATCTCATAAATATGGAGTTGTCCAGAATAAAACTATGGTTATTTCTTCTTCTAGTGGACAGTTGAGTTAGATTTGGAGGAGAACACTCTGAATTCTTTACTTTGTCATCTACAGGATTCTCATAGGTCTTCATGAACCTCATGGTTCTTGGACATCAATATTTTTTCCTGTCGAGGGCTTTTTATTATCCTGCCACAAAAATACCCACTAAACCTACTAATCACAGAAAATCCATGTTAAGGAGACCATACACAATAGAGGAGTGTTGCCCAAACCCATCTGTGACTATCTCATAGGAGGTGTCCGGACTTTCCACTGATGTCTAGAATAAGTCCTTCATCGTTTCTGCTATCAGTGGACTATTTTGGTTGAGGATCTTCTTATTTGTTTTCCTTGTTATCCACAGGATTCCCAAAAGTCTTCATGAACTGCAAGGTTCTCGAATGTCAATACTTTTTCCATTTGGGACTTTTTACTATTCAGCTCCTCCCAAGATCCACAGAAATGCCCTCCAAACCCATCAAGCATGGGGAAACCAATTCAAGGTCACAATACAGAGTAGAGAATGTTGGCCAAACCCACCAACTTCATCAGAATCTGCCGAGGACCGTATTTAATGAAGGTGTTTGGCCATATCAGGACCTACCCATGGAAACTGGGACTTTGGTAAATGTTAGGCCTGCTGGACTCCTTTCTTCAGAGGATCGGGACTATTAGCAAACAAAGAGGTGGACAATGTTGGGTCAGTCCAACAATGGAGGAGGGGGATTGGCATAAAGGGGCACTGAAAGAAGTGGAAGGTGTAACAAACGCTTTCTTTCCTGGGGGCCACAGTTTTATCGGTACTATGGTGCCCCCTGTCTTCCGTGTATGCCAGTATATCAAATCTACTATAAGCACAATGGAACAGATTCCAAATGTTTTGTCCCTGCAATACAAATGAAACTTTTTGTAACTTTATTAATGAGCGCTTTTATCACTGATCTGTATGAGAATAGAACCTGAGTGTCAGTTTGAACTATATATCCAGCACGGTGGCTGCTCACCCCTGTCACCTCTTCACATATTTGGGTCAGAGCAGTATTGGGATTCCACCCAAATTATAAGCCCTGCACCATTCTGGATATAATGTTAATAATATATAATTGTCATCCTGCCCCGCAAAATAGATATTAATAAAAGTAGAAAATGCAGCTGGAGCGCGATCACATGGCGGCAAACCTGTCATTACTGCAATTGGTATCATTGGGATCAGGTACAAGAGGTTGGCACCAGGTCACACAGGGCAGGCAGCAATTATGGACAGAAATAGTTTACATGGACAGAGTGAACGAAAGTGAAGAAGCATGGTGGCTCAGTGGTTAGCTCAGTAGCTTGGTGGCTCAGTGGTTATCTCAGTAGCTCGGTGGCTCAGTAGCTCGGTGACTCAGTGGTTAGCTCAGTATCTTGGTAGCTCAGTGGTTAGCTCAGAAGCTCGCTGGTTCAGTGGTTAGCTTGGTAGCTCAATGTCTCAGTGGTTAGCTCAGTAGATTGCTGGTTCAGTGGTTAGCTCAGTGGTTATCTCCGTAGCTCAGGGGCTCAGTGGTTAGCTTGAAAGCTAAGTGGCCCAGTGGTTAGGTAGCGTGGTTTGGTAGCTTGGCGACTCAGTGGTTAGCTCAGTAGCTCGCTGGTTCAGTGGTTAGCTTCGGTAGCTTGATGTGTTCAGTGGTTAGCTCAGTAACTAAGGGGCTCAGTGGTTAGCTTGAAAGTTAAGTGGCTCAGTGGTTAGTCTGATAGCTTGGTGACTCAGTGGTTAGCTCAGAAGATTGGTGGCTTAGTGTTTAGCTCGGTAGCTCAAGGGCTCAGTGGTTAGCTTGGAAGACAAGTGGCTCAGTGGCTGGTTTGGTAGCTTGGTGACTCAGTGGGTAGCTCAGAAGCTTGGTGGCTTAGTGGTTAGCTCAGTAGCTCGCTGGTTCAGTGATTAGCTCGGTAGCTTGGTGTCTCAGTGGTAAGCTCGGTAACTCAGGGGCTCAGTGATTAGCTTGAAAGCTAAGTGGCTCAGTGGTTAGTTTGATAGCTTGGTGACTCAGTGGTTAGCTCAGAAGCTCGGTGGCTTAGTGTTTAGCTCGGTAGCTTGGTGTCTCAGTGGATAGCTCAGTGGTTAGCTCAGTAGCTCAGGGGCTCAGTGGCTAGCTTGGAAGCCAAGTGGCTCAGTGGTTAGTTTGGTAGCTTGGTGACTCAGTGGTTAGCTCAGAAGCTCGTTGGCTTAGTGGATAGCTCTGTAGCTTGAAAATCCATGGTCAGCACAGGTGCCTTGCAATGCTGGAGTCCTGGGTTCGGACACCATCTACATGGAATTTCTATGTTCATCTCGTGTTTGTGCAGGGGATGAGGAGGGTCCCCCTGACCTTTTCCATTTCATGAAGATAAAGGGATCTTTGGCTACTTTGCTCCTGACTGTACGATGCCCGTTCACTTCCCGTGCCATCCTAACTACTGTACGACAGGTGACCTGGGCACCAATTACATGTATTATAGGGCGGCAATTATATACAGGTAGTATAATGTTTATAATGGGATAGTAAGAACTCCTCCAGGTGACGCCTCTATAGGGACTGTATACATCACCCCACACCCATGTAATCTAGCATGGAAGAGCTGAGGGGCACGTATACATTATATATACAGTATATCTGATATATGGAGCATTGTAATCTCTGCATACCGGTACAGGAAATGTATACTGGGCTTAGATAGAGGAGACAGTATCACACATGATAGGATTAGATACACACTCAGCACAGAGTATCACACATGATAAGATTAGATACTTCAGTGATACACATGTACAGGGCTGGGAAGTCGCCTTCGTATTAAGCAGTGATAGTCAGGGGTAGATTCTGCACATACGTGACACATTCCTGCACTCTTATTAACCCCGTCCCTGCTGGACGATCCTGTACACAGTGTTGATGATTCGGCTTGTCACTAATGTGCGGCTTCTCGTGCGCCGTCCTCACCCACATTCCTCTGAGCCCCTAATTATATGGCAGACACTTGTCACTGAATTTGGGTTAAGGGATCAGAGGGAGCGGCTGGAGCATTATACCGGAGATTATAGTACAAGACCTGTAAGGAGCAGAGTGTCCGGGGATTACAGGGGGCCGTGTAACCTGCTGTCTATTCACACCACAAGTATTACTATTATATGCTGGATTACAATGCTCTGTGACATTCCAGCACTCCCAACATGCTGCAGGCTAGGAGTTGTAGTTCTTGTGTGGACAGGTTGTGAGGTCTTCTTTAGTGACCTCTCTGATATAATGTGTGGCCACATCACTACTGACCTTTGGGATCCACAGCCACCCATGTAGCCTGCAGGTCAGAACAATGTCATATGGTATCGTGTTCAGTGCCCGGGGTCTTGACAAAACTTTCTGCTCCCAATCTCTGGGGGATATCCAGCAGTCACTCTGAGCACCTTACAACAACCAGCTCTGGCGCCCCAGATGCCGGATGACCAACTCGTGTCTTGTGTTCTGGGGTGCACAGTCATCGCCTTCCATGGACAATGATCTTCATTTTCTAGGGAAGCCAAATGTTTGGCCCTCTACCCCAGGTCTCCTGACACTTGGATGTATGTATGATACAAGAAGAGAGCTTTCATTCGGCGCTGACCACCAGGCACACTCGGCCCACAAGTCAATGCTTTAGTTATGCATAAGGAAAACGCGTTTCTGGCCTGAACCGGGCCCTTCGTCAGTTTGGATGCTCAGAAGTCCTCAAGTAGACTCAAGTACAAGAGATTTTATATATAAAACAAAAAGGAGTCCAAAACGTGTGTAAAGTTGTGCCCAAAAGTTTATAAGCGCTTACAGTGATGACTGAAAGTCCTAAAAGTATATTAAGAGAACCAAATTGAACAAATGAGTCAAAAATGTTCGACTTGGTCACTTATAGAAGAAAGTTATCCAATATGACATATCTGTGAGTGGTGAAAGTATGTGAACCCTTAGGACTAACAGATTATATGAAGGTAAAGTTAGAGTCAGGTTTTTTTTTTTATCAATGGGGTGATAATCCGGGGTGAGCGGGCGACCTGTTTTACTTAAAGAACAGGGATCTATCAAAATCTGATCTTCACAACATATTTGTCTATTATGGCACGAACAAAGGGGAATTTCCGAGGACCTCAGAAGAAGAGTTGTTCATGTTCATCAGACTGGAAAGGTTACAAAACCATCTCTAAAGAGTTTGGACTCCGCCAATCGACAGAAAGACAGTGTAAAAATGAGACCAAAATAGAATTAAATGAGAAAATAAATAAATTAGAAGCGTTGTGTCTGGAGAAAGGAAAACACTGCCTTTCAGCATAAAAACCTTATACCATCAGTGACCCACGGCGCTAGTAGTATCATGGTACGAACTGTTTACCATCTGTCACACCCAGGGCTGGTAGCATCATGGTATGGCCCTGTTTACCATCTGTGATACCTGGTGCTGGTAGTATCATGGTATGGCCCTGTGTACCATCTGTAACACCTGGTGCTGGTAGTGTCATGGTTTGGATCTGTTTTCCATCATCTAGGCCAGAATAGTTTGCCATCATTGATGGAAGAATGAATACTGAAATACACCTGAAAAATTCTAAAGGAAAATGTCAGGACATTTGTCCATGAGTTGAAGATCAACAGAATGTGGGTCATGCAGAAAGACGACTGTCCTGAGCACAGAAGTCAGTAGTATGGTTAAAGAAGAATAAAGTCAAAGTCCTGACTTTAATCCAATAGATGTTACTGTTAAGTGTTAGATTTAGTGGAGTTGGGTTAGGGTTAGGTTTAGTGAAGTTAGGGTTAGGTTTAGTGGAGTTAGGGTTAGGGATTAGGGCTTTAGGTTAGGGTTAGGTTTAGGGATTAGGGATTCAGGTTAGGGTTAGGGATAGAAATGAGAGACATTTCATTTTGATGTTGGTCCTGACATCTGAAGGTGAGTGGTGGCTCCATGTACTTAGCATCTGTATATATCAGAGATACATAAGAAGACACTGGACGTGATATACAACCCGCACCTCTGTGACATCTGCACATCCAGCACTCATTATCATCACGAATACCATTAACCAGTTTTCAGAGCTTTATTTGGCAGCCTCACAACTATAAATCAGTTATGTAGGTTGTCCAAGGAAAGGTGGATCTTCAGGATAAACCGGGAATGAGGAGTCCAGAGAGCAGGAACAACGTCAGGTAATGCGCATGGCACCGTCATGTCTGGTCTCACCATGATCTGTAAACAACAATATGAAAAATCTCAGGAGGTGAAGGGACACAGCCGACAAATGAATGTAATTCACAGAAGAACTTAGTCCCCCAAAAAGTAATTAATAAAATAAAACTTAACTTTTATGGTAATATACTCAATAGAACTACAAATATCTTAAATGAGACCACAGACAGCCGACATAGAGCCGAAATGAGTCCCAGTAGCTGGGTATTAGTGACCAGTAAACTGGAAGCCCACCACAAATAAGTGTGTTATCACATGTTAAAGGGTGGCAAAACCAAGGTAAATTGGTAGCCCGTGGGTGATTATACCACCAGAGTCCAAGATAAATCTGAGCCTATATGTGAGACACCCAATGTTAGGATAATAGTCTCCCATTTTTTTGGAGATAGACAATAATCTCGGTAACAAATTTGATTTGTACCAAATCTATTTGCCCTTCTGGTTCTTGCCAGCTTTACAGCTGCAGACTGCTATTTGTATTACATTCAAAGAAGCCTCATAATAAAATCTCACATACAGGGACATTCGTAAGGAAGGGGGGCATAGCAAATATCAAAGTACAGTCCCTTCCATGCCATCACACAATACTAACATGGGGCAGGATAGTTTGGAGCATGACGCCCTCCCATACCCATCCCCTTACCGTTCCATATAGCAGTATGACCCTCTGGCTGTTTCCCCCCATGTATGTATGACCTTGCCCTTCATGCAGGTCTTGGTTCACAACACTATAACTAGGGATAAATGAGCTGGTTAGTAAAGAACAAGATTCATTACAAATTTGCCAAAAATTTTGTGTTTGGTCGATTCTGAAATTTTTGACTTTGCCACCCATGAATCTTCTACAGTTTATTGTGCTCTAGGGTTGGAGAGTAACGAAGGACAAAGAAGGTGTATAAAAATAAAAGAAACTCAATACTCACCTTTCCTGGGTCCAATCACAGGCCTCAGTGATGACCTGTGGACCAGAAGAGACCATTGGAACTCTAGAAGCTGCCAATGTAGAGCCCGGGAAAGGTAAGTATTTTTTGGTTTTTTTTTTTCAATAGGGGCCTGAAGAGACCTCCAGATTATAATTGTCTGAGTTTCAGTTTGGACGGAACAAATTCAGTTTGAGACAAATTTTCCTGGTGAACATTGCAAATATTCATGAAACTAATCTTTCAACTCTGCATCTTAGACCCTTCTTCACCAAACGTTAGCCATCAATTCTTTCTCATTCCCTAAGGGAGACAGTGGAAGGGTGAACCGCTGGATATCTCCCCATCTGACCTGACAAATTGTGGGTTTTATACCAGTTTTCTCGAAGGGAGATGAGGGTATTTTGATCTGGGATCCCACCAAGAGTACTCTAGGAGATACTGGAGTCACCTCCACCCTTAGATAATCACCACCACCTCTCCAGCTGTAAGCACGCAAGACACGTAAGTATACACATGAACCCCTACAGTAAGACACGTGGGGCTCTTTGAGGTATTCTTCAATGTACACATTCTTCCCATGTTTCTGTGCAGTAATGATGGATCTGGAATACACTAGAACAAGCAAGAGATTGCTCCTGGATCTGAGGAGGCTTCTGGTTGCTCGAGCCTTGGCCACTTATCACCTGAGACGGGCGAGGTATGGAAAGTGGTAGTACAAAAGAAATAACCCCTTTAACATGCTTGGCTAGTAATGTCTGGTGAGGATGAGGACTACTCTTACTACATGTGGGAAGATGTAGAAATCTGCAAAGACCAAATGCTGAAGTTTCATCACATGAAAGACGTGAGGGCAGTGACTATACTGAGGACAACATCTCTGAAACAGCCAAATCTGATGTGTCATGTCTGCTGTTTGATCCCAGTGGACATTATACTGAAGTCAATGGGGATGGTCACATCCATCTTTGGACCTTTGAAGTCCCTTGTGAAGGCTGAAGTGTATAATGATGGACTATTAGAAGAGTTTGGTGTGTCTAGGATGTCCCTCACCATTATCCTCTATGGCCTCTGATCACACAGGGTGGTGAGAGCTGCAGCATTGGTTGTGGTCACCTAAATGGAAATGAGAATGATGATGAGGGTGGAAAACAGAAGAAGAAATCTCCAGGGAATATAAAAGCTCACAAGTTATCTTCTGCATCAAGCCCTTAAGGAACTGTTCTGCAATATCTGCAGTTTCTTTCTGGAAAAGTTGAGTGACATCCAATATGGCCACCATTACCTCTCCGAGGGGGTGTTACCCCGAAGGTTGAATAGAAGCTGCCCAGTCATAGACCCAGCTCTCTGCTCAACCTGAACTACTGATGACACAGGACCTGTTCTGGGAACCAACATCTAAGACATAAGGTGCTGGTAAATGTGAAGTGCAGATAAGATGGCTTGAAGACTGTAATGCAATGACTACTTACTGAAGAGCCTCAGTCTAACCTCTGCTGTGTGACATCACAAATTAGATTATTCTTGTGATATGACATCATTACATTATCCCTCTGATATCATAGCACACATTATACCTGCATATGACATCACTGTGTATTATCCCTGGACTGTGACATCACTGTGTGTATTATCCTGTACTGTGACATCACTGTGTGTATTATCCCTGTACTGTGACATCACTGTGTGTATTATCTCTGTACTGTGACATCACTGTGTGTATTATCTCTGTATTGTGACATCACTGTGTGTATTACCCCTGTACTGTGACATCACTGTGTGTATTATCTCTGTACTGTGACATCACTGTGTGTATTATCTCTGTATTGTGACATCACTGTGTGTATTACCCCTGTACTGTGACATCACTGTGTGTATTATCCCTGTACTGTGACATCACTGTGTGTATTATCCCTGTACTGTGACATCACAGTGTATATTATGTCTGTACTGTGACATGACTGTGTGTATTATCCCTGTACTGTGACATGACTGTGTGTATTATCCCTGTACTGTGACATCACTGTGTGTATTATCTCTGTACTGTGACATCACTGTGTGTATTATCCCTGTACTGTGATATCACTGTGTGTATTATCTCTGTACTGTGACATCACTGTGTGTATTATCTCTGTACTGTGACATCACTGTGTGTATTATCCTGTACTGTGACATCACTGTCTGTATTATCTCTGTACTGTGACATCACTGTGTGTATTATCCCTGTACTGTGACATCATTGCGTGTATTATCTCTGTATTGTGACATCACTGTGTGTATTATCCCTGTACTGTGACATCACTGTGTGTATTATCCTTGTACTGTGACATCACTGTGTGTATTATCTCTGTATTGTGACATTACTGTGTGTATTATCCCTGTACTGTGACATCACTGTGTGTATTATCTCTGTACTGTGACATCACTGTGTGTATTATCCCTGTACTGTGACATCACTGTGTGTATTATCTCTGTATTGTGACATCACTGTGTGTATTATATCTGTACTGTGACATCACTGTGTGTATTATCTCTGTACTGTGACATCACTGTGTACATTATCCTTGTAATTTACTATGATATCACTGTGTGTATTATCTCTGTACTGTGACATCACTGTGTGTATTATCTCTGTACTGTGACATCACTGTGTACATTATCCTTGTAATTTACTATAATATCACTGTGTGGCCTAGTCTGGTTCAGTAGGACACACAATCATGGAAGACGCTGATTATGGATTGTATTACTGAATTACTGAAATGAAGGAACGTTTCACAGATATTCTCATTTATTGAGAGGTACCTGTAGTCAAGTACACATTCCACACTTACATAGCATCTTCAAATAGAGGAATTCCTTGAATAATAAGATGTGATATCTAGAAACAGATGGTCCAGCCCACTAATGGTCCACAAGAACATTTGGTGGAGGGTTATTGAGGTTACATCTGGATTTTTAGGGTTGGAGCTAGCTCATAGTAGGATTCCCATTGACCAGTTGATGAAGGTTGTGTGGTCATCTGAATCCAGCAGACACATTGGTCTTATTGGAGTTTTGGCCGACATTGGACATCCTGCATTTCCCATTTACTGGGGGTTCTGGAGATTCGTCAAGTTCTCTAATGTCAGGTGATCCTGGAAATACTGGGTCAGCTGTTTGTAGACTTATTGTCTTGTACAGGGAAGTAATAATGTCATGTCAGAGGCCGGCGTGGATGGGCTGAACAATGGGACTAAGCTCCGCAGGAATCCTCGACATCCTCCGTAATCCTTGTGATAACACTCCACGCTCTATTAAAGGTAATCTATCCTTATAAGACAAAGGCAGGTTATACGAGCCCCAAAGCCTCCATACAAAAACTATGGAGTCAGCTACTGTGGAAGAATACATACTTATCTAGATCCTTAGTTATACTCCACATGCGGAGCGTATTCACAGTTCTACTGGTTTCATATTAAAGGGATTGGGCAGGAATAGGAAAAAATGTTCTGCATTTTTTTTTTTCAAAAACATCATCCTCTTGTTAGGAAAGACAGTTGGCAGAATTGTGAATGCAGCTCTGGCTGCCCAGTATTCACATATGTACAGCACAGTTATCGTGTTTGGAAGTTTGGAAGGCTCAGAGGCTTTCTGGAGAGTGATGATTATTTATTCAGTGGTGATAGGGCAGGCAGCGGCTAACAGTTACCTTGTCATAATGAGTCACTGATGATGTCATCGGTCCTGATTCCCTATTAAAGTTATGGAATGTTGCTGGAATTCTGAAGAACAAGCTCCACCATTAATGGATGTCAGGGAAGGTCGATGCATCTACACATGGACTGTGTTCACTTTACTCCTACCCCTATAGACAGGGATGGGGCTATTTTGGACACTAGTCACTGTGCTAGGTAATACTAGTCAGGTAATTACTGTGTCAGTATTGTGCACCAGATATGACCAAAGACTAATGACATCACTACGCTGACATAGAGCTGAACCGTCTACTGTATAGCTGTCAGTAAACCTGGGTCCTGACATCTGCATGGGGCCCCATGTGGCCGCTGCTGCATTCCGCCTCCAGCCTCTCATGTATCTCTGAGTTTTATAAGGTACCTCTTACCCACAGGAAGATGCCAGAGCAAACAGTTTCCTAGTTTCATTGGAAGTTGTTTGACCACAGTTTGCTTGTTTTTAGACACCTGCCTGAATACCCATATCAAAAACCTAACCTGACCTCTACCTGTTTTGCAATTTTTGACCCTGATCTGCCCACCCTGACCATTACAAATAACTTATACTGCAGTATTCTGGGGGGGACCACATATCTTGGATGCCCATGTTCCCTTCCTACGAGACCTCGCCCATTTGGGGCATGCCAAACCCACTTTTTTGTGACATGTGAATCAAAATGTGCCAGCCATGCCTCTTTTTGTAACGTGACTGTCACATTACGTGTCTACGTCACAAAGAAACTAATAGAGAGCTGCCGAGGCCTGGGAGATTTGCCAACTCTTCTGGGAGAGTGGAAGGGCTCAGACATTTTGATAGAGTTGACAAATATGGAATAATTCCACCTTTCCTGACCTTGGCTTTTCCACTGACTAGGTAAGCCACCACTAAGCTGAGACTTCTCCTGAGGTAGCCAGCTGGTGGTTCCCTGCAGTGAATAACAGATATCTCTATGGGGGTTAAAGGGTAAGATCCAGGAGAGCACTTAGTCAATGCTCTCAGTAGTACCCCAAGTCAAACCGTCCAGTGGCATAGTGGGTAAACATCTAGTGGGTTGCAACAATCCTGACTGAATAGAGCAGAGGCTTCACCTTTATTTACATGGGATCTGGGAGGCAGAGCAGAAGCTTCACCTTTATCATTCGGGTATCTGGGAGGCAGAGCAGTGGCTTCACCTTTATCTATGGGGGATTTGGCAAGCAGAGCAGAGGCTTCACCTTTATCTATGGGGGATCTGGGAGGCAGAGCAGAGGCTTCACCTTTATCTATGGAGGATGTGGCAAGCAGAGCAGAGGCTTCACTTTTATCTATGGGGATCTGGGAGGCAGAGCAGAGGCTTCACCTTTATCTACGGGGGATCTGGGAGGCAGAGCAGAGACTTCACGTTTATCTATGGGGGATCTGGGAGGCAGAGCAGAGGCTTCACCTTTATGTATGGGGGATTTGGAAGGCAGAGCAGAGGCTTCACCTTTATCTATGGGGGATTTGGGAAGCAGAGCAGAGGCTTCACCTTTATCTATGGGGTATTTGGAAAGCAGAGCAGAGGCTTCACCTTTATCTATGGGGTATTTGGGAAGAAGAGCAGAGGCTTCACCTTTATCTATGGGGGATTTGGGAAGCAGAGCAGAGGCTTCACCTTTATCTATGGGGGATATGGAAAGCAAAGCAGAGGCTTCACCTTTATCTATGGGGTATTTGGGAAGAAGAGCAGAGGCTTCACCTTTATCTATGGGGTATTTGGGAAGCAGAGCAGAGGCTTTATCTTTATCTACGGGGGATCTGGGAAGCAGAGCAGAGGCTTCACCTTTATCTATGGGGATTTGGGAAGCAGTTTTATAATTGCGGAGAAGTGAAGTTCAGAGATGACATTATTGAGGGAGGAAGTAGTTAATGTTTTCTCCTGTATGGACCACAATAGAAAATGATATAGCCTGGGAAATGGCTCTAGTCAAACAAAGGCAAGACATGAATGTCCACTCTATGACACAGACCTGGAACTATGGAAAGCTATCTGCTATCTATGTGGGACGCAAGGGGACCTATAACCCTGCACCCCTGCTCAGTTCTCTGCAGAGATGGTATCTCTATATATAGAGGGGTGGTATATGGTGGTGGTGTGGCCGGCATACATGGACTGTGCTGGCACTTGTGGTTCTTTCTACGTACAATTCATACCCTCTGACATTACTATTGCACATCAGATAATATTTTAAAAGCAACTCATTAAAAAAGGGTTCATCAACTTTTTTTTTTCAGAAGAGTAGATAGTCGTAATGAAGTCTGCAGTGAGCTCGGAGATTAAGATTTACGACAGCAATTATGACCCGACAGCTCGTAAATGTCACTGGCTGATGAATTTATGTCTTTCCAGTTCTGCAGCAATTTCTGCTTGCGAGGGGAGTGCTGAAGCCTGGTGGACACCATCACCCTGACACGCTCACTGCACACGTCCTACCCCCTCTACCAGTGGGGCTCCATACTAATCCTGTTCTGGTGACATGGGGGATATAGTAATCACCAGTTAGTAACCCAGAAATACGCTGGTGCAATCATATGTCAGACTAGACTGCTACATCGGAAACAGTCAGCATGGTGGACAGCTTGTTTCTAGAGTGCCTATGAGCATAGCATAGCATGGCCAGCAATAGGTCTCCTCACCTACACTCATAGATCTATATGGTGCTGTAAGTTCATGTCAATAGACCTGCCCTTGGGGGGGCACATCCATAATATACAGAGGCAGTACAGATATCTGTGAGAGCAAGTCGTAAAATCCCTCGAAAAGGTTTTTCTGGTTTAGACAATCTGTTGAGACCATCCATTCCGTATTGTGTTCCTAGGTTGTCTGTTTTCATTGATATTTTACTATTTTTTGTCTGTATATTTTTTGATTTTTTTGTAATGTTATTGAACTGTGGGTGATACAGAATGGGATCAAATACGCATCCTACTTATTGTGGTGTCTGGGGTGCGGAATTCGACATCTCTTCTTGCCAGTTTGATAAGTTTGGGTTTTGGAAATTATGGGATAGATTGAAACAAATCTTAAGAATATTCTGTGTTGTGGTGAGATCTATCCGCACTGTGTGCTGACGATGCTTTGTAGGATATCGTAGGCTGGAAGCCATTTGAGGTCATCGTGCTCCATGGTGGACTTGTCTTCTCCATTGTCTGGTCATAGTCTTGGACCTTGGACCTACCCCTGCCTTAAGCCCTGGTATCTTCTCTGTCTATCAGAGGGTCAGGAGATCTTCTGACCAGTAATGACTTTTACTACAAGGATTGTCCATCCTGAGGTTACGATCCCTGTAATAGCTCATCGGTCTATGATTACCTGCACAGCCAATCACGTGTGCTCCACAATAGATGGATGTCACATACATGCCCTGCCCATGTAATTACCACAGTGATTAAAGTCATTAATCTCTGATAACAATTAACCACTGATGGACAGATCGAGGGCACCGATCATTATCTAATAGGGCGTCAGTACCATTAACCCCAATCAGCCTCTACTGGTAACGGACAGTGTCCGATGACTTATTTTATCAGGAGGAAATAAGGGAAGTAACAAAAACTAGATTATATTCTGCCCAACACAGATATCACATGACCGACAATGTCATAGAACATGACGTCACATGACTGAGTGTCGTACATGGGGGGTGTTGTCACAGATCAAACAGAGTGCCTATGCCAATAAGTGCCCACCACTGAAAATAACTATGGTGGGCAAGTGATCATCAGGACTAGACCGTGGAGTGATGGAAGAAGGAGCCTGGTCTGTTGGGTCATGGTTCATGGCTGGGTGAATATGGGGAAATATAGCACCAGGGGGCGCTAAAGGAAGAAAGCAATGGAAGAGACAGTGTGATGATTCGGGCGATGTTCTGCCAGGATATCTTGTGTCCTGGTATCATGTTATGGTATGATAGTGATGACGTTGTCTATGGGGTGTTGTTTGCCCACAACGTGTTCTGAGTGAATTTAGTAATCAGAGAATTCATTTTGTTGGCACAAAATTGATGTTTGTGGTTACAGAATCCATTCCATATGTTACCTGCACACGGAATTCATAATTGTCTGCGTAAAATCACTTTGTTTTTCACAGAATGCACAAAAATCACTTTATGATGCTGCTTATTTTGTGTGTGCTGAATCCATTTTGTGTCACAAGACTTATTTTTCAGTATAAAATGTCATTTTGTTGCGTAAAATACATTTTTTTGCGTTGAAAAATTTATTTTGTGACAGAATTGTTTTGTCACACAAAATTCATTGTCACTTAAAATTGATTTTCTATTGTTTTTGTGAATCACAAAATAAATCTTGTGCACACAAAATAATATTTTGCAACAACAGCAAATATGTTCATATTGTGAAAAGGAACCAACAAACCAATTTGTAACAAAGAATTTTATTTGCTTGCACAGACGGTTATTTTGTCACACAAAATGTTACACTGAGATTTATTTTGTGGCACAGAATTTTATTCTGTAAGACAATGCATTTTTTAAGGCTCGTAGTACAATATTCTGCCCAACAAAGATATCACATGACCGATAGTCATGTTATATCTTGTGATATTTGTGATCACAGAATTCCTTTTTCTGATCACAGTGATCACTATTGTCTGCACAAAAATCACTTTGCTGTTTACAGAATGCACAAAAAGCGTTTTATGACTCTGCTTATTTTGAGCCACAAGAACTGTTTTTCAGAATAAAATACTAGTTTTGTGTCGCTAAATTCATTTTGTCACACAGGATTCTTTTTGTTGTGCAGAATTCATTTTGTCACATAAAACTGATTTTGTCACACAGGATGCAGTTAGTCTTTTTGTGACCACAGAAACACAAAATAAATCTTGTGCACAAAAAAAATTACATTTTGTAACAAATAACAGCAAGGTAAGAAGGTAATTTTGCTTCATGGTGGTCTTGTCTTCCACATTCTCTGGTCATAGTTTGGGACCTACCCCTGGTATAACCCTGAGATCTACTTTGTCTTGGATTTGATCTATCTCCTCAAGCACTTGAGATCTTCTCTTCTGTAATGACTATGACTACAAGGACTGTCCATCCTGAGGACACGATGCCTGTCAGTCCCCGGTTACTAGCACAGCTGGTCTTCATCTTCACGTTACCTATGAGGTAGTGCATCAAGTGTTCTACATGATAATATTCTGCACAACACAGATATGGCGAGAGAGCATTGTGGGAGCTGTAAGGTCACATGACTGACAGTGAGCTGGATGATGTAGGTCGTACTATATCAAAGCTTGTTGTATATGGAGGGTCTAGACATAGACCGGTCAGAATAACCCAGTTTACCCCTGGCCACCACTGAAAGAGTCTACTGTGAGAACATGGGCAGCAGAACTGGACCATAGAACGATGGAAGAAGGAGCCTGGTCTGATGGATCATTTGTTATATATCATGTGGACGGCCAGAAGCACATGGGAAAAGATGGCGCCGAGGGTCACTAAGGGAGGAAGAGCCAGTGTGATACTTTGGGGAATGTCCTAAGTCACAAGATGAATTTGGTGATCCTAGAATTCATTATGTCGGCACAGAATTGATGTTTGTGGTCATAAAATCCTCTCTATGGTAACAAAAATAGGTTTTGCATTCACCTGTCTGTTTGTGATGCTTTTTATTTTCTGTGGATTAATGGATTTACAGAATCCGTTTTCTGTCACAGCACAAAACATACCTCCCAACCATCCCGGATTCAGTGGGATTGTCCCAGATTCTGGGTCCTGTCCCGGTCGGCGGGAGGTATGTCCCGGTATCATAAAATACAATGATGAACAGACATCTATAGAGCAGCAGGGGAGTGAGGAGAGCGGAGTATCAGTGTTTTTATTATGTTAAACTGTGGGGGCAAATGGAGGGGGAACATGAAACTGGTAGCAGATGAAGAGAGGACATTAAACTGGGGGCAGATGAAGGTGGGCATTAAACTGGGGGCAGATGAAGGTGGGCATTAAACTGGGGGCAGATGAAGGCGGACATTAAACAGGGGGCAGATGAAGGGGGACATTATACTGGGCGTAGATGGAGGAGGGCATTAAACTGACGGCAGATGAAGGGAGACATTAAACGGGGCAGATGAAGGGGGCATTAAAATGGGGGAGATGAAGAGGGGACATTAAACTGGGAGCAGATGGAGGAGGCATTACACTGTGGCAGATGAAGGGGAGGATTAAATTGTGAGCAGATGAAGGGGGCATTAATATGGGAGCAGATGAAGGGGGGCATTAAACTGGGGACAGATGGAGTGGGGCAATAAACCGGGGGGAGATGAAGAGGAACATTAAACTGGGTGGTGGCAGATGGAGGGTGACATTAAACTTGGGGCAGCTGAAGGGGGACATTAAACAGTGGGGGTCACTGAATAGGGACATTAAACTGGGGGCAAGTTGGAAGGGGACATTAAATCGTTGGATTAACTGGAGGGGGACATGTCTGCCTGTAGTTGCCCCCAGTTTAATGTCACCCTCCAGCTGCCCCCATTGTTTAATGTCCCCATGCAGCTACCCTCACGGTTTAATGTCCCCCTCTAGTTGCCCCCAGCTTAAACTGGGGCACGAGGAGAGGGACTTCATACTGTGGGGCAATTGGAGGGAAACATTATAATGTGGTGGCATATAATGTTTGGTGACTGTAAGAGCATTATACTGTGTGGGGGCGCATGGAAAAATGAACGAGAAAGGGTGGAGTCAACGTAGAAGTGGGTGGAACTAAATTTGCATATACTGTCTCTCCTATTCTTTGAAAGTTGGGAGGTATGCAAAATGTAATTGTGTTGTTCAAAAATGTATTTTTTTGTGTCACAAAATTTGATTTTGTCTCACAGGACATTGTGACATTTTGCAGCAAATGGCAGTAACTGGGGTGATATTTATTCACATTGTGATCAGGAATCAACCAATTTATGATACAGAATGTTATGTAGTTGCACTCAGTGTCCCCTGGAAAGTCATCACTCCCCACCTGCTCCTTAAACATCACTGAGTGTGGGGACACTGAGCGGCCATTATATTACATGTAGATATACTATGAGGCTATAATATTACATGTGAGGGCAATGTGTGGGTCATTGTATTACATTTCTTGGTCATTATATAAGGGTATTGTGGGGGCCATTATATTACATGTGGGCACTGACGGGGCCATTCTATTGAGTGTCGGGGGTCATTACATAACTGTTGACAAAGGCTCTAAATGAAGCCTTATTTATTATTTATGAGGGCTACTTTGGGAGTCCTTGGTTAGCACTTTTTTCACTAAGGGGCACTACTTGAAGAGCTTAAGTAACACTAGACTGTGTATGGCGGAATTACTATTTATTACCTATACTGTATGTGCACATGGCAGGTGAGATATTATTCACAGGGATTCAGATTATTCCTGACCCAGGGAGAGTATTCAGAGATCAGCGGCGCCCGACACAGCAGCCACTTAGCTGAGTATCATCCAACCCGTACTCCACCAAAGAAGGCTATATATATCATCAGGATTACGGTTCTGTGCAGATTATACCGCATCACCCTGAGATTATATCGCATCACCCTCACATTATACCGCATCACCCTCAATTACTAGACTTTTCATGGATTTTCTGAACTGTCATAAATGGCTGAACCCCCGCCCTCTGATTATAGCGTCCTCGTACTGACAATTATAGAGCCACGACTACTGGGACCCAGGTGTAGACTGTACATTATGTCACACACTGAGCGCAGCTCTGGAGCCCCAACTGACAGCAGGCTCAGTGTACTTCATTAACTTGTACCCAGAGTATCAGCCTGTCATTATCCTGTACCCCCAGTGTCAGCCTGTCATTATCCTGTACCCAAAGTGTCAGCCTGTCATTATCCTGTACCCTCAGTGTCATTATCCTGTATCCCCAGTGTCAGCCTGTAATCATCCTGTACCCCCAGTGTCATTATCCTGTACCCCCAGTGTCAGCCTGTCATTATGCTGTACCCCGAGTGTCATTATCCTGTACCCTCAGTGTCATTATCCTGTATCCCCAGTGTCAGCCTGTAATCATCCTGTACCCCCAGTGTCATTATCCTGTACCCCCAGTGTCAGCCTGTCATTATGCTGTACCCCCAGTGTCATTATCCTGTACCCCCAGTGTCAGCCTGTCATTAGCGACCCCGAGTGTCATTATCCTGTACCCCCAGTGTCAGCCTGTCATTATCCTGTACCCCCAGTGTCATTATCCTGTACCCCCAATGTCAGCCTGTCATTATCCTGTACCCCCAGTGTCATTATCCTGTACCCCCAGTATCAGCCTGTCATTATCCTGTTCCCCCAGTGTCAGCCTGTCATTATCCCGTACCCCAGTGTCAGCCTGTCATTATCCTGTACCCCGAGTGTCAGCCTGTCAATATCCTGTACCCCAGTGTCAGCCTGTCATTATCCTGTACCCCCAGTGTCAGCCTGTCATTATCCTGTACCCAAAGTGACAGCCTGTCATTATCCTGTACCCCCAGTGTCAGCCTTTCATTAGCATTATCCTGTACCCAAAGTGTCAGCCTGTCATTATCCTGTACCCTCAGTGTCATTATCCCGTACCCCCAGTGTCAGCCTGTAATCATCCTGTACCCCCAGTGTCATTATCCTGTACCCCCAGTGTCAGCCTGTCATTATCCCTTACCACCAGTGTCAGCCTGTCATTATCCCATACCCCCAGTGTCAGCCTGTCATTATCCTGTAGCCCCCAGCGTCAGCCTGTCAATATCCTGTACCCCAGTGTCAGCCTGTCATTATTCTGTACCCCAAGTGTCAGCCTGTCAATATCCTGTACCCCAGTGTCAGCCTGTCATTATCCTGTACCCCAAGTGTCAGCCTGTCATTATCCTGTACCCCCAGTGTCATTATCCTGTACCCCGAGTGTCAGCCTGTCATTATCTTGTACCCCAAGTGTCAGCCTGTCATTATCTTGTAATCCCAAATGTCAGCCTATCATTATCCTGTACCCCCAGTGTCAGCCTGTCATTATCCTGTACCCCGGGTGTTAGCCTGTCATTATCTTGCACCCCAAGAGTCAGCCTGTCATTATCCCGTACCCCAGTGTCAGCCTGTCATTATCCTGTACCCCAGTGTCAGCCTGTCATTATCCCGTACCCCCAGTGTCAGCCTGTCATTATCCTGTACCCCAATGTCAGCCTGTCATTATCCCGTACCCCCAGTGTCAGCCTGTCATTATCCTGTACCCTGAGTGTCAGCCTGTCATTATCCTGTACCCCCAGTGTCATTATCCTGTACCCCCAGTGTCATTATCCTGTACCCCAGTGTCAGCCTGTCATTATCCTGTACCCCGAGTGTCATTATCCTGTACCCCAAGTGTCATTATCCTGTACCCCAAGTATCAGCCCATTATTATCCTGTACCCCGAGTGTCAGCCTGTTATTATCCTGTACCCCAAGTGTCAGCCTGTCATTTTCCTGTACCCCAAGTGTCAGCCTGTCATTATCCTGTACCCCAAGTGTCAGCCTGTCATTATCCTGTACCCCCAGTGTCAGCCTGTCATTATCCTGTACCCCCAGTGTCAGCCTGTCATTATCCTGTACCCCGAGTGTCATTATCCTGTACGCCCAGTGTCATTATCCTGTACCCCAAGTATCAGCCCATTATTATCCTGTACCCCAAATGTCATTGTGTCATTATTCTGTACCCAAAGTGTTATTGTGCCCTTATCCTGTACCCCAAGTGTCAGCCTGTCATTTTCCTGTACCCCAAGTGTCATCCTGTCATTAGCTTGTACCCCAAGTGTCAGCCTGTCATTATCCTGTACCCCAATTGTCAGACTGTCATTATCCTGTACCCCAGTATCAGCCTGTCATTATCCTGTACCCCAAGTATCAGCCTGTCATTATTTTGTTCCCCCCTAGTGTCAGCTTGTCATTATCCTGTACACCGAGTGTCAGCCTGTCATTATCCTGTACCCTAAGTGTCAGCCTGTCATTATCCTGTACCCCGAGTGTCAGCCTGTCATTATCCTGTACCCCAGTATCAGCCTGTTATTATCCTGTACCCCAAGTGTCAGCCTGTCATTATCCTGTACCCCAAGTGTCAGCCTGTCATTATCCTGTACCCCAAGTGTCAGCCTGTCATTATCCTGTACCCCGAGTGTCAGCCTGTCATTATCCTGTACCCCAGTATCAGCCTGTCATTATCCTGTACCCCAAGTGTCAGCCTGTCATTATCCTGTACCCCGAGTATCAGCCTGTCATTATCCTGTACTCCGAATGTCATTATCCTGTACCCCAAGTGTCATTATCCTGTACCCCAATTGTCAGACTGTCATTATCCTGTGCCCCCAGTATCAGCCAGTCATTATCCTGTACCCCAAGTATCAGCCTGTCATTATCCTGTACCCCAAGTGTCAGCCTGTCATTATCCTGTACCCCAAGTGTCAGCCTGTCATTATCCTGTACTCCCAGTGTCAGCCTGTCATTATCTTGTAATCCCAAATGTCAGCCTATCATTATCCTGTACCCCCAGTGTCAGCCTGTCATTATCCTGTACCCCGAGTGTCAGACTGTCACTATCCTGTCCACCGAGTGTCATTATCCGGCACCTCAAGTATCAGCATGTCATTCTCTTGTACCCCGACTGTCAGCCTAGCATTCTCCTGTAAACCCAGTGTCAGCCTGTCATTATTCTTTACTCCAAGTGTCAGCCTGTCATTATCCTGTACCCCGAGTGTCAGCCTGTCATTATCCTGTACCCCAGTGTCAGCCTGTCATTATTCTGTATCCCATGTGTCAGCCTGTCAATATCCTGTACCCCAGTGTCAGCCTGTCATTATCCTGTACCCCGAGTGTCAGCCTGTCATTATCCTGTACCCTGAGTGTCAGACTGTCACTATCCTGTCCACCGAGTTTCACTATCCTGCACCTCAAGTATCAGCATGTCATTCTCTTTTCCCCCGACTGTCAGCCTAGCATTCTCCTGTACCCCCAGTGTTAGCCTGTCATTATTCTTTACTCCAAGTGTCAGCCTGTCATTATCCTGTACCCCGAGTGTCAGTCTGTCATTATCCTGTACCCCGAGTGTCAGCCTGTCATTATCCCATACCCCCAGTGTCAGCCTGTCATTATCCTGTACCCCCAGTGTCAGCCTGTCATTATTCTGTACCCCGAGTGTCAGCCTGTCAATATCCTGTACCCCAGTGTCAGCCTGTCATTATCCTGTACCCCGAGTGTCAGACTGTCACTATCCTGTCCACCGAGTGTCATTATCCTGCACCTCAAGTATCAGCATGTCATTCTCTTGTACCCCGACTGTCAGCCTAGCATTCTCCTGTACCCCCAGTGTCAGCCTGTCATTATTCTTTACTCCAAGTGTCAGCCTGTCATTATCCTGTACCCCGAGTGTCAGCCTGTCATTATCCTGTACCCCAGTGTCAGCCTGTCATTATTCTGTATCCCATGTGTCAGCCTGTCAATATCCTGTACCCCAGTGTCAGCCTGTCATTATCCTGTACCCCCAGTGTCAGCCTGTCATTATCCTGTACCGCGAGTGTCAGCCTGTCATTATCCTGTACCCTGAGTGTCAGACTGTCACTATCCTGTCCACCGAGTTTCACTATCCTGCACCTCAAGTATCAGCATGTCATTCTCTTTTCCCCCGACTGTCAGCCTAGCATTCTCCTGTACCCCCAGTGTTAGCCTGTCATTATTCTTTACTCCAAGTGTCAGCCTGTCATTATCCTGTACCCCGAGTGTCAGTCTGTCATTATCCTGTACCCCGAGTGTCAGCCTGTCATTATCCCATACCCCCAGTGTCAGCCTGTCATTATCCTGTACCCCCAGTGTCAGCCTGTCATTATTCTGTACCCCGAGTGTCAGCCTGTCAATATCCTGTACCCCAGTGTCAGCCTGTCATTATCCTGTACCCCGAGTGTCAGACTGTCACTATCCTGTCCACCGAGTGTCATTATCCTGCACCTCAAGTATCAGCATGTCATTCTCTTGTACCCCGACTGTCAGCCTAGCGTTCTCCTGTACCCCCAGTGTCAGCCTGTCATTATTCTTTACTCCAGGTGTCAGCCTGTTATTATCCTGTACCCCGAGTGTCAGCCTGTCATTATCCTGTACCCCGAGTGTCAGCCTGTCATTATCCCTTACCACCAGTGTCAGCCTGTCATTATCCCATACCCCCAGTGTCAGCCTGTCATTATCCTGTACCCCCCAGTGTCAGCCTGTCAATATCCTGTACCCCAGTGTCAGCCTGTCATTATTCTGTACCCCAAGTGTCAGCCTGTCATTATCCTGTGCCCCCAGTATCAGCCAGTCATTATCCTGTACCCCAAGTATCAGCCTGTCATTATCCTGTACCCCAAGTGTCAGCCTGTCATTATCCTGTACCCCAAGTGTCAGCCTGTCATTATCCTGTACTCCCAGTGTCAGCCTGTCATTATCTTGTAATCCCAAATGTCAGCCTATCATTATCCTGTACCCCCAGTGTCAGCCTGTCATTATCCTGTACCCCGAGTGTCAGACTGTCACTATCCTGTCCACCGAGTGTCATTATCCGGCACCTCAAGTATCAGCATGTCATTCTCTTGTACCCCGACTGTCAGCCTAGCATTCTCCTGTAAACCCAGTGTCAGCCTGTCATTATTCTTTACTCCAAGTGTCAGCCTGTCATTATCCTGTACCCCGAGTGTCAGCCTGTCATTATCCTGTACCCCAGGTGTCAGCCTGTCATTATTCTGTATCCCATGTGTCAGCCTGTCAATATCCTGTACCCCAGTGTCAGCCTGTCATTATCCTGTACCCCGAGTGTCAGCCTGTCATTATCCTGTACCCTGAGTGTCAGACTGTCACTATCCTGTCCACCGAGTTTCATTATCCTGCACCTCAAGTATCAGCATGTCATTCTCCTTTTCCCCCGACTGTCAGCCTAGCATTCTCCTGTACCCCCAGTGTTAGCCTGTCATTATTCTTTACTCCAAGTGTCAGCCTGTCATTATCCTGTACCCCGAGTGTCAGTCTGTCATTATCCTGTACCCCGAGTGTCAGCCTGTCATTATCCCATACCCCCAGTGTCAGCCTGTCATTATCCTGTACCCCCAGTGTCAGCCTGTCATTATCCTGTACCCCGAGTGTCAGCCTGTCAATATCCTGTACCCCAGTGTCAGCCTGTCATTATCCTGTACCCCGAGTGTCAGACTGTCACTATCCTGTCCACCGAGTGTCATTATCCTGCACACCTCAAGTATCAGCATGTCATTCTCTTGTACCCCGACTGTCAGCCTAGCATTCTCCTGTACCCCCAGTGTCAGCCTGTCATTATTCTTTACCCCAAGTGTCAGCCTGTCATTATCCTGTACCCCGAGTGTCAGCCTGTCATTATCCTGTACCCCAGTGTCAGCCTGTCATTATTCTGTATCCCATGTGTCAGCCTGTCAATATCCTGTACCCCAGTGTCAGCCTGTCATTATCCTGTACCCCCAGTGTCAGCCTGTCATTATCCTGTACCCCGAGTGTCAGCCTGTCATTATCCTGTACCCTGAGTGTCAGACTGTCACTATCCTGTCCACCGAGTTTCACTATCCTGCACCTCAAGTATCAGCATGTCATTCTCTTTTCCCCCGACTGTCAGCCTAGCATTCTCCTGTACCCCCAGTGTTAGCCTGTCATTATTCTTTACTCCAAGTGTCAGCCTGTCATTATCCTGTACCCCGAGTGTCAGTCTGTCATTATCCTGTACCCCGAGTGTCAGCCTGTCATTATCCCATACCCCCAGTGTCAGCCTGTCATTATCCTGTACCCCCAGTGTCAGCCTGTCATTATTCTGTACCCCGAGTGTCAGCCTGTCAATATCCTGTACCCCAGTGTCAGCCTGTCATTATCCTGTACCCCAAGTGTCAGACTGTCACTATCCTGTCCACCGAGTGTCATTATCCTGCACCTCAAGTATCAGCATGTCATTCTCTTGTACCCCGACTGTCAGCCTAGCGTTCTCCTGTACCCCCAGTGTCAGCCTGTCATTATTCTTTACTCCAGGTGTCAGCCTGTTATTATCCTGTACCCCGAGTGTCAGCCTGTCATTATCCTGTACCCCGAGTGTCAGCCTGTCATTATCCCTTACCACCAGTGTCAGCCTGTCATTATCCCATACCCCCAGTGTCAGCCTGTCATTATCCTGTACCCCCCAGTGTCAGCCTGTCAATATCCTGTACCCCAGTGTCAGCCTGTCATTATTCTGTACCCCAAGTGTCAGCCTGTCAATATCCTGTACCCCAGTGTCAGCCTGTCATTATCCTGTACCCCAAGTGTCAGCCTATCATTGTCCTGTACCCCAGTGTCAGCCTGTTATTATCCTGTACCCCAAGTGTCAGCCTATCATTATCCTGTACCCCAAGTGTCAGCCTGTCATTATCCCGTACCCCCAGTGTCAGCCTGTCATTATCCTGTACCCCGAGTGTCAGCCTATCATTATCCTGTTCCCCAGTGTCAGCCTGTCATTATCCTGTACCCCCAGTGTCAGCCTGTCATTATCCTGTACCCCAGTGTCAGCCTGTCATTATCCTGTACCCCGGGTGTCAGCCTGTCATTATCCTGTACCCCGAGTGTCAGCCTGTCATTATCCCCTACCCCCAGTGTCAGCCTGTCATTATCCTGTACCCCGAGTGTCAGCCTGTCACTATCCTGTACCCAGGGGTGTCAGCCTGTCATTATCCTGTACCCCAAGTGTCAGCCTGTCATTATCCTGTACCCCAAGTGTCAGCCTGTCATTATCCTGTACCCCCAGTGTCAGCCTGTAATTATCCTGTACCCCGAGTGTCAGCCTTTCATTATCCTGTACCCCAAGTGTCAGCCTGTCATTATCCTGTACCCCCAGTGTCAGCCTGTCATTACCCTGTACCCCCAGTGTCAGCCTGTCATTATCCTGTACCCCCAGTGTCAGCCTGTCATTATCCCGTACCCCGAGTGTCAGCCTGTCATTATCCTGTACCCCAAGTGTCAGCCTGTCATTATCCTGTACCCCAAGTGTCAGCCTGTCATTATCCTGTACCCCGAGTATCAGCCTGTCATTATCCTGTACCCCGAATGTCATTATCCTGTACCCCAAGTGTCATTATCCTGTACCCCAATTGTCAGACTGTCATTATCCTGTACCCCCAGTATCAGCCAGTCATTATCCTGTACCCCAAGTATCAGCCTGTCATTATCCTGTACCCCAAGTGTCAGCCTGTCATTATCCTGTACCCCAAGTATCAGCCTGTCATTATCCTGTACCCCAAGTGTCAGTCTGTCATTATCCTGTACCCCGAGTGTCAGCCTGTCATTATCCTGTACCCCAGTGTCAGCCTGTCATTATTCTGTATCCCAAGTGTCAGCCTGTCATTATCCTGTACCCCCAGTGTCAGCCTGTCATTATCCTGTACCCCCAGTGTCAGCCTGTCATTATCCTGTACCCTGAGTGTCAGACTGTCACTATCCTGTCCACCGAGGTTCACCATCCTGCACCTCAAGTATCAGCATGTCATTCTCTTCTCCCCCCCCGGCCGGCGCGCCTTCCCCCCCCCCCCCCGCGCGTGGGCGTCCCTTTTCTCTCCCCCCCCCCTATCCTGCCCCCAGTGTCAGCCTGTCATTATCCTGTACCCCGAGTGTCAGCCTGTCATTATCCTGTACCCAGTGTCAGCCTGTCTTCCTGCCCCCCCCCCCCCAGTGTCAGCCTGTCATTATCCTGTACCCCCAGTGTCAGCCTGCCATTATCCTGTACCCCCAAGTGTCAGCCTGTCATTATCCCGTACCCCCAGTGTCAGCCTGTCATTATCCTGTACCCCGAGTGTCAGCCTGTCATTATCCTGTTCCCCATGTCCCCCAGTGTCAGCCTGTCATTATCCTGTACCCCCAGTGTCAGCCTGTCATTATCCTGTACCCCAGGCAGCCGTCATTATCCTGTACCCCACTCCCCCCCCCCCCCGTGTCAGCCTGTCATTATCCTGTACCCCGGGTGTCAGCCTGTCATTATCCTGTACCCCGAGTGTCAGCCTGTCATTATCCCCTACCCCCAGTGTCAGCCTGTCATTATCCTGTACCCCGAGTGTCAGCCTGTCACTATCCTGTACCCCCCGGGGTGTCAGCCTGTCATTATCCTGTACCCCAAGTGTCAGCCTGTCATTATCCTGTACCCCAAGTGTCAGCCTGTCATTATCCTGTACCCCCAGTGTCAGCCTGTCATTATCCTGTACCCCGAGTGTCAGCCTTTCATTATCCTGTACCCCAAGTGTCAGCCTGTCATTATCCTGTACCCCCAGTGTCAGCCTGTCATTACCCTGTACCCCCAGTGTCAGCCTGTCATTATCCTGTACCCCCAGTGTCAGCCTGTCATTATCCCGTACCCCGAGTGTCAGCCTGTCATTATCCTGTACCCCAAGTGTCAGCCTGTCATTATCCTGTACCCCAAGTGTCAGCCTGTCATTATCCTGTACCCCGAGTATCAGCCTGTCATTATCCTGTACCCCAGATGTCATTATCCTGTACCCCAAGTGTCATTATCCTGTACCCCAATTGTCAGACTGTCATTATCCTGTACCCCCAGTATCAGCCAGTCATTATCCTGTACCCCAAGTATCAGCCTGTCATTATCCTGTACCCCAAGTGTCAGCCTGTCATTATCCTGTACCCCAAGTATCAGCCTGTCATTATCCTGTACCCCAAGTGTCAGCCTGTCATTATCCTGTACCCCAAGTGTCAGCCTGTAATTATCCTGTACTCCCAGTGTCAGCCTGTCATTATCTTGTACCCCAAGTGTCAGCCTGTCATTATCCTGTACTCCCCAGTGTCAGCCTGTCATTATCCTGTACCCCCAATGTCAGCCTGTCATTATCCTGTACCCCCAGTGTCATTATCCTGTACCCCCAGTGTCAGCCTGTCATTATCCTGTACCCCGAGTGTCAGCCTGTCATTATCCCGTACCCTCAGTGTCAGCCTGTCATTATCCTGTACCCCCAGTGTCAGCCTGCCATTATCCTGTACCCCAAGTGTCAGCCTGTCATTATCCTGTACCCCCAGTGTCAGCCTGTCATTATCCTGTACCCCGAGTGTCAGCCTATCATTATCCTGTACCCCAGTGTCAGCCTGTCATTATCCTGTACCCCCAGTGTCAGCCTGTCATTATCCTGTACCCCAGTGTCAGCCTGTCATTATCCTGTACCCCGGGTGTCAGCCTGTCATTATCCTGTACCCCAGTGTCAGCCTGTCATTATCCCCTACCCCGAGTGTCAGCCTGTCATTATCCTGTACCCCGAGTGTCAGCCTGTCACTATCCTGTACCCAGGGGTGTCAGCCTGTCATTATCCTGTACCCCAAGTGTCAGCCTGTCATTATCCTGTACCCCAAGTGTCAGCCTGTCATTATCCTGTACCCCCAGTGTCAGCCTGTCATTATCCTGTACCCCGAGTGTCAGCCTGTCATTATCCTGTACCCCAAGTGTCAGCCTGTCATTATCCTGTACCCCCAGTGTCAGCCTGTCATTACCCTGTACCCCCAGTGTCAGCCTGTCATTATCCTGTACCCCCAGTGTCAGCCTGTCATTATCCCGTACCCCGAGTGTCAGCCTGTCATTATCCTGTACCCCAAGTGTCAGCCTGTCATTATCCTGTACCCCAAGTGTCAGCCTGTCTTATCCTGTACCCCAGTATCAGCCTGTCATTATCCTGTACCCCGACTGTCATTATCCTGTACCCCAAGTGGCATTATCCTGTACCCCCAGTGTCAGCCTGTCATTATCCTGTACTCCAAGTGTCAGCCTGTCATTATCCTGTACCCCAAGTGTCAGCCTGTCATTATCCTGTACCCCAAGTGTCAGCCTGTCATTATCCTGTACCCCCAGTGTCAGCCTGTCATTATCCTGTACCCCCAGTGTCAGCCTGTCATTATCCTGTACCCCCCAGTGTCAGCCTGTAATTATCCTGTACCCCCAGTGTCAGCCTGTCATTACTCTGTACCCCAAGTGTCAGCCTGTCATTATCCTGTACCCCCAGTGTCAGCCTGTCATTATCCTGTACCCCCAGTGTCAGCCTGTCATTATCCTGTACCCCCAGTGTCAGCCTGTCATTATCCTGTACCCCAAGTGTCAGCCTGTCATTATCCTGTACCCCCAGTGTCAGCCTGTCATTATCCCGTACCCCCAGTGTCAGCCTGTCATTATCCTGTACCCCCAGTGTCAGCCTGTCATTATCCTGTACCCCAGTGTCAGCCTGTCATTATCCTGTACCCCCAGTGTCAGCCTGTCATTATCCTGTACCCCAGTGTCAGCCTGTCATTATCCTGTACCCCAGTGTCAGCCTGTCATTATCCTGTACCCCAGTGTCAGCCTGTCATTATCCTGTACCCCATGTGTCAGCCTGTCAATATCCTGTACCCCCAGTGTCAGCCTGTCATTATCCTGTACCCTGAGTGTCAGACTGTCACTATCCTGTCCACCGAGTTTCACTATCCTGCACCTCAAGTATCAGCATGTCATTCTCTTTTCCCCCGACTGTCAGCCTAGCATTCTCCTGTACCCCCAGTGTTAGCCTGTCATTATTCTTTACTCCAAGTGTCAGCCTGTCATTATCCTGTACCCCGAGTGTCAGTCTGTCATTATCCTGTACCCCGAGTGTCAGCCTGTCATTATCCCATACCCCCAGTGTCAGCCTGTCATTATCCTGTACCCCCAGTGTCAGCCTGTCATTATTCTGTACCCCGAGTGTCAGACTGTCACTATCCTGTCCACCGAGTGTCATTATCCTGCACCTCAAGTATCAGCATGTCATTCTCTTGTTCCCCGACTGTCAGCCTAGCGTTCTCCTGTACCCCCAGTGTCAGCCTGTCATTATTCTTTACTCCAAGTGTCAGCCTGTTATTATCCTGTACCCCGAGTGTCAGCCTGTCATTATCCTGTACCCCGAGTGTCAGCCTGTCATTATCCCTTACCACCAGTGTCAGCCTGTCATTATCCCATACCTCCAGTGTCAGCCTGTCATTATCCTGTACCCCCCAGTGTCAGCCTGTCAATATCCTGTACCCCAGTGTCAGCCTGTCATTATTCTGTACCCCAAGTGTCAGCCTGTCAATATCCTGTACCCCAGTGTCAAACTGTCATTATCCTGTACCCCAAGTGTCAGCCTATCATTATCCTGTACCCCAGTGTCAGCCTGTCATTATCCTGTACCCCAAGTGTCAGCCTATCATTATCCTGTACCCCAAGTGTCAGCCTGTCATTATCCCATACCCCCAGTGTCAGCCTGTCATTATCCTGTACCCCGAGTGTCAGCCTATCATTATCCTGTTCCCCAGTGTCAGCCTGTCATTATCCTGTACCCCCAGTGTCAGCCTGTCATTATCCTGTACCCCAGTGTCAGCCTGTCATTATCCTGTACCCCGGGTGTCAGCCTGTCATTATCCTGTACCCCGAGTGTCAGACTGTCATTATCCCCTACCCCCAGTGTCAGCCTGTCATTATCCTGTACCCCCCAGTGTCAGTCTGTCAATATCCTGTACCCCAGTGTCAGCCTGTCATTATTCTGTACCCCAAGTGTCAGCCTGTCAATATCCTGTACCCCAGTGTCAGCCTGTCATTATCCTGTACCCCAAGTGTCAGCCTGTCATTATCCTGTACCCCCAGTGTCAGCCTGTCATTATCCTGTACCCCGAGTGTCAGCCTTTCATTATCCTGTACCCCAAGTGTCAGCCTGTCATTATCCTGTACCCCCAGTGTCAGCCTGTCATTACCCTGTACCCCCAGTGTCAGCCTGTCATTATCCTGTACCCCCAGTGTCAGCCTGTCATTATCCCGTACCCCGAGTGTCAGCCTGTCATTATCCTGTACCCCAAGTGTCAGCCTGTCATTATCCTGTACCCCAAGTGTCAGCCTGTCATTATCCTGTACCCCGAGTATCAGCCTGTCATTATCCTGTACCCCGAATGTCATTATCCTGTACCCCAAGTGTCATTATCCTGTACCCCAATTGTCAGACTGTCATTATCCTGTACCCCCAGTATCAGCCAGTCATTATCCTGTACCCCAAGTATCAGCCTGTCATTATCCTGTACCCCAAGTGTCAGCCTGTCATTATCCTGTACCCCAAGTGTCAGCCTGTAATTATCCTGTACTCCCAGTGTCAGCCTGTCATTATCTTGTACCCCAAGTGTCAGCCTGTCATTATCCTGTACTCCCAGTGTCAGCCTGTCATTATCCTGTACCCCCAGTGTCATTATCCTGTACCCCCAGTGTCAGCCTGTCATTATCCTGTACCCCGAGTGTCAGCCTGTCATTATCCTGTACCCTCAGTGTCAGCCTGTCATTATCCTGTACCCCCAGTGTCAGCCTGTCATTATCCTGTACCCCAGTGTCAGCCTGTCATTATCCTGTACCCCCAGTGTCAGCCTGTCATTATTCTGTACCCCGAGTGTCAGCCTGTCAATATTCTGTACCCCAGTGTCAGCCTGTCATTATCCTGTACCCCGAGTGTCAGACTGTCACTATCCTGTCCACCGAGTGTCATTATCCTGCACCTCAAGTATCAGCATGTCATTCTCTTGTACCCCGACTGTCAGCCTAGCATTCTCCTGTACCCCCAGTGTCAGCCTGTCATTATTCTTTACTCCAAGTGTCAGCCTGTCATTATCCTGTACCCCGAGTGTCAGCCTGTCATTATCCTGTACCCCAGTGTCAGCCTGTCATTATTCTGTATCCCATGTGTCAGCCTGTCAATATCCTGTACCCCAGTGTCAGCCTGTCATTATCCTGTACCCCGAGTGTCAGCCTGTCATTATCCTGTACCCTGAGTGTCAGACTGTCACTATCCTGTCCACCGAGTTTCACTATCCTGCACCTCAAGTATCAGCATGTCATTCTCTTTTCCCCCGACTGTCAGCCTAGCATTCTCCTGTACCCCCAGTGTTAGCCTGTCATTATTCTTTACTCCAAGTGTCAGCCTGTCATTATCCTGTACCCCCGAGTGTCAGTCTGTCATTATCCTGTACCCCGAGTGTCAGCCTGTCATTATCCCATACCCCCAGTGTCAGCCTGTCATTATCCTGTACCCCCAGTGTCAGCCTGTCATTATTCTGTACCCCGAGTGTCAGCCTGTCAATATCCTGTACCCCAGTGTCAGCCTGTCATTATCCTGTACCCCGAGTGTCAGACTGTCACTATCCTGTCCACCGAGTGTCATTATCCTGCACCTCAAGTATCAGCATGTCATTCTCTTGTACCCCGACTGTCAGCCTAGCATTCTCCTGTACCCCCAGTGTCAGCCTGTCATTATTCTTTACTCCAAGTGTCAGCCTGTTATTATCCTGTACCCCGAGTGTCAGCCTGTCATTATCCTGTACCCCGAGTGTCAGCCTGTCATTATCCCTAACCACCAGTGTCAGCCTGTCATTATCCCATACCCCCAGTGTCAGTCTGTCATTATCCTGTACCCCCCAGTGTCAGCCTGTCAATATCCTGTACCCCAGTGTCAGCCTGTCATTATTCTGTACCCCAAGTGTCAGCCTGTCAATATCCTATACCCCAGTGTCAGCCTGTCATTATCCTGTACCCCAAGTGTCAGCCTATCATTATCCTGTACCCCAGTGTCAGCCTGTCATTATCCTGTACCCCAAGTGTCAGCCTATCATTATCCTGTACCCCAAGTGTCAGCCTGTCATTATCCCGTACCCCCAGTGTCAGCCTGTCATTATCCTGTACCCCGAGTGTCAGCCTATCATTATCCTGTACCCCAGTGTCAGCCTGTCATTATCCTGTACCCCCAGTGTCAGCCTGTCATTATCCTGTACCCCAGTGTCAGCCTGTCTTTATCCTGTACCCCGGGTGTCAGCCTGTCATTATCCTGTACCCCAAGTGTCAGCCTGTCATTATCCCCTACCCCCAGTGTCAGCCTGTCATTATCCTGTACCCCGAGTGTCAGCCTGTCACTATCCTGTACCCAGGGGTGTCAGCCTATCATTATCCTGTACCCCCAGTGTCAGCCTGTCATTATCCTGTACCCCAAGTGTCAGCCTGTCATTATCCTGTACCCCAAGTGTCAGCCTGTCATTATCCTGTACCCCCAGTGTCAGCCTGTCATTATCCTGTACCGCGAGTGTCAGCCTTTCATTATCCTGTACCCCAAGTGTCAGCCTGTCATTATCCTGTACCCCCAGTGTCAGCCTGTCATTACCCTGTACCCCCAGTGTCAGCCTATCATTATCCTGTACCCCAGTGTCAGCCTGTCATTATCCTGTACCCCCAGTGTCAGCCTGTCATTATCCTGTACCCCAGTGTCAGCCTGTCATTATCCTGTACCCCGGGTGTCAGCCTGTCATTATCCTGTACCCCGAGTGTCAGCCTGTCATTATCCCCTACCCCCAGTGTCAGCCTGTCATTATCCTGTACCCCGAGTGTCAGCCTGTCACTATCCTGTACCCAGGGGTGTGAGCCTATCATTATCCTGTACCCCCAGTGTCAGCCTGTCATTATCCTGTACCCCAAGTGTCAGCCTGTCATTATCCTGTACCCCAAATGTCAGCCTGTCATTATCCTTTACCCCCAGTGTCAGCCTGTCATTATCCTGTACCCCGAGTGTCAGCCTTTCATTATCCTGTACCCCAAGTGTCAGCCTGTCATTATCCTGTAGCACCAGTGTCAGCCTGTCATTACCCTGTACCCCCAGTGTCAGCCTGTCATTATCCTGTACCCCCAGTGTCAGCCTGCCATTATCCCGTACCCCGAGTGTCAGCCTGTCATTATCCTGTACCCTGAGTGTCAGCCTGTCAATATCCTGTACCCCAGTGTCAGCCTGTCATTATTCTGTACCCCAAGTGTCAGCCTGTCATTATCCTGTACCCCCAGTGTCAGCCTGTCATTATCCTGTACCCCAAGTGTCAGCCTGCCATTACCCTGTACCCCCAGTGTCAGCCTGTCATTATCCCGTACCCCCAGTGTCAGCCTGTCATTATCCTGTACCCCGAGTGTCAGCCTGTCATTATCCTGTACCCCAGTGTCAGCCTGTCATTATCCTGTACCCCAGTGTCAGCCTGTCATTATCCTGTACCCCCAGTGTCAGCCTGTCATTATCCTGTACCCCCAGTGTCAGCCTGTCATTATCCTATACCCCCAGTGTCAGCCCGTCATTATCCTGTACCCCCAGTGTCAGCCTGTCATTATCCTGTACCCCCAGTGTCAGCCTGTCATTATCCTGTACCCCAGTGTCAGCCTGTCATTATTCTGTACCCCCAGTGTCAGCCTGTCATTATCCTGTACCCCAAGTGTCAGCCTGTCATTATCCTGTACCCCGAGTGTCAGCCTGTCAATATCCTGTACCCCAGTGTCAGCCTGTCATTATTCTGTACCCCAGTGTGAGCCTGTCATTATTCTGTATCCCAAGTGTCAGCCTGTCAATATCCTGTACCCCAGTGTCAGCCTGTCATTATTCTGTACCCCAGTGTCAGCCTGTCATTTTTCTGTATCCCAAGTGTCAGCCTGTCATTATCCTGTACCCCCAGTGTCAGCCTGTCATTATCCTGTACCCCCAGTGTCAGCCTGTCATTATCCTGTACCCCCAGTGTCAGCCTGTCACTATCCTGTACCCCAGGGGTGTCAGCCTGTCATTATCCTGTACCCCCAGTGTCAGCCTGTCATTACCCTGTACCCCCAGTGTCAGCCTGTCATTATCCTGTACCCCCAGTGTCAGCCTGTCATTATCCTGTACCCCCAGTGTCAGCCTGTCATTATCCTGTACCCTGAGTGTCAGCCTGTCATTATCCTGTACCCCAGTGTCAGCCTGTCATTATCCTGTACCCCAAGTGTCAGCCTGTCATTATCCTGTACCCCCAGTGTCAGCCTGTCATTATCCTGTACCCCAAGTGTCAGCCTGTCATTATCCTGTACCCCCAGTGTCAGCCTGTCATTACCCTGTACCCCCAGTGTCAGCCTGTCATTATCCTGTACCCCCAGTGTCAGCCTGTCATTATCCCGTACCCCGAGTGTCAGCCTGTCATTATCCTGTACCCTGAGTGTCAGCCTGTCAATATCCTGTACCCCAGTGTCAGCCTTTCATTATTCTGTACCCCAAGTGTCAGCCTGTCATTATCCTGTACCCCCAGTGTCAGCCTGTCATTATCCTGTACCCCAAGTGTCAGCCTGCCATTACCCTGTACCCCCTGTGTCAGCCTGTCATTATCCTGTACCCCCAGTGTCAGCCTGTCATTATCCCGTACCCCGAGTGTCAGCCTGTCATTATCCTGTACCCTGAGTGTCAGCCTGTCAATATCCTGTACCCCAGTGTCAGCCTGTCATTATTCTGTACCCCAAGTGTCAGCCTGTCATTATCCTGTACCCCCAGTGTCAGCCTGTCATTATCCTGTACCCCAAGTGTCAGCCTGTCATTATCCTATACCCCCAGAGTCAGCCCGTCATTATCCTGTACCCCCAGTGTCAGCCTGTCAATATCCTGTACCCCAGTGTCAGCCTGTCATTATTCTGTACCCCAGTGTCAGCCTGTCATTATTCTGTACCCCAAGTGTCAGCCTGTCATTATCCTGTACCCCGAGTGTCAGCCTGTCAATATCCTGTACCCCAGTGTCAGCCTGTCATTATTCTGTACCCCAGTGTCAGCCTGTCATTATTCTGTATCCCAAGTGTCAGCCTGTCAATATCCTGTACCCCAGTGTCAGCCTGTCATTATTCTGTACCCCAGTGTCAGCCTGTCATTATTCTGTATCCCAAGTGTCAGCCTGTCATTATCCTGTACCCCCAGTGTCAGCCTGTCATTATCCTGTCCCCAGGTCGCCGTCTTTCTGTACCCCAGTGTCAGCCTGTCATTTCCTGTACCCCAGTGTCAGCCTGTCATTATCCTGTACCCCCAGTGTCAGCCTGTCATTATCCTGTACCCCCAGTGTCAGCCTGTCATTATCCTGTACCCCAGTGTCAGCCTGTCACTATCCTGTACCCAGGGGTGTCAGCCTATCATTATCCTGTACCCCCAGTGTCAGCCTGTCATTATCCTGTACCCCAAGTGTCAGCCTGTCATTATCCTGTACCCCAAGTGTCAGCCTGTCATTATCCTGTACCCCCAGTGTCAGCCTGTCATTATCCTGTACCCCGAGTGTCAGCCTTTCATTATCCTGTACCCCAAGTGTCAACCTGTCATTATCCTGTACCCCCAGTGTCAGCCTGTCATTACCCTGTACCCCCAGTGTCAGCCTATCATTATCCTGTACCCCAGTGTCAGCCTGTCATTATCCTGTACCCCCAGTGTCAGCCTGTCATTATCCTGTACCCCAGTGTCAGCCTGTCATTATCCTGTACCCCGGGTGTCAGCCTGTCATTATCCTGTACCCCGAGTGTCAGCCTGTCACTATCCTGTACCCCAGGGGTGTCAGCCTATCATTATCCTGTACCCCCAGTGTCAGCCTCTCATTATCCTGTACCCCAAGTGTCAGCCTGCCATTACCCTGTACCCCCTGTGTCAGCCTGTCATTATCCTGTACCCCCAGTGTCAGCCTGTCATTATCCCGTACCCCGAGTGTCAGCCTGTCATTATCCTGTACCCTGAGTGTCAGCCTGTCAATATCCTGTACCCCAGTGTCAGCCTGTCATTATTCTGTACCCCAAGTGTCAGCCTGTCATTATCCTGTACCCCCAGTGTCAGCCTGTCATTATCCTGTACCCCAAGTGTCAGCCTGTCATTATCCTATACCCCCAGAGTCAGCCCGTCATTATCCTGTACCCCCAGTGTCAGCCTGTCAATATCCTGTACCCCAGTGTCAGCCTGTCATTATTCTATACCCCAGTGTCAGCCTGTCATTATTCTGTACCCCAAGTGTCAGCCTGTCATTATCCTGTACCCCGAGTGTCAGCCTGTCAATATCCTGTACCCCAGTGTCAGCCTGTCATTATTCTGTACTCCAGTGTCAGCCTGTCATTATTCTGTATCCCAAGTGTCAGCCTGTCAATATCCTGTACCCCAGTGTCAGCCTGTCATTATTCTGTACCCCAGTGTCAGCCTGTCATTTTTCTGTATCCCAAGTGTCAGCCTGTCATTATCCTGTACCCCCAGTGTCAGCCTGTCATTATCCTGTACCCCCAGTGTCAGCCTGTCATTATCCTGTACCCCCAGTGTCAGCCTGTCATTATCCTGTACCCCAGGGTGTCAGCCTGTCATTATCCTGTACCCCCAGGGTGTCAGCCTGTCATTATCCTGTACCCCAAGTGTCAGCCTGTCATTATCCTGTACCCCAAGTGTCAGCCTGTCATTATCCTGTACCCCCAGTGTCAGCCTGTCATTATCCTGTACCCCGAGTGTCAGCCTTTCATTATCCTGTACCCCAAGTGTCAACCTGTCATTATCCTGTACCCCCAGTGTCAGCCTGTCATTACCCTGTACCCCCAGTGTCAGCCTATCATTATCCTGTACCCCAGTGTCAGCCTGTCATTATCCTGTACCCCCAGTGTCAGCCTGTCATTATCCTGTACCCCAGTGTCAGCCTGTCATTATCCTGTACCCCGGGTGTCAGCCTGTCATTATCCTGTACCCCGAGTGTCAGCCTGTCACTATCCTGTACCCCAGGGGTGTCAGCCTATCATTATCCTGTACCCCCAGTGTCAGCCTCTCATTATCCTGTACCCCAAGTGTCAGCCTGTCATTATTCTGTACCCCAAGTGTCAGCCTGTAATTATCCTGTACCCCCCAGTGTCAGCCTGTCATTATCTTGTACCCCAAGTGTCAGCCTGTCATTATCCTGTAACCCCAGTGTCAGCCTGTCATTATCCTGTACCCCCAGTGTCAGCCTGTCATTATCCTGTACCCCCAGTGTCATTATCCTGTACCCCCAGTGTCAGCCTGTCATTATCCTGTACCCCGAGTGTCAGCCTGTCATTATCCTGTACCCCCAGTGTCAGCCTGTCATTATCCTGTACCCCCAGTGTCATTATCCTGTACCCCCAGTGTCAGCCTGTCATTATCCTGTACCCCAGTGTCAGCCTGTCATTATCCTGTACCCCCAGTGTCAGCCTGTCATTATTCTGTACCCCGAGTGTCAGCCTGTCAATATCCTGTACCCCAGTGTCAGCCTGTCATTATCCTGTACCCCAGTGTCAGCCTGTCACTATCCTGTCCCCGAGTGTCATTATCCTGCACCCCAAGTATCAGCCTGTCATTCTCTCTGTACCCCGACTGTCAGCCTGGCATTCTCCTGTACCCCCAGTGTCAGCCTGTCATTATTCTGTACCCCAAGTGTCAGCCTGTCATTATCCTGTACCCCCAGTGTCAGCCTGTCATTATCCTGTACCCCAGTGTCAGCCTGTCATTATCCTGTATCCCATGTGTCAGCCTGTCAATATCCTGTACCCCAGTGTCAGCCTGTCATTATCCTGTACCCCGAGTGTTAGCCTGTCATTATCCTGTACCCCGAGTGTCAGCCTGTCATTATCCTGTACCCCAGTGTCAGCCTGTCACTATCCTGCACCTCAAGTGTCAGCCTGTCATTCTCCTTTTCCCCCGACTGTCAGCCTGGCATTCTCCTGTACCCCCAGTGTTAGCCTGTCATTATCCTTTACCCCAAGTGTCAGCCTGTCATTATCCTGTACCCCCAGTGTCAGCCTGTCATTATCCTGTACCCCCGAGTGTCAGCCTGTCATTATCCCGTACCCCCAGTGTCAGCCTGTCATTATCCTGTACCCCCAGTGTCAGCCTGTCATTATCCTGTACCCCGAGTGTCAGCCTGTCACTATCCGTGCCCAGCGCAGCTGTCATTATCCTGCACCCCAAGTGTCAGCCTGTCATTCTCCTGTACCCCGACTGTCAGCCTAGCATTCTCCTGTACCCCCAGTGTCAGCCTGTCATTATCCTTTACCCCAAGTGTCAGCCTGTCATTATCCTGTACCCCGAGTGTCAGCCTGTCATTATCCTGTACCCCAGTGTCAGCCTGTCATTATCCTGTACCCCATGTGTCAGCCTGTCATTATCCTGTACCCCAGTGTCAGCCTGTCATTATCCTGTACCCCGAGTGTCAGCCTGTCATTATCCTGTACCCTGAGTGTCAGCCTGTCACTATCCTGTCCCCCAGTGCAGCCTGTCACTATCCTGCACCCCAAGTGTCAGCCTGTCATTCTCCTGTACCCCGAGTGTCAGCCTGGCATTCTCCTGTACCCCCAGTGTTAGCCTGTCATTATCCTGTACCCCAAGTGTCAGCCTGTCATTATCCTGTACCCCCAGTGTCAGCCTGTCATTATCCTGTACCCCAGTGTCAGCCTGTCATTATCCCGTACCCCCAGTGTCAGCCTGTCATTATCCTGTACCCCCAGTGTCAGCCTGTCATTATCCTGTACCCCGAGTGTCAGCCTGTTACTATCCTGTCCACCGAGTGTCATTATCCTGCACCCCAAGTATCAGCCTGTCATTCTCCTGTACCCCCACTGTCAGCCTAGCATTCTCCTGTACCCCCAGTGTCAGCCTGTCATTATTCTTTACCCCAAGTGTCAGCCTGTCATTATCCCGTACCACCAGTGTCAGCCTGTCATTATCCCGTACCCCCAGTGTCAGCCTGTCATTATCCTGTACCCCCCAGTGTCAGCCTGTCATTATCCTGTACCCCAGTGTCAGCCTGTCATTATCCTGTACCCCAAGTGTCAGCCTGTCAATATCCTATACCCCAGTGTCAGCCTGTCATTATCCTGTACCCCAAGTGTCAGCCTATCATTATCCTGTACCCCCAGTGTCAGCCTGTCATTATCCTGTACCCCCAGTGTCAGCCTATCATTATCCTGTACCCCAAGTGTCAGCCTGTCATTATCCCGTACCCCCAGTGTCAGCCTGTCATTATCCTGTACCCCCAGTGTCAGCCTGTCATTATCCTGTACCTCAGTGTCAGCCTGTCATTATCCTGTACCCCCAGTGTCAGCCTGTCATTATCCTGTACCCCAGTGTCAGCCTGTCATTATCCTGTACCCCGGGTGTCAGCCTGTCATTATCCTGTACCCCCAGTGTCAGCCTGTCATTATCCCCTACCCCCAGTGTCAGCCTGTCATTATCCTGTACCCCGAGTGTCAGCCTGTCATTATCCTGTACCCCCAGGGGTGTCAGCCTGTCATTATCCTGTACCCCCAGTGTCAGCCTGTCATTATCCTGTACCCCAAGTGTCAGCCTGTCATTATCCTGTACCCCAAGTGTCAGCCTGTCATTATCCTGTACCCCCAGTGTCAGCCTGTCATTATCCTGTACCCCGAGTGTCAGCCTGTCATTATCCTGTACCCCACAGTGTCAGCCTGTCATTATCCTGTACCCCCAGTGTCAGCCTGTCATTATCCTGTACCCCAGTGTCAGCCTGTCATTATTCTGTACCCCAAGTGTCAGCCTGTCATTATCCTGTATCCCCCAGTGTCAGCCTGTCATTATCCTGTACCCCAGTGTCAGCCTGTCAATATCCTGTACCCCAGTGTCAGCCTGTCATTATTCTGTACCCCAGTGTCAGCCTGTCATTATCCTGTACCCCAAGTGTCAGCCTGTCATTATCCTGTACCCCAGTGTCAGCCTGTCATTATCCTGTACCCCCAGTGTCAGCCTGTCATTATCCTGTACCCCAGTGTCAGCCTGTCACTATCCTGTACCCCCAGGGGTGTCAGCCTATCATTATCCTGTACCCCCAGTGTCAGCCTGTCATTACCCTGTACCCCCAGTGTCAGCCTGTCATTATCCTGTACCCCCAGTGTCAGCCTGTCATTATCCCGTACCCCCAGTGTCAGCCTGTCATTATCCTGTACCCTGAGTGTCAGCCTGTCAATATCCTGTACCCCAGTGTCAGCCTGTCATTATCCTGTACCCCAAGTGTCAGCCTGTCATTATCCTGTACCCCCAGTGTCAGCCTTTCATTATCCTGTACCCCAAGTGTCAGCCTGTCATTATCCTGTACCACCAGTGTCAGCCTGTCATTACCCTGTACCCCCAGTGTCAGCCTGTCATTATCCTGTACCCCCAGTGTCAGCCTGTCATTATCCCGTACCCCGAGTGTCAGCCTGTCATTATCCTGTACCCTGAGTGTCAGCCTGTCAATATCCTGTACCCCAGTGTCAGCCTTTCATTATTCTGTACCCCAAGTGTCAGCCTGTCATTATCCTGTACCCCCAGTGTCAGCCTGTCATTATCCTGTACCCCAAGTGTCAGCCTGCCATTACCCTGTACCCCCTGTGTCAGCCTGTCATTATCCTGTACCCCCAGTGTCAGCCTGTCATTATCCCGTACCCCGAGTGTCAGCCTGTCATTATCCTGTACCCTGAGTGTCAGCCTGTCAATATCCTGTACCCCAGTGTCAGCCTGTCATTATTCTGTACCCCAAGTGTCAGCCTGTCATTATCCTGTACCCCCAGTGTCAGCCTGTCATTATCCTGTACCCCAAGTGTCAGCCTGTCATTATCCTATACCCCCAGAGTCAGCCCGTCATTATCCTGTACCCCCAGTGTCAGCCTGTCAATATCCTGTACCCCAGTGTCAGCCTGTCATTATTCTGTACCCCAGTGTCAGCCTGTCATTATTCTGTACCCCAAGTGTCAGCCTGTCATTATCCTGTACCCCAAGTGTCAGCCTGTCAATATCCTGTACCCCAGTGTCAGCCTGTCATTATCCTGTACCCCAGTGTCAGCCTGTCATTATCCTGTACCCCAAGTGTCAGCCTGTCAATATCCTGTACCCCCAGTGTCAGCCTGTCATTATTCTGTACCCCAGTGTCAGCCTGTCATTTTTCTGTATCCCAAGTGTCAGCCTGTCATTATCCTGTACCCCCAGTGTCAGCCTGTCATTATCCTGTACCCCCAGTGTCAGCCTGTCATTATCCTGTACCCCAGTGTCAGCCTGTCATTATCCTGTACCCCCAGGGGTGTCAGCCTGTCATTATCCTGTACCCCCAGTGTCAGCCTGTCATTATCCTGTACCCCAAGTGTCAGCCTGTCATTATCCTGTACCCCAAGTGTCAGCCTGTCATTATCCTGTACCCCCAGTGTCAGCCTGTCATTATCCTGTACCCCGAGTGTCAGCCTGTCATTATCCTGTACCCCAAGTGTCAGCCTGTCATTATCCTGTACCCCCAGTGTCAGCCTGTCATTATCCTGTACCCCCAGTGTCAGCCTATCATTATCCTGTACCCCAGTGTCAGCCTGTCATTATCCTGTACCCCCAGTGTCAGCCTGTCATTATCCTGTACCCCCAGTGTCAGCCTGTCATTATCCTGTACCCCGGGTGTCAGCCTGTCATTATCCTGTACCCCGAGTGTCAGCCTGTCATTATCCTGTACCCCAGGGGTGTCAGCCTGTCATTATCCTGTACCCCCAGTGTCAGCCTGTCATTATCCTGTACCCCAAGTGTCAGCCTGTCATTATCCTGTACCCCAAGTGTCAGCCTGTCATTATCCTGTACCCCCAGTGTCAGCCTGTCATTATCCTGTACCCCAAGTGTCAGCCTGTCATTATCCTGTACCCCCAGTGTCAGCCTGTCATTATCCTGTACCCCCAGTGTCAGCCTGTCATTATCCTGTACCCCCAGTGTCATTATCCTGTACCCCCAGTGTCAGCCTGTCATTATCCTGTACCCCCGAGTGTCAGCCTGTCATTATCCTGTACCCCAGTGTCAGCCTGTCATTATCCTGTACCCCCAGTGTCAGCCTGTCATTATCCTGTACCCCAGTGTCAGCCTGTCATTATCCTGTACCCCCAGTGTCAGCCTGTCATTATCCTGTACCCCGAGTGTCAGCCTGTCATTATCCTGTACCCCCAGTGTCAGCCTGTCATTATCCTGTACCCCGAGTGTCAGCCTGTCACTATCCTGTCCACCGAGTGTCATTATCCTGCACCCCAAGTATCAGCCTGTCATTCTCTTGTACCCCGAGTGTCAGCCTGGCATTATCCTGTACCCCCAGTGTCAGCCTGTCATTATTCTTTACCCCAAGTGTCAGCCTGTCATTATCCTGTACCCCGAGTGTCAGCCTGTCATTATCCTGTACCCCAGTGTCAGCCTGTCATTATCCTGTACCCCCAGTGTCAGCCTGTCATTATCCTGTACCCCAGTGTCAGCCTGTCATTATCCTGTACCCCGAGTGTCAGCCTGTCATTATCCTGTACCCCGAGTGTCAGCCTGTCACTATCCTGTCCACCGAGTGTCACAGCCTGCACCTCAGTATCAGCATGTCATTCTCTTTTCCCCCGAGTGTCAGCCTGGCATTCTCCTGTACCCCCAGTGTCAGCCTGTCATTATCCTGTACCCCAAGTGTCAGCCTGTCATTATCCTGTACCCCGAGTGTCAGCCTGTCATTATCCTGTACCCCAGTGTCAGCCTGTCATTATCCTGTACCCCCAGTGTCAGCCTGTCATTATCCTGTACCCCCAGTGTCAGCCTGTCATTATCCTGTACCCCGAGTGTCAGCCTGTCATTATCCTGTCCCCCCAGTGTCATTTCCCAGCCTGTCATTATCCTGTACCCCGAGTGTCAGCCTGTCATTATCCTGTACCCCCAGTGTCAGCCTGTCATTATCCTGTACCCCAAGTGTCAGCCTGTCATTATCCTGTACCCCCAGTGTCAGCCTGTCATTATCCTGTACCCCCAGTGTCAGCCTGTCATTATCCTGTACCCCCCAGTGTCAGCCTGTCATTATCCTGTACCCCAGTGTCAGCCTGTCATTATCCTGTACCCCAAGTGTCAGCCTGTCATTATCCTGTACCCCCAGTGTCAGCCTGTCATTATCCTGTACCCCCAGTGTCAGCCTGTCATTATCCTGTACCCCAGTGTCAGCCTGTCATTATCCTGTACCCCCAGGGTGTCAGCCTGTCATTATCCTGTACCCCCAGTGTCAGCCTGTCATTATCCTGTACCCCCAGTGTCAGCCTGTCATTATCCTGTACCCCCAGTGTCAGCCTGTCATTATCCTGTACCCCGAGTGTCAGCCTGTCATTATCCTGTACCCCGAGTGTCAGCCTGTCATTATCCTGTACCCCAGTGTCAGCCTGTCATTATCCTGTACCCCAAGTGTCAGCCTGTCATTATCCTGTACCCCCAGTGTCAGCCTGTCATTATCCTGTACCCCCAGTGTCAGCCTGTCATTACCCTGTACCCCCAGTGTCAGCCTGTCATTATCCTGTACCCCCAGTGTCAGCCTGTCATTATCCCGTACCCCCAGTGTCAGCCTGTCATTATCCTGTACCCTGAGTGTCAGCCTGTCATTATCCTGTACCCCAGTGTCAGCCTGTCATTATCCTGTACCCCCAGTGTCAGCCTGTCATTATCCTGTACCCCCAGTGTCAGCCTGTCATTATCCTGTACCCCAAGTGTCAGCCTGTCATTATCCTGTACCCCCAGTGTCAGCCTGTCATTATCCTGTACCCCCAGTGTCAGCCTGTCATTATCCTGTACCCCAGTGTCAGCCTGTCATTATCCTGTACCCCAAGTGTCAGCCTGTCATTATCCTGTACCCCCAGTGTCAGCCTGTCATTATCCTGTACCCCAGTGTCAGCCTGTCATTATCCTGTACCCCGTCCCCAGTGTCAGCCTGTCATTATCCTGTACCCCCAGTGTCAGCCTGTCATTATCCCGTACCCCCAGTGTCAGCCTGTCATTATCCTGCACCCCAGTGTCAGCCTGTCATTATCCTGTACCCCGAGTGTCAGCCTGTCAATATCCTGTACCCCCAGTGTCAGCCTGTCATTATCCTGTACCCCAAGTGTCAGCCTGTCATTATCCTGTACCCCCAGTGTCAGCCTGTCATTATCCTGTACCCCAAGTGTCAGCCTGTCATTATCCTGTACCCCCAGTGTCAGCCTGTCATTATCCTGTACCCCCAGTGTCAGCCTGTCATTATCCTGTACCCCAGTGTCAGCCTGTCATTATCCTGTACCCCAGTGTCAGCCTGTCATTATCCTGTACCCCAAGTGTCAGCCTGTCATTATCCTGTACCCCGAGTGTCAGCCTGTCATTATCCTGTACCCCAGTGTCAGCCTGTCATTATCCTGTACCCCAGTGTCAGCCTGTCATTATCCTGTACCCCAAGTGTCAGCCTGTCATTATCCTGTACCCCAGTGTCAGCCTGTCATTATCCTGTACCCCCAGTGTCAGCCTGTCATTATCCTGTACCCCAAGTGTCAGCCTGTCATTATCCTGTACCCCCAGTGTCAGCCTGTCATTATCCTGTACCCCCAGTGTCAGCCTGTCATTATCCTGTACCCCCAGTGTCAGCCTGTCATTATCCTGTACCCCAGTGTCAGCCTGTCATTATCCTGTACCCCAGGAGTGTCAGCCTGTCATTATCCTGTACCCCCAGTGTCAGCCTGTCATTATCCTGTACCCCAAGTGTCAGCCTGTCATTATCCTGTACCCCAAGTGTCAGCCTGTCATTATCCTGTACCCCCAGTGTCAGCCTGTCATTATCCTGTACCCCGAGTGTCAGCCTGTCATTATCCTGTACCCCAAGTGTCAGCCTGTCATTATCCTGTACCCCCAGTGTCAGCCTGTCATTATCCTGTACCCCCAGTGTCAGCCTGTCATTATCCTGTACCCCCAGTGTCAGCCTGTCATTATCCTGTACCCCCAGTGTCAGCCTGTCATTATCCTGTACCCCAGTGTCAGCCTGTCATTATCCTGTACCCCCAGTGTCAGCCTGTCATTATCCTGTACCCCAGTGTCAGCCTGTCATTATCCTGTACCCCAGGGGTGTCAGCCTGTCATTATCCTGTACCCCCAGTGTCAGCCTGTCATTATCCTGTACCCCAAGTGTCAGCCTGCCATTATCCTGTACCCCCTGTGTCAGCCTGTCATTATCCTGTACCCCCAGTGTCAGCCTGTCATTATCCTGTACCCCGAGTGTCAGCCTGTCATTATCCTGTACCCTGAGTGTCAGCCTGTCATTATCCTGTACCCCAGTGTCAGCCTGTCATTATCCTGTACCCCAAGTGTCAGCCTGTCATTATCCTGTACCCCCAGTGTCAGCCTGTCATTATCCTGTACCCCAAGTGTCAGCCTGTCATTATCCTGTACCCCCAGTGTCAGCCTGTCATTATCCTGTACCCCCAGTGTCAGCCTGTCAATATCCTGTACCCCAGTGTCAGCCTGTCATTATTCTGTACCCCAGTGTCAGCCTGTCATTATCCTGTACCCCAAGTGTCAGCCTGTCATTATCCTGTACCCCGAGTGTCAGCCTGTCAATATCCTGTACCCCAGTGTCAGCCTGTCATTATTCTGTACCCCAGTGTCAGCCTGTCATTATCCTGTATCCCAAGTGTCAGCCTGTCAATATCCTGTACCCCAGTGTCAGCCTGTCATTATCCTGTACCCCAGTGTCAGCCTGTCATTTTTCTGTATCCCAAGTGTCAGCCTGTCATTATCCTGTACCCCCAGTGTCAGCCTGTCATTATCCTGTACCCCCAGTGTCAGCCTGTCATTATCCTGTACCCCAGTGTCAGCCTGTCATTATCCTGTACCCCAGGGGTGTCAGCCTATCATTATCCTGTACCCCCAGTGTCAGCCTGTCATTATCCTGTACCCCAAGTGTCAGCCTGTCATTATCCTGTACCCCAAGTGTCAGCCTGTCATTATCCTGTACCCCCAGTGTCAGCCTGTCATTATCCTGTACCCCGAGTGTCAGCCTGTCATTATCCTGTACCCCAAGTGTCAGCCTGTCATTATCCTGTACCCCCAGTGTCAGCCTGTCATTACCCTGTACCCCCAGTGTCAGCCTGTCATTATCCTGTACCCCAGTGTCAGCCTGTCATTATCCTGTACCCCCAGTGTCAGCCTGTCATTATCCTGTACCCCAGTGTCAGCCTGTCATTATCCTGTACCCCCGGTGTCAGCCTGTCATTATCCTGTACCCCGAGTGTCAGCCTGTCATTATCCTGTACCCCCAGGGGTGTCAGCCTATCATTATCCTGTACCCCCAGTGTCAGCCTGTCATTATCCTGTACCCCAAGTGTCAGCCTGTCATTATCCTGTACCCCAAGTGTCAGCCTGTCATTATCCTGTACCTCCCAGTGTCAGCCTGTCATTATCCTGTACCCCAAGTGTCAGCCTGTCATTATCCTGTACCCCCAGTGTCAGCCTGTCATTATCCTGTACCCCCAATGTCAGCCTGTCATTATCCTGTACCCCCAGTGCAGCCTGTCATTATCCTGTACCCCCAGTGTCAGCCTGTCATTATCCTGTACCCCGAGTGTCAGCCTGTCATTATCCTGTACCCCCAGTGTCAGCCTGTCATTATCCTGTACCCCCAGTGTCATTAGCCTGTCATTATCCTACCCCCAGTGTCAGCCTGTCATTATCCTGTACCCCAGTGTCAGCCTGTCATTATCCTGTACCCCCAGTGTCAGCCTGTCATTATCCTGTACCCCCGAGTGTCAGCCTGTCATTATCCTGTACCCCAGTGTCAGCCTGTCATTATCCTGTACCCCGAGTGTCAGCCTGTCACTATCCTGTCCCCCGCAGCCTGTCATTATCCTGCACCCCCAGTATCAGCCTGTCATTCTCCTGTACCCCGACTGTCAGCCTGGCATTCTCCTGTACCCCCAGTGTCAGCCTGTCATTATCCTGTACCCCAAGTGTCAGCCTGTCATTATCCTGTACCCCCAGTGTCAGCCTGTCATTATCCTGTACCCCAGTGTCAGCCTGTCATTATCCTGTACCCCATGTGTCAGCCTGTCATTATCCTGTACCCCCAGTGTCAGCCTGTCATTATCCTGTACCCCCAGTGTCAGCCTGTCATTATCCTGTACCCTGAGTGTCAGCCTGTCATTATCCTGTACCCCCAGTGTCAGCCTGTCACTATCCTGCACCCCCAGTGTCAGCCTGTCATTCTCCTGTACCCCGACTGTCAGCCTGTCATTATCCTGTACCCCCAGTGTCAGCCTGTCATTATCCTGTACCCCCAGTGTCAGCCTGTCATTATCCTGTACCCCCGAGTGTCAGCCTGTCATTATCCTGTACCCTGAGTGTCAGCCTGTCATTATCCTGTACCCCAGTGTCAGCCTGTCATTATCCTGTACCCCAAGTGTCAGCCTGTCATTATCCTGTACCCCCAGTGTCAGCCTGTCATTATCCTGTACCCCAAGTGTCAGCCTGCCATTACCCTGTACCCCCTGTGTCAGCCTGTCATTATCCTGTACCCCCAGTGTCAGCCTGTCATTATCCCGTACCCCGAGTGTCAGCCTGTCATTATCCTGTACCCTGAGTGTCAGCCTGTCAATATCCTGTACCCCAGTGTCAGCCTGTCATTATTCTGTACCCCAAGTGTCAGCCTGTCATTATCCTGTACCCCCAGTGTCAGCCTGTCATTATCCTGTACCCCAAGTGTCAGCCTGTCATTATCCTATACCCCCAGAGTCAGCCCGTCATTATCCTGTACCCCCAGTGTCAGCCTGTCAATATCCTGTACCCCAGTGTCAGCCTGTCATTATTCTGTACCCCAGTGTCAGCCTGTCATTATTCTGTACCCCAAGTGTCAGCCTGTCATTATCCTGTACCCCGAGTGTCAGCCTGTCAATATCCTGTACCCCAGTGTCAGCCTGTCATTATTCTGTACTCCAGTGTCAGCCTGTCATTATTCTGTATCCCAAGTGTCAGCCTGTCAATATCCTGTACCCCAGTGTCAGCCTGTCATTATTCTGTACCCCAGTGTCAGCCTGTCATTTTTCTGTATCCCAAGTGTCAGCCTGTCATTATCCTGTACCCCCAGTGTCAGCCTGTCATTATCCTGTACCCCCAGTGTCAGCCTGTCATTATCCTGTACCCCAGTGTCAGCCTGTCACTATCCTGTACCCCAGGGGTGTCAGCCTATCATTATCCTGTACCCCCAGTGTCAGCCTGTCATTATCCTGTACCCCAAGTGTCAGCCTGTCATTATCCTGTACCCCAAGTGTCAGCCTGTCATTATCCTGTACCCCCAGTGTCAGCCTGTCATTATCCTGTACCCCGAGTGTCAGCCTTTCATTATCCTGTACCCCAAGTGTCAACCTGTCATTATCCTGTACCCCCAGTGTCAGCCTGTCATTACCCTGTACCCCCAGTGTCAGCCTATCATTATCCTGTACCCCAGTGTCAGCCTGTCATTATCCTGTACCCCCAGTGTCAGCCTGTCATTATCCTGTACCCCAGTGTCAGCCTGTCATTATCCTGTACCCCGGGTGTCAGCCTGTCATTATCCTGTACCCCGAGTGTCAGCCTGTCACTATCCTGTACCCAGGGGTGTCAGCCTATCATTATCCTGTACCCCCAGTGTCAGCCTCTCATTATCCTGTACCCCAAGTGTCAGCCTGCCATTACCCTGTACCCCCTGTGTCAGCCTGTCATTATCCTGTACCCCCAGTGTCAGCCTGTCATTATCCCGTACCCCGAGTGTCAGCCTGTCATTATCCTGTACCCTGAGTGTCAGCCTGTCAATATCCTGTACCCCAGTGTCAGCCTGTCATTATTCTGTACCCCAAGTGTCAGCCTGTCATTATCCTGTACCCCCAGTGTCAGCCTGTCATTATCCTGTACCCCAAGTGTCAGCCTGTCATTATCCTATACCCCCAGAGTCAGCCCGTCATTATCCTGTACCCCCAGTGTCAGCCTGTCAATATCCTGTACCCCAGTGTCAGCCTGTCATTATTCTATACCCCAGTGTCAGCCTGTCATTATTCTGTACCCCAAGTGTCAGCCTGTCATTATCCTGTACCCCGAGTGTCAGCCTGTCAATATCCTGTACCCCAGTGTCAGCCTGTCATTATTCTGTACTCCAGTGTCAGCCTGTCATTATTCTGTATCCCAAGTGTCAGCCTGTCAATATCCTGTACCCCAGTGTCAGCCTGTCATTATTCTGTACCCCAGTGTCAGCCTGTCATTTTTCTGTATCCCAAGTGTCAGCCTGTCATTATCCTGTACCCCCAGTGTCAGCCTGTCATTATCCTGTACCCCCAGTGTCAGCCTGTCATTATCCTGTACCCCCAGTGTCAGCCTGTCATTATCCTGTACCCCAGTGTCAGCCTGTCACTATCCTGTACCCCAGGGGTGTCAGCCTGTCATTATCCTGTACCCCAAGTGTCAGCCTGTCATTATCCTGTACCCCAAGTGTCAGCCTGTCATTATCCTGTACCCCCAGTGTCAGCCTGTCATTATCCTGTACCCCGAGTGTCAGCCTTTCATTATCCTGTACCCCAAGTGTCAACCTGTCATTATCCTGTACCCCCAGTGTCAGCCTGTCATTACCCTGTACCCCCAGTGTCAGCCTATCATTATCCTGTACCCCAGTGTCAGCCTGTCATTATCCTGTACCCCCAGTGTCAGCCTGTCATTATCCTGTACCCCAGTGTCAGCCTGTCATTATCCTGTACCCCGGGTGTCAGCCTGTCATTATCCTGTACCCCGAGTGTCAGCCTGTCACTATCCTGTACCCAGGGGTGTCAGCCTATCATTATCCTGTACCCCCAGTGTCAGCCTCTCATTATCCTGTACCCCAAGTGTCAGCCTGTCATTATTCTGTACCCCAAGTGTCAGCCTGTAATTATCCTGTACTCCCAGTGTCAGCCTGTCATTATCTTGTACCCCAAGTGTCAGCCTGTCATTATCCTGTAATCCCAGTGTCAGCCTGTCATTATCCTGTACCCCCAATGTCAGCCTGTCATTATCCTGTACCCCCAGTGTCATTATCGTGTACCCCCAGTGTCAGCCTGTCATTATCCTGTACCCCGAGTGTCAGCCTGTCATTATCCTGTACCCCCAATGTCAGCCTGTCATTATCCTGTACCCCCAGTGTCATTATCCTGTACCCCCAGTGTCAGCCTGTCATTATCCTGTACCCCAGTGTCAGCCTGTCATTATCCTGTACCCCCAGTGTCAGCCTGTCATTATTCTGTACCCCGAGTGTCAGCCTGTCAATATCCTGTACCCCAGTGTCAGCCTGTCATTATCCTGTACCCCGAGTGTCAGACTGTCACTATCCTGTCCACCGAGTGTCATTATCCTGCACCTCAAGTATCAGCATGTCATTCTCTTGTACCCCGACTGTCAGCCTAGCATTCTCCTGTACCCCCAGTGTCAGCCTGTCATTATTCTTTACTCCAAGTGTCAGCCTGTCATTATCCTGTACCCCGAGTGTCAGCCTGTCATTATCCTGTACCCCAGTGTCAGCCTGTCATTATTCTGTATCCCATGTGTCAGCCTGTCAATATCCTGTACCCCAGTGTCAGCCTGTCATTATCCTGTACCCCGAGTGTTAGCCTGTCATTATCCTGTACCCTGAGTGTCAGACTGTCACTATCCTGTCCACCGAGTTTCACTATCCTGCACCTCAAGTATCAGCATGTCATTCTCTTTTCCCCCGACTGTCAGCCTAGCATTCTCCTGTACCCCCAGTGTTAGCCTGTCATTATTCTTTACTCCAAGTGTCAGCCTGTCATTATCCTGTACCCCGAGTGTCAGTCTGTCATTATCCTGTACCCCGAGTGTCAGCCTGTCATTATCCCATACCCCCAGTGTCAGCCTGTCATTATCCTGTACCCCCAGTGTCAGCCTGTCATTATCCTGTACCCCGAGTGTCAGACTGTTACTATCCTGTCCACCGAGTGTCATTATCCTGCACCTCAAGTATCAGCATGTCATTCTCTTGTACCCCGACTGTCAGCCTAGCATTCTCCTGTACCCCCAGTGTCAGCCTGTCATTATTCTTTACTCCAAGTGTCAGCCTGTCATTATCCCGTACCACCAGTGTCAGCCTGTCATTATCCCATACCTCCAGTGTCAGTCTGTCATTATCCTGTACCCCCCAGTGTCAGCCTGTCAATATCCTGTACCCCAGTGTCAGCCTGTCATTATTCTGTACCCCAAGTGTCAGCCTGTCAATATCCTATACCCCAGTGTCAGCCTGTCATTATCCTGTACCCCAAGTGTCAGCCTATCATTGTCCTGTACCCCCAGTGTCAGCCTGTCATTATCCTGTACCCCAAGTGTCAGCCTATCATTATCCTGTACCCCAAGTGTCAGCCTGTCATTATCCCGTACCCCCAGTGTCAGCCTGTCATTTTCCTGTACCCCGAGTGTCAGCCTATCATTATCCTGTACCTCAGTGTCAGCCTGTCATTATCCTGTACCCCCAGTGTCAGCCTGTCATTATCCTGTACCCCAGTGTCAGCCTGTCATTATCCTGTACCCCGGGTGTCAGCCTGTCATTATCCTGTACCCCGAGTGTCAGCCTGTCATTATCCCCTACCCCCAGTGTCAGCCTGTCATTATCCTGTACCCCGAGTGTCAGCCTGTCACTATCCTGTACCCCAGGGGTGTCAGCCTATCATTATCCTGTACCCCCAGTGTCAGCCTGTCATTATCCTGTTCCCCAAGTGTCAGCCTGTCATTATCCTGTACCCCAAGTGTCAGCCTGTCATTATCCTTTACTCCCAGTGTCAGCCTGTCATTATCCTGTACCCCGAGTGTCAGCCTTTCATTATCCTGTACCCCAAGTGTCAGCCTGTCATTATCCTGTACCACCAGTGTCAGCCTGTCATTATTCTGTACCCCAGTGTCAGCCTGTCATTATTCTGTACCCCAAGTGTCAGCCTGTCATTATCCTGTATCCCCCAGTGTCAGCCTGTCATTATCCTGTACCCCGAGTGTCAGCCTGTCAATATCCTGTACCCCAGTGTCAGCCTGTCATTATTCTGTACCCCAGTGTCAGCCTGTCATTATTCTGTATCCCAAGTGTCAGCCTGTCAATATCCTGTACCCCAGTGTCAGCCTGTCATTATTCTGTACCCCAGTGTCAGCCTGTCATTATCCTGTACCCCAGTGTCAGCCTGTCACTATCCTGTACCCCAGGGGTGTCAGCCTATCATTATCCTGTACCCCCAGTGTCAGCCTGTCATTACCCTGTACCCCCAGTGTCAGCCTGTCATTATCCTGTACCCCCAGTGTCAGCCTGTCATTATCCCGTACCCCGAGTGTCAGCCTGTCATTATCCTGTACCCTGAGTGTCAGCCTGTCAATATCCTGTACCCCAGTGTCAGCCTGTCATTATTCTGTACCCCAAGTGTCAGCCTGTCATTATCCTGTACCCCCAGTGTCAGCCTTTCATTATCCTGTACCCCAAGTGTCAGCCTGTCATTATCCTGTACCACCAGTGTCAGCCTGTCATTACCCTGTACCCCCAGTGTCAGCCTGTCATTATCCTGTACCCCCAGTGTCAGCCTGTCATTATCCCGTACCCCGAGTGTCAGCCTGTCATTATCCTGTACCCTGAGTGTCAGCCTGTCAATATCCTGTACCCCAGTGTCAGCCTTTCATTATTCTGTACCCCAAGTGTCAGCCTGTCATTATCCTGTACCCCCAGTGTCAGCCTGTCATTATCCTGTACCCCAAGTGTCAGCCTGCCATTACCCTGTACCCCCTGTGTCAGCCTGTCATTATCCTGTACCCCCAGTGTCAGCCTGTCATTATCCCGTACCCCGAGTGTCAGCCTGTCATTATCCTGTACCCTGAGTGTCAGCCTGTCAATATCCTGTACCCCAGTGTCAGCCTGTCATTATTCTGTACCCCAAGTGTCAGCCTGTCATTATCCTGTACCCCCAGTGTCAGCCTGTCATTATCCTGTACCCCAAGTGTCAGCCTGTCATTATCCTATACCCCCAGAGTCAGCCCGTCATTATCCTGTACCCCCAGTGTCAGCCTGTCAATATCCTGTACCCCAGTGTCAGCCTGTCATTATTCTGTACCCCAGTGTCAGCCTGTCATTATTCTGTACCCCAAGTGTCAGCCTGTCATTATCCTGTACCCCGAGTGTCAGCCTGTCAATATCCTGTACCCCAGTGTCAGCCTGTCATTATTCTGTACCCCAGTGTCAGCCTGTCATTATTCTGTATCCCAAGTGTCAGCCTGTCAATATCCTGTACCCCAGTGTCAGCCTGTCATTATTCTGTACCCCAGTGTCAGCCTGTCATTTTTCTGTATCCCAAGTGTCAGCCTGTCATTATCCTGTACCCCCAGTGTCAGCCTGTCATTATCCTGTACCCCCAGTGTCAGCCTGTCATTATCCTGTACCCCAGTGTCAGCCTGTCACTATCCTGTACCCAGGGGTGTCAGCCTATCATTATCCTGTACCCCCAGTGTCAGCCTGTCATTATCCTGTACCCCAAGTGTCAGCCTGTCATTATCCTGTACCCCAAGTGTCAGCCTGTCATTATCCTGTACCCCCAGTGTCAGCCTGTCATTATCCTGTACCCCGAGTGTCAGCCTTTCATTATCCTGTACCCCAAGTGTCAGCCTGTCATTATCCTGTACCCCCAGTGTCAGCCTGTCATTACCCTGTACCCCCAGTGTCAGCCTATCATTATCCTGTACCCCAGTGTCAGCCTGTCATTATCCTGTACCCCCAGTGTCAGCCTGTCATTATCCTGTACCCCAGTGTCAGCCTGTCATTATCCTGTACCCCGGGTGTCAGCCTGTCATTATCCTGTACCCCGAGTGTCAGCCTGTCACTATCCTGTACCCAGGGGTGTCAGCCTATCATTATCCTGTACCCCCAGTGTCAGCCTCTCATTATCCTGTACCCCAAGTGTCAGCCTGTCATTATTCTGTACCCCAAGTGTCAGCCTGTAATTATCCTGTACTCCCAGTGTCAGCCTGTCATTATCTTGTACCCCAAGTGTCAGCCTGTCATTATCCTGTAATCCCAGTGTCAGCCTGTCATTATCCTGTACCCCCAATGTCAGCCTGTCATTATCCTGTACCCCCAGTGTCATTATCCTGTACCCCCAGTGTCAGCCTGTCATTATCCTGTACCCCGAGTGTCAGCCTGTCATTATCCCGTACCCTCAGTGTCAGCCTGTCATTATCCTGTACCCCCAGTGTCAGCCTGTCATTATCCTGTACCCCAGTGTCAGCCTGTCATTATCCTGTACCCCCAGTGTCAGCCTGTCATTATTCTGTACCCCGAGTGTCAGCCTGTCAATATCCTGTACCCCAGTGTCAGCCTGTCATTATCCTGTACCCCGAGTGTCAGACTGTCACTATCCTGTCCACCGAGTGTCATTATCCTGCACCTCAAGTATCAGCATGTCATTCTCTTGTACCCCGACTGTCAGCCTAGCATTCTCCTGTACCCCCAGTGTCAGCCTGTCATTATTCTTTACTCCAAGTGTCAGCCTGTCATTATCCTGTACCCCGAGTGTCAGCCTGTCATTATCCTGTACCCCAGTGTCAGCCTGTCATTATTCTGTATCCCATGTGTCAGCCTGTCAATATCCTGTACCCCAGTGTCAGCCTGTCATTATCCTGTACCCCGAGTGTTAGCCTGTCATTATCCTGTACCCTGAGTGTCAGACTGTCACTATCCTGTCCACCGAGTTTCACTATCCTGCACCTCAAGTATCAGCATGTCATTCTCTTTTCCCCCGACTGTCAGCCTAGCATTCTCCTGTACCCCCAGTGTTAGCCTGTCATTATTCTTTACTCCAAGTGTCAGCCTGTCATTATCCTGTACCCCGAGTGTCAGTCTGTCATTATCCTGTACCCCGAGTGTCAGCCTGTCATTATCCCATACCCCCAGTGTCAGCCTGTCATTATCCTGTACCCCCAGTGTCAGCCTGTCATTATCCTGTACCCCGAGTGTCAGACTGTTACTATCCTGTCCACCGAGTGTCATTATCCTGCACCTCAAGTATCAGCATGTCATTCTCTTGTACCCCGACTGTCAGCCTAGCATTCTCCTGTACCCCCAGTGTCAGCCTGTCATTATTCTTTACTCCAAGTGTCAGCCTGTCATTATCCCTTACCACCAGTGTCAGCCTGTCATTATCCCTACCTCCAGTGTCAGCCTGTCATTATCCTGTACCCCCCAGTGTCAGCCTGTCAATATCCTGTACCCCAGTGTCAGCCTGTCATTATTCTCTACCCCAAGTGTCAGCCTGTCAATATCCTATACCCCAGTGTCAGCCTGTCATTATCCTGTACCCCAAGTGTCAGCCTATCATTGTCCTGTACCCCAGTGTCAGCCTGTCATTATCCTGTACCCCAAGTGTCAGCCTATCATTATCCTGTACCCCAAGTGTCAGCCTGTCATTATCCCGTACCCCCAGTGTCAGCCTGTCATTTTCCTGTACCCCGAGTGTCAGCCTGTCATTATCCTGTACCTCAGTGTCAGCCTGTCATTATCCTGTACCCCCAGTGTCAGCCTGTCATTATCCTGTACCCCAGTGTCAGCCTGTCATTATCCTGTACCCCGGGTGTCAGCCTGTCATTATCCTGTACCCCGAGTGTCAGCCTGTCATTATCCCCTACCCCCAGTGTCAGCCTGTCATTATCCTGTACCCCGAGTGTCAGCCTGTCACTATCCTGTACCCAGGAGTGTCAGCCTATCATTATCCTGTACCCCCAGTGTCAGCCTGTCATTATCCTGTTCCCCAAGTGTCAGCCTGTCATTATCCTGTACCCCAAGTGTCAGCCTGTCATTATCCTTTACTCCCAGTGTCAGCCTGTCATTATCCTGTACCCCGAGTGTCAGCCTTTCATTATCCTGTACCCCAAGTGTCAGCCTGTCATTATCCTGTACCACCAGTGTCAGCCTGTCATTATCCTGTACCCCCAGTGTCAGCCTGTCATTATCCTGTACCCCCAGTGTCAGCCTGTCATTATCCTGTATCCCCCAGTGTCAGCCTGTCATTATCCTGTACCCCGAGTGTCAGCCTGTCAATATCCTGTACCCCAGTGTCAGCCTGTCATTATTCTGTACCCCAGTGTCAGCCTGTCATTATTCTGTATCCCAAGTGTCAGCCTGTCAATATCCTGTACCCCAGTGTCAGCCTGTCATTATCCTGTACCCCCAGTGTCAGCCTGTCATTATCCTGTACCCCAGTGTCAGCCTGTCACTATCCTGTACCCAGGGGTGTCAGCCTATCATTATCCTGTACCCCCAGTGTCAGCCTGTCATTATCCTGTACCCCAAGTGTCAGCCTGTCATTATCCTGTACCCCCAAGTGTCAGCCTGTCATTATCCTGTACCCCCAGTGTCAGCCTGTCATTATCCTGTACCCCGAGTGTCAGCCTTTCATTATCCTGTACCCCAAGTGTCAGCCTGTCATTATCCTGTACCCCCAGTGTCAGCCTGTCATTACCCTGTACCCCCAGTGTCAGCCTATCATTATCCTGTACCCCCAGTGTCAGCCTGTCATTATCCTGTACCCCGGGTGTCAGCCTGTCATTATCCCCTACCCCCAGTGTCAGCCTGTCATTATCCTGTACCCCGAGTGTCAGCCTGTCACTATCCTGTACCCCAGGGGTGTCAGCCTATCATTATCCTGTACCCCCAGTGTCAGCCTGTCATTATCCTGTACCCCAAGTGTCAGCCTGTCATTATCCTGTACCCCAAGTGTCAGCCTGTCATTATCCTGTACCCCCAGTGTCAGCCTGTCATTATCCTGTACCCCCAGTGTCAGCCTTTCATTATCCTGTACCCCAAGTGTCAGCCTGTCATTATCCTGTACCCCCAGTGTCAGCCTGTCATTACCCTGTACCCCCAGTGTCAGCCTGTCATTATCCTGTACCCCCAGTGTCAGCCTGTCATTATCCCGTACCCCGAGTGTCAGCCTGTCATTATCCTGTACCCTGAGTGTCAGCCTGTCAATATCCTGTACCCCAGTGTCAGCCTGTCATTATTCTGTACCCCAAGTGTCAGCCTGTCATTATCCTGTACCCCCAGTGTCAGCCTGTCATTATCCTGTACCCCAAGTGTCAGCCTGCCATTACCCTGTACCCCCTGTGTCAGCCTGTCATTATCCTGTACCCCCAGTGTCAGCCTGTCATTATCCCGTACCCCGAGTGTCAGCCTGTCATTATCCTGTACCACTGAGTGTCAGCCTGTCAATATCCTGTACCCCAGTGTCAGCCTGTCATTATTCTGTACCCCAAGTGTCAGCCTGTCATTATCCTGTACCCCCAGTGTCAGCCTGTCATTATCCTGTACCCCAAGTGTCAGCCTGTCATTATCCTATACCCCCAGAGTCAGCCCGTCATTATCCTGTACACTGAGTGTCAGCCTGTCAATATCCTGTACCCAAGTGTCAGCCTGTCATTATTCTGTACCCCAGTGTCAGCCTGTCATTATTCTGTACCCCAAGTGTCAGCCTGTCATTATCCTGTACCCCGAGTGTCAGCCTGTCAATATCCTGTACCCCAGTGTCAGCCTGTCATTATTCTGTACCCCAGTGTCAGCCTGTCATTATTCTGTATCCCAAGTGTCAGCCTGTCAATATCCTGTACCCCAGTGTCAGCCTGTCATTATTCTGTACCCCAGTGTCAGCCTGTCATTTTTCTGTATCCCAAGTGTCAGCCTGTCATTATCCTGTACCCCCAGTGTCAGCCTGTCATTATCCTGTACCCCCAGTGTCAGCCTGTCACTATCCTGTACCCCCAGGGGTGTCAGCCTGTCATTATCCTGTACCCCCAGTGTCAGCCTGTCATTATCCTGTACCCCAAGTGTCAGCCTGTCATTATCCTGTACCCCAAGTGTCAGCCTGTCATTATCCTGTACCCCCAGTGTCAGCCTGTCATTATCCTGTACCCCGAGTGTCAGCCTTTCATTATCCTGTACCCCCAGTGTCAGCCTGTCATTACCCTGTACCCCCAGTGTCAGCCTGTCATTATCCTGTACCCCCAGTGTCAGCCTGTCATTATCCTGTACCCCCAGTGTCAGCCTGTCATTATCCTGTACCCCGGGTGTCAGCCTGTCATTATCCTGTACCCCCAGTGTCAGCCTGTCATTATCCTGTACCCCCAGTGTCAGCCTGTCATTATCCTGTACCCCGAGTGTCAGCCTGTCAATATCCTGTACCCCAGTGTCAGCCTGTCATTATTCTGTACCCCAGTGTCAGCCTGTCATTTTCCTGTATCCCAAGTGTCAGCCTGTCATTATCCTGTACCCCCAGTGTCAGCCTGTCATTATCCTGTACCCCCAGTGTCAGCCTGTCATTATCCTGTACCCCAGTGTCAGCCTGTCACTATCCTGTACCCAGGGGTGTCAGCCTATCATTATCCTGTACCCCCAGTGTCAGCCTGTCATTATCCTGTACCCCAAGTGTCAGCCTGTCATTATCCTGTACCCCAAGTGTCAGCCTGTCATTATCCTGTACCCCCAGTGTCAGCCTGTCATTATCCTGTACCCCGAGTGTCAGCCTTTCATTATCCTGTACCCCAAGTGTCAGCCTGTCATTATCCTGTACCCCCAGTGTCAGCCTGTCATTACCCTGTACCCCCAGTGTCAGCCTATCATTATCCTGTACCCCCAGTGTCAGCCTGTCATTATCCTGTACCCCCAGTGTCAGCCTGTCATTATCCTGTACCCCAGTGTCAGCCTGTCATTATCCTGTACCCCGGGTGTCAGCCTGTCATTATCCTGTACCCCGAGTGTCAGCCTGTCATTATCCCCTACCCCCAGTGTCAGCCTGTCATTATCCTGTACCCCGAGTGTCAGCCTGTCACTATCCTGTACCCAGGGGTGTCAGCCTATCATTATCCTGTACCCCCAGTGTCAGCCTGTCATTATCCTGTACCCCAAGTGTCAGCCTGTCATTATCCTGTACCCCAAGTGTCAGCCTGTCATTATCCTGTACCCCGAGTGTGAGCCTTTCATTATCCTGGACCCCAAGTGTCAGCCTGTCATTATCCTGTACCCCCAGTGTGAGCCTGTCATTACCCTGTACCCCCAGTGTCAGCCTGTCATTATCCTGTACCCCCAGTGTCAGCCTGTCATTATCCCGTACCCCGAGTGTCAGCCTGTCATTATCCTGTACCCTGAGTGTCAGCCTGTCATTATCCTGTACCCCAGTGTCAGCCTGTCATTATCCTGAACCCCAAGTGTCAGCCTGTCATTATCCTGTACCCCCAGTGTCAGCCTGTCATTATCCTGTACCCCAGTGTCAGCCTGTCACTATCCTGTACCCAGGGGTGTCAGCCTATCATTATCCTGTACCCCCAGTGTCAGCCTGTCATTATCCTGAACCCCAAGTGTCAGCCTGTCATTATCCTGTACCCCAGTGTCAGCCTGTCACTATCCTGTACCCCAGGGGTGTCAGCCTATCATTATCCTGTACCCCCAGTGTCAGCCTGTCAATATCCTGTACCCCAGTGTCAGCCTGTCATTATTCTGTACCCCAAGTGTCAGCCTGTCAATATCCTGTACCCCAGTGTCAGCCTGTCATTATCCTGTACCCCAAGTGTCAGCCTATCATTATCCTGTACCCCAGTGTCAGCCTGTCATTATCCTGTACCCCAAGTGTCAGCCTATCATTATCCTGTACCCCAAGTGTCAGCCTGTCATTATCCCCTACCCCCAGTGTCAGCCTGTCATTATCCTGTACCCCGAGTGTCAGCCTATCATTATCCTGTACCCCAGTGTCAGCCTGTCATTATCCTGTACCCCCAGTGTCAGCCTGTCATTATCCTGTACCCCAGTGTCAGCCTGTCATTATCCTGTACCCCCGGGTGTCAGCCTGTCATTATCCTGTACCCCGAGTGTCAGCCTGTCATTATCCCCTACCCCCAGTGTCAGCCTGTCATTATCCTGTACCCCCAGTGTCAGCCTGTCACTATCCTGTACCCCAAGTGTCAGCCTATCATTATCCTGTACCCCCAGTGTCAGCCTGTCATTATCCTGTACCCCAAGTGTCAGCCTGTCATTATCCTGTACCCCAAGTGTCAGCCTGTCATTATCCTGTACCCCCAGTGTCAGCCTGTCATTATCCTGTACCCCCAGTGTCAGCCTTTCATTATCCTGTACCCCAAGTGTCAGCCTATCATTATCCTGTACCCCAGTGTCAGCCTGCCATTATCCTGTACCCCCAGTGTCAGTCTGTCATTATCCTGTACCCCAGTGTCAGCCTGTCATTATCCTGTACCCCGGGTGTCAGCCTGTCATTATCCTGTACCCCGAGTGTCAGCCTGTCATTATCCCCTACCCCCAGTGTCAGCCTGTCATTATCCTGTACCCCGAGTGTCAGCCAGTCACTATCCTGTGCCCAGGGGTGTCAGCCTATCATTATCCTGTACCCCCATTGTCAGCCTGTCATTATCCTGTACCCCAAGTGTCAGCCTGTCATTATCCTGTACCCCAAGTGTCAGCCTGTCATTATCCTTTACCCCCAGTGTCAGCCTGTCATTATCCTGTACCCCCAGTGTCAGCCTTTCATTATCCTGTACCCCAAGTGTCAGCCTGTCATTATCCTGTACCACCAGTGTGAGCCTGTCATTACCCTGTACCCCCAGTGTCAGCCTGTCATTATCCTGTACCCCCAGTGTCAGCCTGTCATTATCCCGTACCCCGAGTGTCAGCCTGTCATTATCCTGTACCCTGAGTGTCAGCCTGTCAATATCCTGTACCCCAGTGTCAGCCTGTCATTATTCTGAACCCCAAGTGTCAGCCTGTCATTATCCTGTACCCCCAGTGTCAGCCTGTCATTATCCTGTACCCCAGTGTCAGCCTGTCACTATCCTGTACCCAGGGGTGTCAGCCTATCATTATCCTGTACCCCCAGTGTCAGCCTGTCATTATCCTGTACCCCAAGTGTCAGCCTGTCATTATCCTGTACCCCAGTGTCAGCCTGTCACTATCCTGTACCCAGGGGTGTCAGCCTATCATTATCCTGTACCCCCAGTGTCAGCCTGTCATTATCCTGTACCCCAAGTGTCAGCCTGTCATTATCCTGTACCCCAAGTGTCAGCCTGTCATTATCCTGTACCCCCAGTGTCAGCCTGTCATTATCCTGTACCCCAAGTGTCAGCCTGTCATTATCCTGTACCCCAAGTGTCAGCCTGTCATTATCCTGTACCCCCAGTGTCAGCCTGTCATTACCCTGTACCCCCAGTGTCAGCCTATCATTATCCTGTACCCCAGTGTCAGCCTGTCATTATCCTGTACCCCAGTGTCAGCCTGTCACTATCCTGTACCCCCAGGGGTGTCAGCCTGTCATTATCCTGTACCCCCAGTGTCAGCCTGTCATTATCCTGTACCCCAGTGTCAGCCTGTCATTATCCTGTACCCCGGGTGTCACCCTGTCATTATCCTGTACCCCCGAGTGTCAGCCTGTCATTATCCTGTACCCCGGGTGTCAGCCTGTCATTATCCTGTACCCCCAGTGTCAGCCTGTCATTATCCTGTACCCCGAGTGTCAGCCTGTCACTATCCTGTACCCAGGGGTGTCAGCCTATCATTATCCTGTACCCCCAGTGTCAGCCTGTCATTATCCTGTACCCCAAGTGTCAGCCTGTCATTATCCTGTACCCCAAGTGTCAGCCTGTCATTATCCTGTACCCCCAGTGTCAGCCTGTCATTATCCTGTACCCCGAGTGTCAGCCTTTCATTATCCTGTACCCCAAGTGTCAGCCTGTCATTATCCTGTACCCCCAGTGTCAGCCTGTCATTACCCTGTACCCCCAGTGTCAGCCTGTCATTATCCTGTACCCCCAGTGTCAGCCTGTCATTATCCCGACGACCCGAGTGTCAGCCTGTCATTATCCTGTACCCCAGTGTCAGCCTGTCATTATTCTGCACCCCAAGTGTCAGCCTGTCATTATCCTGTACCCCCAGTGTCAGTCTGTCATTATCCTGTACCCCAAGTGTCAGCCTGCCATTACCCTGTACCCCCTGTGTCAGCCTGTCATTATCCTGTACCCCCAGTGTCAGCCTGTCATTATCCCGTACCCCGAGTGTCAGCCTGTCATTATCCTGTACCCTGAGTGTCAGCCTGTCAATATCCTGTACCCCAGTGTCAGCCTGTCATTATTCTGTACCCCCAGTGTCAGCCTGTCATTATCCTGTACCCCAGTGTCAGCCTGTCACTATCCTGTACCCCCAGGGGTGTCAGCCTGTCATTATCCTGTACCCCCAGTGTCAGCCTGTCATTATCCTGTACCCCAAGTGTCAGCCTGTCATTATCCTGTACCCCAAGTGTCAGCCTGTCATTATCCTGTACCCCCAGTGTCAGCCTGTCATTATCCTGTACCCCGAGTGTCAGCCTGTCATTATCCTGTACCCCCAGTGTCAGCCTGTCATTACCCTGTACCCCCAGTGTCAGCCTGTCATTATCCTGTACCCCCAGTGTCAGCCTGTCATTATCCTGTACCCCAGTGTCAGCCTGTCATTATCCTGTACCCCCGGTGTCAGCCTGTCATTATCCTGTACCCCGAGTGTCAGCCTGTCATTATCCTGTACCCCCAGTGTCAGCCTGTCATTATCCTGTACCCCCAGTGTCAGCCTGTCAATATCCTGTACCCCAGTGTCAGCCTGTCATTATTCTGTACCCCCAGTGTCAGCCTGTCATTATCCTGTACCCCAAGTGTCAGCCTGTCATTATCCTGTACCCCCAGTGTCAGCCTGTCATTATCCTGTACCCCCAGTGTCAGCCTGTCATTATCCTGTACCCCAGTGTCAGCCTGTCACTATCCTGTACCCAGGGGTGTCAGCCTATCATTATCCTGTACCCCCAGTGTCAGCCTGTCATTATCCTGTACCCCAAGTGTCAGCCTGTCATTATCCTGTACCCCAAGTGTCAGCCTGTCATTATCCTGTACCCCCAGTGTCAGCCTGTCATTATCCTGTACCCCGAGTGTCAGCCTTTCATTATCCTGTACCCCAAGTGTCAGCCTGTCATTATCCTGTACCCCCAGTGTCAGCCTGTCATTACCCTGTACCCCCAGTGTCAGCCTGTCATTATCCTGTACCCCAGTGTCAGCCTGTCATTATCCTGTACCCCCAGTGTCAGCCTGTCATTATCCTGTACCCCAGTGTCAGCCTGTCATTATCCTGTACCCCGGGTGTCAGCCTGTCATTATCCTGTACCCCGAGTGTCAGCCTGTCATTATCCCCTACCCCCAGTGTCAGCCTGTCATTATCCTGTACCCCGAGTGTCAGCCTGTCACTATCCTGTACCCCAGGGGTGTCAGCCTATCATTATCCTGTACCCCCAGTGTCAGCCTGTCATTATCCTGTACCCCAAGTGTCAGCCTGTCATTATCCTGTACCCCAAGTGTCAGCCTGTCATTATCCTGTACCCCGAGTGTGAGCCTGTCATTATCCTGGACCCCAAGTGTCAGCCTGTCATTATCCTGTACCCCCAGTGTGAGCCTGTCATTACCCTGTACCCCCAGTGTCAGCCTGTCATTATCCTGTACCCCCAGTGTCAGCCTGTCATTATCCCGTACCCCCAGTGTCAGCCTGTCATTATCCTGTACCCTGAGTGTCAGCCTGTCAATATCCTGTACCCCAGTGTCAGCCTTTCATTATTCTGAACCCCAAGTGTCAGCCTGTCATTATCCTGTACCCCCAGTGTCAGCCTGTCATTATCCTGTACCCCAGTGTCAGCCTGTCATTATCCTGTACCCCAGGGGTGTCAGCCTGTCATTATCCTGTACCCCCAGTGTCAGCCTGTCATTATCCTGAACCCCAAGTGTCAGCCTGTCATTATCCTGTACCCCAGTGTCAGCCTGTCATTATCCTGTACCCCCAGGGGTGTCAGCCTGTCATTATCCTGTACCCCCAGTGTCAGCCTGTCAATATCCTGTACCCCAGTGTCAGCCTGTCATTATCCTGTACCCCAAGTGTCAGCCTGTCATTATCCTGTACCCCAGTGTCAGCCTGTCATTATCCTGTACCCCAAGTGTCAGCCTATCATTATCCTGTACCCCAGTGTCAGCCTGTCATTATCCTGTACCCCAAGTGTCAGCCTGTCATTATCCTGTACCCCAAGTGTCAGCCTGTCATTATCCCCTACCCCCAGTGTCAGCCTGTCATTATCCTGTACCCCAGTGTCAGCCTGTCATTATCCTGTACCCCAGTGTCAGCCTGTCATTATCCTGTACCCCCAGTGTCAGCCTGTCATTATCCTGTACCCCAGTGTCAGCCTGTCATTATCCTGTACCCCGGGTGTCAGCCTGTCATTATCCTGTACCCCGAGTGTCAGCCTGTCATTATCCCCTACCCCCAGTGTCAGCCTGTCATTATCCTGTACCCCCAGTGTCAGCCTGTCATTATCCTGTACCCCAAGTGTCAGCCTGTCATTATCCTGTACCCCCAGTGTCAGCCTGTCATTATCCTGTACCCCAAGTGTCAGCCTGTCATTATCCTGTACCCCAAGTGTCAGCCTGTCATTATCCTGTACCCCCAGTGTCAGCCTGTCATTATCCTGTACCCCGAGTGTCAGCCTGTCATTATCCTGTACCCCAAGTGTCAGCCTATCATTATCCTGTACCCCAGTGTCAGCCTGCCATTATCCTGTACCCCCAGTGTCAGCCTGTCATTATCCTGTACCCCAGTGTCAGCCTGTCATTATCCTGTACCCCGGGTGTCAGCCTGTCATTATCCTGTACCCCGAGTGTCAGCCTGTCATTATCCCCTACCCCCAGTGTCAGCCTGTCATTATCCTGTACCCCGAGTGTCAGCCTGTCACTATCCTGTAGCCCAGGGGTGTCAGCCTATCATTATCCTGTACCCCCAGTGTCAGCCTGTCATTATCCTGTACCCCAAGTGTCAGCCTGTCATTATCCTGTACCCCAAGTGTCAGCCTGTCATTATCCTGTACCCCCAGTGTCAGCCTGTCATTATCCTGTACCCCGAGTGTCAGCCTTTCATTATCCTGTACCCCAAGTGTCAGCCTGTCATTATCCTGTACCCCCAGTGTGAGCCTGTCATTACCCTGTACCCCCAGTGTCAGCCTGTCATTATCCTGTACCCCCAGTGTCAGCCTGTCATTATCCCGTACCCCGAGTGTCAGCCTGTCATTATCCTGTACCCTGAGTGTCAGCCTGTCAATATCCTGTACCCCAGTGTCAGCCTGTCATTATTCTGAACCCCAAGTGTCAGCCTGTCATTATCCTGTACCCCCAGTGTCAGCCTGTCATTATCCTGTACCCCAGTGTCAGCCTGTCACTATCCTGTACCCCAGGGGTGTCAGCCTATCATTATCCTGTACCCCCAGTGTCAGCCTGTCATTATTCTGAACCCCAAGTGTCAGCCTGTCATTATCCTGTACCCCAGTGTCAGCCTGTCACTATCCTGTACCCAGGGGTGTCAGCCTATCATTATCCTGTACCCCCAGTGTCAGCCTGTCATTATCCTGTACCCCAAGTGTCAGCCTGTCATTATCCTGTACCCCAAGTGTCAGCCTGTCATTATCCTGTACCCCCAGTGTCAGCCTGTCATTATCCTGTACCCCAAGTGTCAGCCTGTCATTATCCTGTACCCCAAGTGTCAGCCTGTCATTATCCTGTACCCCCAGTGTCAGCCTGTCATTATCCTGTACCCCAAGTGTCAGCCTATCATTATCCTGTACCCCAAGTGTCAGCCTGTCATTATCCCCTACCCCCAGTGTCAGCCTGTCATTATCCTGTACCCCAGTGTCAGCCTGTCATTATCCTGTACCCCAGTGTCAGCCTGTCATTATCCTGTACCCCCAGTGTCAGCCTGTCATTATCCTGTACCCCAGTGTCAGCCTGTCATTATCCTGTACCCCGGGTGTCAGCCTGTCATTATCCTGTACCCCCAGTGTCAGCCTGTCATTATCCCCTACCCCCAGTGTCAGCCTGTCATTATCCTGTACCCCGAGTGTCAGCCTGTCACTATCCTGTACCCCAAGTGTCAGCCTATCATTATCCTGTACCCCCAGTGTCAGCCTGTCATTATCCTGTACCCCAAGTGTCAGCCTGTCATTATCCTGTACCCCAAGTGTCAGCCTGTCATTATCCTGTACCCCCAGTGTCAGCCTGTCATTATCCTGTACCCCGAGTGTCAGCCTGTCATTATCCTGTACCCCAAGTGTCAGCCTATCATTATCCTGTACCCCAGTGTCAGCCTGCCATTATCCTGTACCCCCAGTGTCAGTCTGTCATTATCCTGTACCCCAGTGTCAGCCTGTCATTATCCTGTACCCCGGGTGTCAGCCTGTCATTATCCTGTACCCCGAGTGTCAGCCTGTCATTATCCCCTACCCCCAGTGTCAGCCTGTCATTATCCTGTACCCCGAGTGTCAGCCAGTCACTATCCTGTGCCCAGGGGTGTCAGCCTATCATTATCCTGTACCCCCATTGTCAGCCTGTCATTATCCTGTACCCCAAGTGTCAGCCTGTCATTATCCTGTACCCCAAGTGTCAGCCTGTCATTATCCTTTACCCCCAGTGTCAGCCTGTCATTATCCTGTACCCCGAGTGTCAGCCTTTCATTATCCTGTACCCCAAGTGTCAGCCTGTCATTATCCTGTACCACCAGTGTGAGCCTGTCATTACCCTGTACCCCCAGTGTCAGCCTGTCATTATCCTGTACCCCCAGTGTCAGCCTGTCATTATCCCGTACCCCGAGTGTCAGCCTGTCATTATCCTGTACCCTGAGTGTCAGCCTGTCAATATCCTGTACCCCAGTGTCAGCCTGTCATTATTCTGAACCCCAAGTGTCAGCCTGTCATTATCCTGTACCCCCAGTGTCAGCCTGTCATTATCCTGTACCCCAGTGTCAGCCTGTCACTATCCTGTACCCAGGGGTGTCAGCCTATCATTATCCTGTACCCCCAGTGTCAGCCTGTCATTATTCTGAACCCCAAGTGTCAGCCTGTCATTATCATGTACCCCAGTGTCAGCCTGTCACTATCCTGTACCCAGGGGTGTCAGCCTATCATTATCCTGTACCCCCAGTGTCAGCCTGTCATTATCCTGTACCCCAAGTGTCAGCCTGTCATTATCCTGTACCCCAAGTGTCAGCCTGTCATTATCCTGTACCCCCAGTGTCAGCCTGTCATTAACCTGTACCCCAAGTGTCAGCCTGTCATTATCCTGTACCCCAAGTGTCAGCCTGTCATTATCCTGTACCCCCAGTGTCAGCCTGTCATTACCCTGTACCCCCAGTGTCAGCCTATCATTATCCTGTACCCCAGTGTCAGCCTGTCATTATCCTGTACCCCAGTGTCAGCCTGTCACTATCCTGTACCCAGGGGTGTCAGCCTATTATTATCCTGTACCCCCAGTGTCAGCCTGTCATTATCCTGTACCCCAGTGTCAGCCTGTCATTATCCTGTACCCCGGGTGTCACCCTGTCATTATCCTGTACCCCGAGTGTCAGCCTGTCATTATCCTGTACCCCGGGTGTCAGCCTGTCATTATCCTGTACCCCCAGTGTCAGCCTGTCATTATCCTGTACCCCGAGTGTCAGCCTGTCACTATCCTGTACCCAGGGGTGTCAGCCTATCATTATCCTGTACCCCCAGTGTCAGCCTGTCATTATCCTGTACCCCAAGTGTCAGCCTGTCATTATCCTGTACCCCAAGTGTCAGCCTGTCATTATCCTGTACCCCCAGTGTCAGCCTGTCATTATCCTGTACCCCGAGTGTCAGCCTTTCATTATCCTGTACCCCAAGTGTCAGCCTGTCATTATCCTGTACCCCCAGTGTCAGCCTGTCATTACCCTGTACCCCCAGTGTCAGCCTGTCATTATCCTGTACCCCCAGTGTCAGCCTGTCATTATCCCGTACCCCCGAGTGTCAGCCTGTCATTATCCTGTACCCCAGTGTCAGCCTGTCATTATTCTGCACCCCAAGTGTCATCCTGTCATTATCCTGTACCCCCAGTGTCAGTCTGTCATTATCCTGTACCCCAAGTGTCAGCCTGCCATTACCCTGTACCCCCTGTGTCAGCCTGTCATTATCCTGTACCCCCAGTGTCAGCCTGTCATTATCCCGTACCCCGAGTGTCAGCCTGTCATTATCCTGTACCCTGAGTGTCAGCCTGTCAATATCCTGTACCCCAGTGTCAGCCTGTCATTATTCTGTACCCCAAGTGTCAGCCTGTCATTATCCTGTACCCCAAGTGTCAGCCTGTCATTATCCTGTACCCCAAGTGTCAGCCTGTCATTATCCTATACCCCCAGAGTCAGCCCGTCATTATCCTGTACCCCCAGTGTCAGCCTGTCAATATCCTGTACCCCAGTGTCAGCCTGTCAATATCCTGTACCCCAGTGTCAGCCTGTCATTATTCTGTACCCCAGTGTCAGCCTGTCATTATTCTGTACCCCAAGTGTCAGCCTGTCATTATCCTGTATCCCCCAGTGTCAGCCTGTCATTATCCTGTACCCCGAGTGTCAGCCTGTCAATATCCTGTACCCCAGTGTCAGCCTGTCATTATTCTGTACCCCAGTGTCAGCCTGTCATTATCCTGTACCCCCAGTGTCAGCCTGTCATTTTTCTGTATCCCAAGTGTCAGCCTGTCATTATCCTGTACCCCCAGTGTCAGCCTGTCATTATCCTGTACCCCCAGTGTCAGCCTGTCATTATCCTGTACCCCAGTGTCAGCCTGTCATTATCCCGTACCCCCAGTGTCAGCCTGTCATTATCCTATACCCCCAGTGTCAGCCTGTCATTATCCTGTACCCCGAGTGTCAGCCTGTCATTATCCTGTACCCCAGTGTCAGCCTGTCATTATTCTGTATCCCATGTGTCAGCCTGTCAATATCCTGTACCCCAGTGTCAGCCTGTCATTATCCTGTACCCTGAGTGTCAGCCTGTCATTATCCTGTACCCTGAGTGTCAGACTGTCACTATCCTGTCCACCGAGTTTCACTATCCTGCACCTCAAGTATCAGCATGTCATTCTCTTTTTCCCCGACTGTCAGCCTAGCATTCTCCTGTACCCCCAGTGTTAGCCTGTCATTATTCTTTACTCCAAGTGTCAGCCTGTCATTATCCTGTACCCCGAGTGTCAGTCTGTCATTATCCTGTACCCCGAGTGTCAGCCTGTCATTATCCCATACCCCCAGTGTCAGCCTGTCATTATCCTGTACCCCCAGTGTCAGCCTGTCATTATTCTGTACCCCGAGTGTCAGCCTGTCAATATCCTGTACCCCAGTGTCAGCCTGTCATTATCCTGTACCCCGAGTGTCAGACTGTCACTATCCTGTCCACCGAGTGTCATTATCCTGCACCTCAAGTATCAGCATGTCATTCTCTTGTACCCCGACTGTCAGCCTAGCATTCTCCTGTACCCCCAGTGTCAGCCTGTCATTATTCTTTACTCCAAGTGTCAGCCTGTTATTATCCTGTACCCCGAGTGTCAGCCTGTCATTATCCTGTACCCCCAGTGTCAGCCTGTCATTATCCCTTACCACCAGTGTCAGCCTGTCATTATCCCATACCCCCAGTGTCAGCCTGTCATTATCCTGTACCCCCCAGTGTCAGCCTGTCAATATCCTGTACCCCAGTGTCAGCCTGTCATTATTCTGTACCCCAAGTGTCAGCCTGTCAATATCCTGTACCCCAGTGTCAGCCTGTCATTATCCTGTACCCCAAGTGTCAGCCTATCATTATCCTGTACCCCAGTGTCAGCCTGTCATTATCCTGTACCCCAAGTGTCAGCCTATCATTATCCTGTACCCCAAGTGTCAGCCTGTCATTATCCCGTACCCCCAGTGTCAGCCTGTCATTATCCTGTACCCCGAGTGTCAGCCTATCATTATCCTGTACCCCAGTGTCAGCCTGTCATTATCCTGTACCCCCAGTGTCAGCCTGTCATTATCCTGTACCCCAGTGTCAGCCTGTCATTATCCTGTACCCCGGGTGTCAGCCTGTCATTATCCTGTACCCCGAGTGTCAGCCTGTCATTATCCCCTACCCCCAGTGTCAGCCTGTCATTATCCTGTACCCCGAGTGTCAGCCTGTCACTATCCTGTACCCCAAGTGTCAGCCTATCATTATCCTGTACCCCCAGTGTCAGCCTGTCATTATCCTGTACCCCAAGTGTCAGCCTGTCATTATCCTGTACCCCAAGTGTCAGCCTGTCATTATCCTGTACCCCCAGTGTCAGCCTGTCATTATCCTGTACCCCACCCCGGGTGTCAGCCTGTCATTATCCCGTACCCCCAGTGTCAGCCTGTCATTATCCTGTACCCCAGGCAGCCCCACCGCCCAGGGGTGTCAGCCTGTCATTATCCTGTACCCCCAGTGTCAGCCTGTCATTATCCTGTACCCCAAGTGTCAGCCTGTCATTATCCTGTACCCCAAGTGTCAGCCTGTCATTATCCTGTACCCCCAGTGTCAGCCTGTCATTATCCTGTACCCCGAGTGTCAGCCTGTCATTATCCTGTACCCCAAGTGTCAGCCTGTCATTATCCTGTACCCCCAGTGTCAGCCTGTCATTACCCTGTACCCCCAGTGTCAGCCTGTCATTATCCTGTACCCCCAGTGTCAGCCTGTCATTATCCTGTACCCCGAGTGTCAGCCTGTCATTATCCTGTACCCTGAGTGTCAGCCTGTCAATATCCTGTACCCCCAGTGTCAGCCTGTCATTATTCTGTACCCCAAGTGTCAGCCTGTCATTATCCTGTACCCCCAGTGTCAGCCTGTCATTATCCTGTACCCCAAGTGTCAGCCTGCCATTACCCTGTACCCCCTGTGTCAGCCTGTCATTATCCTGTACCCCCAGTGTCAGCCTGTCATTATCCCGTACCCCAGTGTCAGCCTGTCATTATCCTGTACCCTGAGTGTCAGCCTGTCAATATCCTGTACCCCAGTGTCAGCCTGTCATTATTCTGTACCCCAAGTGTCAGCCTGTCATTATCCTGTACCCCCAGTGTCAGCCTGTCATTATCCTGTACCCCAAGTGTCAGCCTCTCATTATCCTATACCCCCAGTGTCAGCCCTGTCATTATCCTGTACCCCGAGTGTCAGCCTGTCATTATCCTGTACCCCAAGTGTCAGCCTGTCATTATCCTGTACCCCCAGTGTCAGCCTGTCATTATCCTGTACCCCAAGTGTCAGCCTGTCATTATCCTGTACCCCCAGTGTCAGCCTGTCATTATCCTGTACCCCAGTGTCAGCCTGTCATTATCCTGTACCCCAGTGTCAGCCTGTCATTATCCTCTGTACCCCAAGTGTCAGCCTGTCATTATCCTGTACCCCAGTGTCAGCCTGTCATTATTCTGTACCCCAGTGTCAGCCTGTCATTTTCCTGTACCCCAAGTGTCAGCCTGTCATTATCCTGTACCCCCAGTGTCAGCCTGTCATTATCCTGTACCCCCAGTGTCAGCCTGTCATTATCCTGTACCCCAGTGTCAGCCTGTCACTATCCTGTACCCCAGGGGTGTCAGCCTATCATTATCCTGTACCCCCAGTGTCAGCCTGTCATTATCCTGTACCCCAAGTGTCAGCCTGTCATTATCCTGTACCCCAAGTGTCAGCCTGTCATTATCCTGTACCCCCAGTGTCAGCCTGTCATTATCCTGTACCCCCAGTGTCAGCCTTTCATTATCCTGTACCCCCAGTGTCAGCCTGTCATTATCCTGTACCCCCAGTGTCAGCCTGTCATTATCCTGTACCCCCAGTGTCAGCCTGTCATTATCCTGTACCCCCAGTGTCAGCCTGTCATTATCCTGTACCCCCAGTGTCAGCCTGTCATTATCCTGTACCCCGGGTGTCAGCCTGTCATTATCCTGTACCCCCAGTGTCAGCCTGTCATTATCCATTACCCCCAGTGTCAGCCTGTCATTATCCTGTACCCCCGAGTGTCAGCCTGTCAATATCCTGTACCCCAGTGTCAGCCTGTCATTATTCTGTACCCCAGTGTCAGCCTGTCATTTTTCTGTATCCCAAGTGTCAGCCTGTCATTATCCTGTACCCCCAGTGTCAGCCTGTCATTATCCTGTACCCCCAGTGTCAGCCTGTCATTATCCTGTACCCCAGTGTCAGCCTGTCACTATCCTGTACCCAGGGGTGTCAGCCTATCATTATCCTGTACCCCCAGTGTCAGCCTGTCATTATCCTGTACCCCAAGTGTCAGCCTGTCATTATCCTGTACCCCAAGTGTCAGCCTGTCATTATCCTGTACCCCCAGTGTCAGCCTGTCATTATCCTGTACCCCGAGTGTCAGCCTTTCATTATCCTGTACCCCAAGTGTCAGCCTGTCATTATCCTGTACCCCCAGTGTCAGCCTGTCATTACCCTGTACCCCCAGTGTCAGCCTATCATTATCCTGTACCCCAGTGTCAGCCTGTCATTATCCTGTACCCCCAGTGTCAGCCTGTCATTATCCTGTACCCCAGTGTCAGCCTGTCATTATCCTGTACCCCGGGTGTCAGCCTGTCATTATCCTGTACCCCGAGTGTCAGCCTGTCATTATCCCCTACCCCCAGTGTCAGCCTGTCATTATCCTGTACCCCGAGTGTCAGCCTGTCACTATCCTGTACCCAGGGGTGTCAGCCTATCATTATCCTGTACCCCCAGTGTCAGCCTGTCATTATCCTGTACCCCAAGTGTCAGCCTGTCATTATCCTGTACCCCAAGTGTCAGCCTGTCATTATCCTGTACCCCCAGTGTCAGCCTGTCATTATCCTGTACCCCCGAGTGTCAGCCTTTCATTATCCTGTACCCCAAGTGTCAGCCTGTCATTATCCTGTACCCCCAGTGTGAGCCTGTCATTACCCTGTACCCCCAGTGTCAGCCTGTCATTATCCTGTACCCCCAGTGTCAGCCTGTCATTATCCCGTACCCCGAGTGTCAGCCTGTCATTATCCTGTACCCTGAGTGTCAGCCTGTCAATATCCTGTACCCCAGTGTCAGCCTGTCATTATTCTGAACCCCAAGTGTCAGCCTGTCATTATCCTGTACCCCCAGTGTCAGCCTGTCATTATCCTGTACCCCAGTGTCAGCCTGTCATTATCCTGTACCCCCAGGGGTGTCAGCCTGTCATTATCCTGTACCCCCAGTGTCAGCCTGTCATTATCCTGAACCCCAAGTGTCAGCCTGTCATTATCCTGTACCCCAGTGTCAGCCTGTCACTATCCTGTACCCCAGGGGTGTCAGCCTATCATTATCCTGTACCCCCAGTGTCAGCCTGTCAATATCCTGTACCCCAGTGTCAGCCTGTCATTATCCTGTACCCCAAGTGTCAGCCTGTCAATATCCTGTACCCCCAGTGTCAGCCTGTCATTATCCTGTACCCCAAGTGTCAGCCTGTCATTATCCTGTACCCCAGTGTCAGCCTGTCATTATCCTGTACCCCAAGTGTCAGCCTGTCATTATCCTGTACCCCAAGTGTCAGCCTGTCATTATCCCCTACCCCCAGTGTCAGCCTGTCATTATCCTGTACCCCGAGTGTCAGCCTGTCATTATCCTGTACCCCAGTGTCAGCCTGTCATTATCCTGTACCCCCAGTGTCAGCCTGTCATTATCCTGTACCCCAGTGTCAGCCTGTCATTATCCTGTACCCCCAGTGTCAGCCTGTCATTATCCTGTACCCCGAGTGTCAGCCTGTCATTATCCCTCTACCCCCAGTGTCAGCCTGTCATTATCCTGTACCCCCAGTGTCAGCCTGTCATTATCCTGTACCCCAAGTGTCAGCCTGTCATTATCCTGTACCCCCAGTGTCAGCCTGTCATTATCCTGTACCCCAAGTGTCAGCCTGTCATTATCCTGTACCCCAAGTGTCAGCCTGTCATTATCCTGTACCCCCAGTGTCAGCCTGTCATTATCCTGTACCCCGAGTGTCAGCCTGTCATTATCCTGTACCCCAAGTGTCAGCCTGTCATTATCCTGTACCCCCAGTGTCAGCCTGTCATTACCCTGTACCCCCAGTGTCAGCCTGTCATTATCCTGTACCCCAGTGTCAGCCTGCCATTATCCTGTACCCCCAGTGTCAGCCTGTCATTATCCTGTACCCCAGTGTCAGCCTGTCATTATCCTGTACCCCGAGTGTCAGCCTGTCATTATCCTGTACCCCGAGTGTCAGCCTGTCATTATCCCCTACCCCCAGTGTCAGCCTGTCATTATCCTGTACCCCGAGTGTCAGCCTGTCACTATCCTGTACCCAGGGGTGTCAGCCTATCATTATCCTGTACCCCCAGTGTCAGCCTGTCATTATCCTGTACCCCAAGTGTCAGCCTGTCATTATCCTGTACCCCAAGTGTCAGCCTGTCATTATCCTTTACCCCCAGTGTCAGCCTGTCATTATCCTGTACCCCGAGTGTCAGCCTTTCATTATCCTGTACCCCAAGTGTCAGCCTGTCATTATCCTGTACCCCCAGTGTCAGCCTGTCATTACCCTGTACCCCCAGTGTCAGCCTGTCATTATCCTGTACCCCCAGTGTCAGCCTGTCATTATCCTGTACCCCGAGTGTCAGCCTGTCATTATCCTGTACCCTGAGTGTCAGCCTGTCATTATCCTGTACCCCCAGTGTCAGCCTGTCATTATCCTGAACCCCAAGTGTCAGCCTGTCATTATCCTGTACCCCCAGTGTCAGCCTGTCATTATCCTGTACCCCAGTGTCAGCCTGTCATTATCCTGTACCCCAGGGGTGTCAGCCTGTCATTATCCTGTACCCCCAGTGTCAGCCTGTCATTATCCTGTACCCCAAGTGTCAGCCTGTCATTATCCTGTACCCCAGTGTCAGCCTGTCACTATCCTGTACCCCGAGTGTCAGCCTATCATTATCCTGTACCCCCAGTGTCAGCCTGTCATTATCCTGTACCCCAAGTGTCAGCCTGTCATTATCCTGTACCCCAAGTGTCAGCCTGTCATTATCCTGTACCCCCAGTGTCAGCCTGTCATTATCCTGTACCCCAAGTGTCAGCCTGTCATTATCCTGTACCCCAAGTGTCAGCCTGTCATTATCCTGTACCCCCAGTGTCAGCCTGTCATTATCCTGTACCCCCAGTGTCAGCCTGTCATTATCCTGTACCCCAGTGTCAGCCTGTCATTATCCTGTACCCCCAGTGTCAGCCTGTCACTATCCTGTACCCCAGGGTGTCAGCCTGTCATTATCCTGTACCCCCAGTGTCAGCCTGTCATTATCCTGTACCCCAGTGTCAGCCTGTCATTATCCTGTACCCCGGGTGTCAGCCTGTCATTATCCTGTACCCCGAGTGTCAGCCTGTCATTATCCTGTACCCCGGGTGTCAGCCTGTCATTATCCTGTACCCCCAGTGTCAGCCTGTCATTATCCTGTACCCCGAGTGTCAGCCTGTCACTATCCTGTACCCAGGGGTGTCAGCCTATCATTATCCTGTACCCCCAGTGTCAGCCTGTCATTATCCTGTACCCCAAGTGTCAGCCTGTCATTATCCTGTACCCCAAGTGTCAGCCTGTCATTATCCTGTACCCCCAGTGTCAGCCTGTCATTATCCTGTACCCCGAGTGTCAGCCTTTCATTATCCTGTACCCCAAGTGTCAGCCTGTCATTATCCTGTACCCCCAGTGTCAGCCTGTCATTACCCTGTACCCCCAGTGTCAGCCTGTCATTATCCTGTACCCCCAGTGTCAGCCTGTCATTATCCCGTACCCCGAGTGTCAGCCTGTCATTATCCTGTACCCCAGTGTCCCAGCCTGTCATTATTCTGCACCCCAAGTGTCATCCTGTCATTATCCTGTACCCCCAGTGTCAGCCTGTCATTATCCTGTACCCCAAGTGTCAGCCTGCCATTACCCTGTACCCCCTGTGTCAGCCTGTCATTATCCTGTACCCCCAGTGTCAGCCTGTCATTATCCCGTACCCCAGTGTCAGCCTGTCATTATCCTGTACCCTGAGTGTCAGCCTGTCAATATCCTGTACCCCAGTGTCAGCCTGTCATTATTCTGTACCCCAAGTGTCAGCCTGTCATTATCCTGTACCCCAAGTGTCAGCCTGTCATTATCCTGTACCCCAAGTGTCAGCCTGTCATTATCCTATACCCCCAGTGTCAGCCTGTCATTATCCTGTACCCCCAGTGTCAGCCTGTCATTATCCTGTACCCCAGTGTCAGCCTGTCATTATCCTGTACCCCCAGTGTCAGCCTGTCATTATCCTGTACCCCCAGTGTCAGCCTGTCATTATCCTGTACCCCAAGTGTCAGCCTGTCATTATCCTGTATCCCCCAGTGTCAGCCTGTCATTATCCTGTACCCTGAGTGTCAGCCTGTCAATATCCTGTACCCCAGTGTCAGCCTGTCATTATTCTGTACCCCAGTGTCAGCCTGTCATTATCCTGTACCCCCAGTGTCAGCCTGTCATTATCCTGTACCCCAAGTGTCAGCCTGTCATTATCCTGTACCCCCAGTGTCAGCCTGTCATTATCCTGTACCCCCAGTGTCAGCCTGTCATTATCCTGTACCCCAGTGTCAGCCTGTCATTATCCTGTACCCCCAGTGTCAGCCTGTCATTATCCTGTACCCCCAGTGTCAGCCTGTCATTATCCTGTACCCCAGTGTCAGCCTGTCATTATCCTGTACCCCAGTGTCAGCCTGTCATTATTCCTGTACCCCAAGTGTCAGCCTGTCATTATCCTGTACCCCAAGTGTCAGCCTGTCATTATCCTGTACCCCAAGTGTCAGCCTGTCATTATCCTATACCCCCAGTGTCAGCCTGTCATTATCCTGTACCCCCAGTGTCAGCCTGTCAATATCCTGTACCCCAGTGTCAGCCTGTCAATATCCTGTACCCCAGTGTCAGCCTGTCATTATTCTGTACCCCAGTGTCAGCCTGTCATTATTCTGTACCCCAAGTGTCAGCCTGTCATTATCCTGTATCCCCCAGTGTCAGCCTGTCATTATCCTGTACCCCAGTGTCAGCCTGTCAATATCCTGTACCCCAGTGTCAGCCTGTCATTATTCTGTACCCCCAGTGTCAGCCTGTCATTATCCTGTACCCCCAGTGTCAGCCTGTCATTATCCTGTACCCCAAGTGTCAGCCTGTCATTATCCTGTACCCCCAGTGTCAGCCTGTCATTATCCTGTACCCCCAGTGTCAGCCTGTCATTATCCTGTACCCCAGTGTCAGCCTGTCATTATCCTGTACCCCCAGTGTCAGCCTGTCATTATCCTGTACCCCAGTGTCAGCCTGTCATTATCCTGTACCCCCAGTGTCAGCCTGTCATTATCCTATACCCCCAGTGTCAGCCTGTCATTATCCTGTACCCCAGTGTCAGCCTGTCATTATCCTGTACCCCAGTGTCAGCCTGTCATTATCCTGTACCCCAAGTGTCAGCCTGTCATTATCCTGTACCCCAAGTGTCAGCCTGTCATTATCCTGTACCCCAAGTGTCAGCCTGTCATTATCCTATACCCCCAGAGTCAGCCCGTCATTATCCTGTACCCCCAGTGTCAGCCTGTCAATATCCTGTACCCCCAGTGTCAGCCTGTCATTATCCTGTACCCCAGTGTCAGCCTGTCATTATTCTGTACCCCAGTGTCAGCCTGTCATTATTCTGTACCCCAAGTGTCAGCCTGTCATTATCCTGTACCCCCAGTGTCAGCCTGTCATTATCCTGTACCCCGAGTGTCAGCCTGTCAATATCCTGTACCCCAGTGTCAGCCTGTCATTATTCTGTACCCCAGTGTCAGCCTGTCATTATCCTGTACCCCCAGTGTCAGCCTGTCATTATCCTGTATCCCAAGTGTCAGCCTGTCATTATCCTGTACCCCCAGTGTCAGCCTGTCATTATCCTGTACCCCCAGTGTCAGCCTGTCATTATCCTGTACCCCAGTGTCAGCCTGTCATTATCCTGTACCCCCAGTGTCAGCCTGTCATTATCCTATACCCCCAGTGTCAGCCTGTCATTATCCTGTACCCCGAGTGTCAGCCTGTCATTATCCTGTACCCCCAGTGTCAGCCTGTCATTATCCTGTACCCCCAGTGTCAGCCTGTCATTATCCTGTACCCCCAGTGTCAGCCTGTCATTATCCTGTACCCTGAGTGTCAGCCTGTCATTATCCTGTACCCTGAGTGTCAGCCTGTCACTATCCTGTCCCCCGAGTGTCACTAGCCTGCACCTCAAGTATCAGCATGTCATTCTCTTTTCCCCGAGTGTCAGCCTAGCATTATCCTGTACCCCCAGTGTCAGCCTGTCATTATCCTGTACCCCAAGTGTCAGCCTGTCATTATCCTGTACCCCCAGTGTCAGCCTGTCATTATCCCGTACCCCGAGTGTCAGCCTGTCATTATCCTGTACCCTGAGTGTCAGCCTGTCAATATCCTGTACCCCAGTGTCAGCCTGTCATTATTCTGTACCCCAAGTGTCAGCCTGTCATTATCCTGTACCCCAAGTGTCAGCCTGTCATTATCCTGTACCCCAAGTGTCAGCCTGTCATTATCCTATACCCCCAGAGTCAGCCCGTCATTATCCTGTACCCCCAGTGTCAGCCTGTCAATATCCTGTACCCCAGTGTCAGCCTGTCAATATCCTGTACCCCAGTGTCAGCCTGTCATTATTCTGTACCCCAGTGTCAGCCTGTCATTATTCTGTACCCCAAGTGTCAGCCTGTCATTATCCTGTATCCCCCAGTGTCAGCCTGTCATTATCCTGTACCCCGAGTGTCAGCCTGTCAATATCCTGTACCCCAGTGTCAGCCTGTCATTATTCTGTACCCCAGTGTCAGCCTGTCATTATCCTGTACCCCCAGTGTCAGCCTGTCATTTTTCTGTATCCCAAGTGTCAGCCTGTCATTATCCTGTACCCCCAGTGTCAGCCTGTCATTATCCTGTACCCCCAGTGTCAGCCTGTCATTATCCTGTACCCCAGTGTCAGCCTGTCATTATCCCGTACCCCCAGTGTCAGCCTGTCATTATCCTATACCCCCAGTGTCAGCCTGTCATTATCCTGTACCCCGAGTGTCAGCCTGTCATTATCCTGTACCCCAGTGTCAGCCTGTCATTATTCTGTATCCCATGTGTCAGCCTGTCAATATCCTGTACCCCAGTGTCAGCCTGTCATTATCCTGTACCCTGAGTGTCAGCCTGTCATTATCCTGTACCCTGAGTGTCAGACTGTCACTATCCTGTCCACCGAGTTTCACTATCCTGCACCTCAAGTATCAGCATGTCATTCTCTTTTTCCCCGACTGTCAGCCTAGCATTCTCCTGTACCCCCAGTGTTAGCCTGTCATTATTCTTTACTCCAAGTGTCAGCCTGTCATTATCCTGTACCCCGAGTGTCAGTCTGTCATTATCCTGTACCCCGAGTGTCAGCCTGTCATTATCCCATACCCCCAGTGTCAGCCTGTCATTATCCTGTACCCCCAGTGTCAGCCTGTCATTATTCTGTACCCCGAGTGTCAGCCTGTCAATATCCTGTACCCCAGTGTCAGCCTGTCATTATCCTGTACCCCGAGTGTCAGACTGTCACTATCCTGTCCACCGAGTGTCATTATCCTGCACCTCAAGTATCAGCATGTCATTCTCTTGTACCCCGACTGTCAGCCTAGCATTCTCCTGTACCCCCAGTGTCAGCCTGTCATTATTCTTTACTCCAAGTGTCAGCCTGTTATTATCCTGTACCCCCGAGTGTCAGCCTGTCATTATCCTGTACCCCCAGTGTCAGCCTGTCATTATCCCTTACCACCAGTGTCAGCCTGTCATTATCCCATACCCCCAGTGTCAGCCTGTCATTATCCTGTACCCCCCAGTGTCAGCCTGTCAATATCCTGTACCCCAGTGTCAGCCTGTCATTATTCTGTACCCCAAGTGTCAGCCTGTCAATATCCTGTACCCCAGTGTCAGCCTGTCATTATCCTGTACCCCAAGTGTCAGCCTATCATTATCCTGTACCCCAGTGTCAGCCTGTCATTATCCTGTACCCCAAGTGTCAGCCTATCATTATCCTGTACCCCAAGTGTCAGCCTGTCATTATCCCGTACCCCCAGTGTCAGCCTGTCATTATCCTGTACCCCGAGTGTCAGCCTATCATTATCCTGTACCCCAGTGTCAGCCTGTCATTATCCTGTACCCCCAGTGTCAGCCTGTCATTATCCTGTACCCCAGTGTCAGCCTGTCATTATCCTGTACCCCGGGTGTCAGCCTGTCATTATCCTGTACCCCGAGTGTCAGCCTGTCATTATCCCCTACCCCCAGTGTCAGCCTGTCATTATCCTGTACCCCGAGTGTCAGCCTGTCACTATCCTGTACCCCAAGTGTCAGCCTATCATTATCCTGTACCCCCAGTGTCAGCCTGTCATTATCCTGTACCCCAAGTGTCAGCCTGTCATTATCCTGTACCCCAAGTGTCAGCCTGTCATTATCCTGTACCCCCAGTGTCAGCCTGTCATTATCCTGTACCCCGAGTGTCAGCCTTTCATTATCCTGTACCCCAAGTGTCAGCCTGTCATTATCCTGTACCCCCAGTGTCAGCCTGTCATTACCCTGTACCCCCAGTGTCAGCCTATCATTATCCTGTACCCCAGTGTCAGCCTGCCATTATCCTGTACCCCCAGTGTCAGTCTGTCATTATCCTGTACCCCAGTGTCAGCCTGTCATTATCCTGTACCCCGGGTGTCAGCCTGTCATTATCCTGTACCCCGAGTGTCAGCCTGTCATTATCCCCTACCCCCAGTGTCAGCCTGTCATTATCCTGTACCCCGAGTGTCAGACTGTCACTATCCTGTACCCAGGGGTGTCAGCCTATCATTATCCTGTACCCCCAGTGTCAGCCTGTCATTATCCTGTACCCCAAGTGTCAGCCTGTCATTATCCTGTACCCCAAGTGTCAGCCTGTCATTATCCTTTACCCCCAGTGTCAGCCTGTCATTATCCTGTACCCCGAGTGTCAGCCTTTCATTATCCTGTACCCCAAGTGTCAGCCTGTCATTATCCTGTACCCCAAGTGTCAGCCTGTCATTATCCTGTACCCCCAGTGTCAGCCTGTCATTACCCTGTACCCCCAGTGTCAGCCTATCATTATCCTGTACCCCAGTGTCAGCCTGTCATTATCCTGTACCCCCAGTGTCAGCCTGTCATTATCCTGTACCCCCAGTGTCATCCTGTCATTATCCTGTACCCCGGGTGTCAGCCTGTCATTATCCTGTACCCCGAGTGTCAGCCTGTCATTATCCCCTACCCCCAGTGTCAGCCTGTCATTATCCTGTACCCCCAGTGTCAGCCTGTCACTATCCTGTACCCCAGGGGTGTCAGCCTATCATTATCCTGTACCCCCAGTGTCAGCCTGTCATTATCCTGTACCCCAAGTGTCAGCCTGTCATTATCCTGTACCCCAAGTGTCAGCCTGTCATTATCCTGTACCCCCAGTGTCAGCCTGTCATTATCCTGTACCCCGAGTGTCAGCCTTTCATTATCCTGTACCCCAAGTGTCAGCCTGTCATTATCCTGTACCCCCAGTGTCAGCCTGTCATTACCCTGTACCCCCAGTGTCAGCCTGTCATTATCCTGTACCCCCAGTGTCAGCCTGTCATTACCCTGTACCCCCAGTGTCAGCCTATCATTATCCTGTACCCCAGTGTCAGCCTGTCATTATCTTGTACCCCCAGTGTCAGCCTGTCATTATCCTGTACCCCGGGTGTCAGCCTGTCATTATCCTGTACCCCCAGTGTCAGCCTGTCATTATCCCCTACCCCCAGTGTCAGCCTGTCATTATCCTGTACCCCGAGTGTCAGCCTGTCACTATCCTGTACCCAGGGGTGTCAGCCTATCATTATCCTGTACCCCCAGTGTCAGCCTGTCATTATCCTGTACCCCAAGTGTCAGCCTGTCATTATCCTGTACCCCAAGTGTCAGCCTGTCATTATCCTGTACCCCCAGTGTCAGCCTGTCATTATCCTGTACCCCAAGTGTCAGCCTGTCATTATCCTATACCCCCAGTGTCAGCCTGTCATTATCCTGTACCCCCAGTGTCAGCCTGTCAATATCCTGTACCCCAGTGTCAGCCTGTCATTACCCTGTACCCCAAGTGTCAGCCTGTCATTATCCTGTACCCCAGTGTCAGCCTGTCATTATTCTGTGCCCCAGTGTCAGCCTGTCATTTATTCTGTACCCCAAGTGTCAGCCTGTCATTATCCTGTACCCCAGTGTCAGCCTGTCATTATCCTGTGCCCCAGTGTCAGCCTGTCATTATCCTGTACCCCAAGTGTCAGCCTGTCATTATCCTGTACCCCCAGTGTCAGCCTGTCATTATCCTGTACCCCAGTGTCAGCCTGTCATTATCCTGTACCCCAAGTGTCAGCCTGTCATTATCCTGTACCCCCAGTGTCAGCCTGTCATTTTATCCTGTACCCCAAGTGTCAGCCTGTCATTATCCTGTACCCCCAGTGTCAGCCTGTCATTATCCTGTACCCCCAGTGTCAGCCTGTCATTATCCTGTACCCCAGTGTCAGCCTGTCATTATCCTGTACCCCCAGTGTCAGCCTGTCATTATCCTATACCCCCAGTGTCAGCCTGTCATTATCCTGTACCCCCAGTGTCAGCCTGTCATTATCCTGTACCCCCAGTGTCAGCCTGTCATTATCCTGTACCCCATGTGTCAGCCTGTCAATATCCTGTACCCCAGTGTCAGCCTGTCATTATCCTGTACCCCGAGTGTCAGCCTGTCATTATCCTGTACCCTGAGTGTCAGCCTGTCACTATCCTGTCCACCGGCACACCCGCCCTCAAGTGTCAGCCTGTCATTCTCTTTTCCCCCGACTGTCAGCCTGGCATTCTCCTGTACCCCCAGTGTTAGCCTGTCATTATCCTGTACCCCCAGTGTCAGCCTGTCATTATCCTGTACCCCCAGTGTCAGCCTGTCATTATCCCGTACCCCGAGTGTCAGCCTGTCATTATCCTGTACCCTGAGTGTCAGCCTGTCAATATCCTGTACCCCAGTGTCAGCCTGTCATTATTCTGTACCCCAAGTGTCAGCCTGTCATTATCCTGTACCCCAAGTGTCAGCCTGTCATTATCCTGTACCCCAAGTGTCAGCCTGTCATTATCCTATACCCCCAGAGTCAGCCCGTCATTATCCTGTACCCCCAGTGTCAGCCTGTCAATATCCTGTACCCCAGTGTCAGCCTGTCAATATCCTGTACCCCAGTGTCAGCCTGTCATTATTCTGTACCCCAGTGTCAGCCTGTCATTATTCTGTACCCCAAGTGTCAGCCTGTCATTATCCTGTATCCCCCAGTGTCAGCCTGTCATTATCCTGTACCCCGAGTGTCAGCCTGTCAATATCCTGTACCCCAGTGTCAGCCTGTCATTATTCTGTACCCCAGTGTCAGCCTGTCATTATCCTGTACCCCCAGTGTCAGCCTGTCATTTTTCTGTATCCCAAGTGTCAGCCTGTCATTATCCTGTACCCCCAGTGTCAGCCTGTCATTATCCTGTACCCCCAGTGTCAGCCTGTCATTATCCTGTACCCCAGTGTCAGCCTGTCATTATCCCGTACCCCCAGTGTCAGCCTGTCATTATCCTATACCCCCAGTGTCAGCCTGTCATTATCCTGTACCCCGAGTGTCAGCCTGTCATTATCCTGTACCCCAGTGTCAGCCTGTCATTATTCTGTATCCCATGTGTCAGCCTGTCAATATCCTGTACCCCAGTGTCAGCCTGTCATTATCCTGTACCCTGAGTGTCAGCCTGTCATTATCCTGTACCCTGAGTGTCAGACTGTCACTATCCTGTCCACCGAGTTTCACTATCCTGCACCTCAAGTATCAGCATGTCATTCTCTTTTTCCCCGACTGTCAGCCTAGCATTCTCCTGTACCCCCAGTGTTAGCCTGTCATTATTCTTTACTCCAAGTGTCAGCCTGTCATTATCCTGTACCCCGAGTGTCAGTCTGTCATTATCCTGTACCCCGAGTGTCAGCCTGTCATTATCCCATACCCCCAGTGTCAGCCTGTCATTATCCTGTACCCCCAGTGTCAGCCTGTCATTATTCTGTACCCCGAGTGTCAGCCTGTCAATATCCTGTACCCCAGTGTCAGCCTGTCATTATCCTGTACCCCGAGTGTCAGACTGTCACTATCCTGTCCACCGAGTGTCATTATCCTGCACCTCAAGTATCAGCATGTCATTCTCTTGTACCCCGACTGTCAGCCTAGCATTCTCCTGTACCCCCAGTGTCAGCCTGTCATTATTCTTTACTCCAAGTGTCAGCCTGTTATTATCCTGTACCCCGAGTGTCAGCCTGTCATTATCCTGTACCCCGAGTGTCAGCCTGTCATTATCCTGTACCACCAGTGTCAGCCTGTCATTATCCCATACCCCCAGTGTCAGCCTGTCATTATCCTGTACCCCCCAGTGTCAGCCTGTCAATATCCTGTACCCCAGTGTCAGCCTGTCATTATTCTGTACCCCAAGTGTCAGCCTGTCAATATCCTGTACCCCAGTGTCAGCCTGTCATTATCCTGTACCCCAAGTGTCAGCCTATCATTATCCTGTACCCCAGTGTCAGCCTGTCATTATCCTGTACCCCAAGTGTCAGCCTATCATTATCCTGTACCCCAAGTGTCAGCCTGTCATTATCCCGTACCCCCAGTGTCAGCCTGTCATTATCCTGTACCCCGAGTGTCAGCCTATCATTATCCTGTACCCCAGTGTCAGCCTGTCATTATCCTGTACCCCCAGTGTCAGCCTGTCATTATCCTGTACCCCAGTGTCAGCCTGTCATTATCCTGTACCCCGGGTGTCAGCCTGTCATTATCCTGTACCCCGAGTGTCAGCCTGTCATTATCCCCTACCCCCAGTGTCAGCCTGTCATTATCCTGTACCCCGAGTGTCAGCCTGTCACTATCCTGTACCCCAAGTGTCAGCCTATCATTATCCTGTACCCCCAGTGTCAGCCTGTCATTATCCTGTACCCCAAGTGTCAGCCTGTCATTATCCTGTACCCCAAGTGTCAGCCTGTCATTATCCTGTACCCCCAGTGTCAGCCTGTCATTATCCTGTACCCCCAGTGTCAGCCTTTCATTATCCTGTACCCCAAGTGTCAGCCTGTCATTATCCTGTACCCCCAGTGTCAGCCTGTCATTACCCTGTACCCCCAGTGTCAGCCTATCATTATCCTGTACCCCAGTGTCAGCCTGCCATTATCCTGTACCCCCAGTGTCAGTCTGTCATTATCCTGTACCCCAGTGTCAGCCTGTCATTATCCTGTACCCCGGGTGTCAGCCTGTCATTATCCTGTACCCCGAGTGTCAGCCTGTCATTATCCCCTACCCCCAGTGTCAGCCTGTCATTATCCTGTACCCCGAGTGTCAGCCTGTCACTATCCTGTACCCAGGGGTGTCAGCCTATCATTATCCTGTACCCCCAGTGTCAGCCTGTCATTATCCTGTACCCCAAGTGTCAGCCTGTCATTATCCTGTACCCCAAGTGTCAGCCTGTCATTATCCTTTACCCCCAGTGTCAGCCTGTCATTATCCTGTACCCCGAGTGTCAGCCTTTCATTATCCTGTACCCCAAGTGTCAGCCTGTCATTATCCTGTACCCCCAGTGTCAGCCTGTCATTATCCTGTACCCCCAGTGTCAGCCTGTCATTATCCTGTACCCCCAGTGTCAGCCTGTCATTATCCTGTACCCCAGTGTCAGCCTGTCATTATCCTGTACCCCCAGTGTCAGCCTGTCATTATCCTGTACCCCAGTGTCAGCCTGTCATTATCCTGTACCCCGGGTGTCAGCCTGTCATTATCCTGTACCCCCAGTGTCAGCCTGTCATTATCCCCTACCCCCAGTGTCAGCCTGTCATTATCCTGTACCCCGAGTGTCAGCCTGTCACTATCCTGTACCCCCAGGGGTGTCAGCCTATCATTATCCTGTACCCCCAGTGTCAGCCTGTCATTATCCTGTACCCCAAGTGTCAGCCTGTCATTATCCTGTACCCCAAGTGTCAGCCTGTCATTATCCTGTACCCCCAGTGTCAGCCTGTCATTATCCTGTACCCCGAGTGTCAGCCTTTCATTATCCTGTACCCCAAGTGTCAGCCTGTCATTATCCTGTACCCCCAGTGTCAGCCTGTCATTACCCTGTACCCCCAGTGTCAGCCTGTCATTATCCTGTACCCCCAGTGTCAGCCTGTCATTACCCTGTACCCCCAGTGTCAGCCTGTCATTATCCTGTACCCCAGTGTCAGCCTGTCATTATCCTGTACCCCCAGTGTCAGCCTGTCATTATCCTGTACCCCGGGTGTCAGCCTGTCATTATCCTGTACCCCGAGTGTCAGCCTTTCATTATCCCCTACCCCCAGTGTCAGCCTGTCATTATCCTGTACCCCGAGTGTCAGCCTGTCACTATCCTGTACCCAGGGGTGTCAGCCTATCATTATCCTGTACCCCCAGTGTCAGCCTGTCATTATCCTGTACCCCAAGTGTCAGCCTGTCATTATCCTGTACCCCAAGTGTCAGCCTGTCATTATCCTGTACCCCCAGTGTCAGCCTGTCATTATCCTGTACCCCAAGTGTCAGCCTGTCATTATCCTATACCCCCAGAGTCAGCCTGTCATTATCCTGTACCCCCAGTGTCAGCCTGTCAATATCCTGTACCCCAGTGTCAGCCTGTCATTACCCTGTACCCCAAGTGTCAGCCTGTCAATATCCTGTACCCCAGTGTCAGCCTGTCATTATTCTGTGCCCCAGTGTCAGCCTGTCATTATTCTGTATCCCAAGTGTCAGCCTGTCATTATCCTGTACCCCAGTGTCAGCCTGTCATTATCCTGTACCCCCAGTGTCAGCCTGTCATTATCCTGTACCCCAGTGTCAGCCTGTCACTATCCTGTACCCAGGGGTGTCAGCCTATCATTATCCTGTACCCCCAGTGTCAGCCTGTCATTATCCTGTACCCCAAGTGTCAGCCTGTCATTATCCTGTACCCCAAGTGTCAGCCTGTCATTATCCTGTACCCCCAGTGTCAGCCTGTCATTATCCTGTACCCCGAGTGTCAGCCTTTCATTATCCTGTACCCCAAGTGTCAGCCTGTCATTATCCTGTACCCCCAGTGTCAGCCTGTCATTACCCTGTACCCCCAGTGTCAGCCTATCATTATCCTGTACCCCAGTGTCAGCCTGTCATTATCCTGTACCCCCAGTGTCAGCCTGTCATTATCCTGTACCCCAGTGTCAGCCTGTCATTATCCTGTACCCCGGGTGTCAGCCTGTCATTATCCTGTACCCCGAGTGTCAGCCTGTCATTATCCCCTACCCCCAGTGTCAGCCTGTCATTATCCTCTACCCCGAGTGTCAGCCTGTCACTATCCTGTACCCAGGGGTGTCAGCCTATCATTATCCTGTACCCCCAGTGTCAGCCTGTCATTATCCTGTACCCCAAGTGTCAGCCTGTCATTATCCTGTACCCCAAGTGTCAGCCTGTCATTATCCTGTACCCCCAGTGTCAGCCTGTCATTATCCTGTACCCCGAGTGTCAGCCTTTCATTATCCTGTACCCCAAGTGTCAGCCTGTCATTATCCTGTACCCCCAGTGTCAGCCTGTCATTACCCTGTACCCCCAGTGTCAGCCTGTCATTATCCTGTACCCCCAGTGTCAGCCTGTCATTATCCCGTACCCCGAGTGTCAGCCTGTCATTATCCTGTACCCTGAGTGTCAGCCTGTCAATATCCTGAACCCCAGTGTCAGCCTGTCATAATTCTGTACCCCAAGTGTCAGCCTGTCATTATCCTGTACCCCCAGTGTCAGCCTGTCATTATCCTGTACCCCAAGTGTCAGCCTGCCATTACCCTGTACCCCCTGTGTCAGCCTGTCATTATCCTGTACCCCCAGTGTCAGCCTGTCATTATCCCGTACCCCGAGAGTCAGCCTGTCATTATCCTGTACCCTGAGTGTCAGCCTGTCAATATCCTGTACCCCAGTGTCAGCCTGTCAATATCCTGTACCCCAGTGTCAGCCTGTCATTATTCTGTACCCCCAGTGTCAGCCTGTCATTATCCTGTACCCCCAGTGTCAGCCTGTCAATATCCTGTACCCCCAGTGTCAGCCTGTCAATATCCTGTACCCCAGTGTCAGCCTGTCATTATTCTGTACCCCAGTGTCAGCCTGTCATTATTCTGTACCCCAAGTGTCAGCCTGTCATTATCCTGTATCCCCCAGTGTCAGCCTGTCATTATCCTGTACCCCGAGTGTCAGCCTGTCAATATCCTGTACCCCAGTGTCAGCCTGTCATTATTCTGTACCCCAGTGTCAGCCTGTCATTATCCTGTACCCCCAGTGTCAGGCTGTCATTTTTCTGTATCCCAAGTGTCAGCCTGTCATTATCCTGTACCCCAGTGTCAGCCTGTCATTATCCTGTACCTCAAGTGTCAGCCTGCCATTACCCTGTACCCCCTGTGTCAGCCTGTCATTATCCTGTACCCCCAGTGTCAGCCTGTCATTATCCCGTACCCCAAGTGTCAGCCTGTCATTATCCTGTACCCCCAGTGTCAGCCTGTCATTATCCTGTACCTCAAGTGTCAGCCTGCCATTACCCTGTACCCCCAGTGTCAGCCTGTCATTATCCTATACCCCCAGTGTCAGCCTGTCATTATCCTGTACCCCGAGTGTCAGCCTGTCATTATCCTGTACCCCAGTGTCAGCCTGTCATTATCCTGTACCCCGAGTGTTAGCCTGTCATTATCCTGTACCCTGAGTGTCAGACTGTCACTATCCTGTCCACCGAGTTTCACTATCCTGCACCTCAAGTATCAGCATGTCATTCTCTTGTACCCCGACTGTCAGCCTAGCATTCTCCTGTACCCCCAGTGTCAGCCTGTCATTATTCTTTACTCCAAGTGTCAGCCTGTCATTGTCCTGTACCCCGGGTGTCAGCCTGTCATTATCCTGTACCCCGAGTGTCAGCCTGTCACTATCCTGTACCCCAGGGGTGTCAGCCTATCATTATCCTGTACCCCCAGTGTCAGCCTGTCATTATCCTGTACCCCAAGTGTCAGCCTGTCATTATCCTGTACCCCAAGTGTCAGCCTGTCATTATCCTGTACCCCCAGTGTCAGCCTGTCATTATCCTGTACCCCGAGTGTCAGCCTTTCATTATCCTGTACCCCAAGTGTCAGCCTGTCATTATCCTGTACCCCCAGTGTCAGCCTGTCATTACCCTGTACCCCCAGTGTCAGCCTGTCATTATCCTGTACCCCCAGTGTCAGCCTGTCATTATCCTGTACCCCGAGTGTCAGCCTGTCATTATCCTGTACCCTGAGTGTCAGCCTGTCATTATCCTGTACCCCCAGTGTCAGCCTGTCATTATCCTGTACCCCCAGTGTCAGCCTGTCATTATCCTGTACCCCAAGTGTCAGCCTGCCATTACCCTGTACCCCCTGTGTCAGCCTGTCATTATCCTGTACCCCCAGTGTCAGCCTGTCATTATCCCGTACCCCGAGTGTCAGCCTGTCATTATCCTGTACCCTGAGTGTCAGCCTGTCATTATCCTGTACCCCAGTGTCAGCCTGTCATTATTCTGTACCCCAAGTGTCAGCCTGTCATTATCCTGTACCCCCAGTGTCAGCCTGTCATTATCCTGTACCCCAAGTGTCAGCCTGTCATTATCCTATACCCCCCAGAGACAGCCCGTCATTATCCTGTACCCCCAGTGTCAGCCTGTCATTATCCTGTACCCCAGTGTCAGCCTGTCAATATCCTGTACCCCAGTGTCAGCCTGTCATTATCCTGTACCCCCAGTGTCAGCCTGTCATTATCCTGTACCCCGAGTGTCAGCCTGTCATTATCCTGTACCCCAGTGTCAGCCTGTCATTATCCTGTACCCCAGTGTCAGCCTGTCATTATCCTGTACCCCCAGTGTCAGCCTGTCATTATTCTGTACCCCAAGTGTCAGCCTGTCATTATCCTGTACCCCCAGTGTCAGCCTGTCATTATCCTGTACCCCCAGTGTCAGCCTGTCATTATCCTGTACCCCAGTGTCAGCCTGTCATTATCCTGTACCCCCAGTGTCAGCCTGTCATTATCCTATACCCCCAGTGTCAGCCTGTCATTATCCTGTACCCCGAGTGTCAGCCTGTCATTATCCTGTACCCCAGTGTCAGCCTGTCATTATTCTGTATCCCATGTGTCAGCCTGTCAATATCCTGTACCCCAGTGTCAGCCTGTCATTATCCTGTACCCCGAGTGTCAGCCTGTCATTATCCTGTACCCCGAGTGTCAGACTGTCACTATCCTGTCCACCGAGTGTCACTATCCTGCACCCCAAGTGTCAGCCTGTCATTCTCTTGTCCCCCGACTGTCAGCCTGGCATTCTCCTGTACCCCCAGTGTCAGCCTGTCATTATCCTGTACCCCCAGTGTCAGCCTGTCATTATCCTGTACCCCGAGTGTCAGCCTGTCATTATCCCATACCCCCAGTGTCAGCCTGTCATTATCCTGTACCCCCAGTGTCAGCCTGTCATTATTCTGTACCCCGAGTGTCAGCCTGTCAATATCCTGTACCCCAGTGTCAGCCTGTCATTATCCTGTACCCCGAGTGTCAGCCTGTCACTATCCTGTCCACCGAGTGTCATTATCCTGCACCCCAAGTGTCAGCATGTCATTCTCCTGTACCCCAACTGTCAGCCTAGCATTCTCCTGTACCCCCAGTGTCAGCCTGTCATTATTCTTTACCCCAAGTGTCAGCCTGTCATTATCCTGTACCCCCAGTGTCAGCCTGTCATTATCCTGTACCCCGAGTGTCAGCCTGTCATTATCCCATACCCCCAGTGTCAGCCTGTCATTATCCTGTACCCCCCAGTGTCAGCCTGTCAATATCCTGTACCCCAGTGTCAGCCTGTCATTATTCTGTACCCCAAGTGTCAGCCTGTCAATATCCTGTACCCCAGTGTCAGCCTGTCATTATCCTGTACCCCAAGTGTCAGCCTATCATTATCCTGTACCCCAGTGTCAGCCTGTCATTATCCTGTACCCCAAGTGTCAGCCTATCATTATCCTGTACCCCAAGTGTCAGCCTGTCATTATCCCGTACCCCCAGTGTCAGCCTGTCATTATCCTGTACCTCGAGTGTCAGCCTATCATTATCCTGTACCCCAGTGTCAGCCTGTCATTATCCTGTACCCCCAGTGTCAGCCTGTCATTATCCTGTACCCCAGTGTCAGCCTGTCATTATCCTGTACCCCGGGTGTCAGCCTGTCATTATCCTGTACCCCGAGTGTCAGCCTGTCATTATCCCCTACCCCCAGTGTCAGCCTGTCATTATCCTGTACCCCGAGTGTCAGCCTGTCACTATCCTGTACCCCAAGTGTCAGCCTATCATTATCCTGTACCCCCAGTGTCAGCCTGTCATTATCCTGTACCCCAAGTGTCAGCCTGTCATTATCCTGTACCCCCAGTGTCAGCCTGTCATTATCCTGTACCCCAAGTGTCAGCCTGTCATTATCCTGTACCCCAAGTGTCAGCCTGTCATTATCCTGTACCCCCAGTGTCAGCCTGTCATTATCCTGTACCCCGAGTGTCAGCCTTTCATTATCCTGTACCCCAAGTGTCAGCCTGTCATTATCCTGTACCCCCAGTGTCAGCCTGTCATTACCCTGTACCCCCAGTGTCAGCCTGTCATTATCCTGTACCCCCAGTGTCAGCCTGTCATTATCCCGTACCCCCGAGTGTCAGCCTGTCATTATCCTGTACCCCAGTGTCAGCCTGTCATTATCCTGCACCCCCAAGTGTCAGCCTGTCATTATCCTGTACCCCCAGTGTCAGCCTGTCATTATCCTGTACCCCAAGTGTCAGCCTGTCATTATCCTGTACCCCCCTGTGTCAGCCTGTCATTATCCTGTACCCCCAGTGTCAGCCTGTCATTATCCTGTACCCCCAGTGTCAGCCTGTCATTATCCTGTACCCCGAGTGTCAGCCTGTCATTATCCTGTACCCCCAGTGTCAGCCTGTCATTATCCTGTACCCCAAGTGTCAGCCTGTCATTATCCTGTACCCCAAGTGTCAGCCTGTCATTATCCTGACCCTACCCCCAGTGTCAGCCTGTCATTATCCTGTACCCCCAGTGTCAGCCTGTCATTATCCTGTACCCCCAGTGTCAGCCTGTCATTATCCTGTACCCCCAGTGTCAGCCTGTCATTATCCTGTACCCCAGTGTCAGCCTGTCATTATTATCCTGTACCCCAGTGTCAGCCTGTCATTATCCTGTACCCCAAGTGTCAGCCTGTCATTATCCTGTATCCCCCAGTGTCAGCCTGTCATTATCCTGTACCCCCAGTGTCAGCCTGTCATTATCCTGTACCCCAGTGTCAGCCTGTCATTATCCTGTACCCCAGTGTCAGCCTGTCATTATCCTGTACCCCCAGTGTCAGCCTGTCATTATCCTGTACCCCAAGTGTCAGCCTGTCATTATCCTGTACCCCCAGTGTCAGCCTGTCATTATCCTGTACCCCCAGTGTCAGCCTGTCATTATCCTGTACCCCAGTGTCAGCCTGTCATTATCCTGTACCCCCAGTGTCAGCCTGTCATTATCCTGTACCCCCAGTGTCAGCCTGTCATTATCCTGTACCCCAGTGTCAGCCTGTCATTATCCTGTACCCCAGTGTCAGCCTGTCATTATCCTGTACCCCAAGTGTCAGCCTGTCATTATCCTGTACCCCAAGTGTCAGCCTGTCATTATCCTGTACCCCCAGTGTCAGCCTGTCATTATCCTATACCCCCAGTGTCAGCCTGTCATTATCCTGTACCCCCAGTGTCAGCCTGTCATTATCCTGTACCCCCAGTGTCAGCCTGTCATTATCCTGTACCCCAGTGTCAGCCTGTCATTATCCTGTACCCCAGTGTCAGCCTGTCATTATCCTGTACCCCAAGTGTCAGCCTGTCATTATCCTGTATCCCCCAGTGTCAGCCTGTCATTATCCTGTACCCCCAGTGTCAGCCTGTCATTATCCTGTACCCCAGTGTCAGCCTGTCATTATCCTGTACCCCCAGTGTCAGCCTGTCATTATCCTGTACCCCCAGTGTCAGCCTGTCATTATCCTGTACCCCAAGTGTCAGCCTGTCATTATCCTGTACCCCCAGTGTCAGCCTGTCATTATCCTGTACCCCCAGTGTCAGCCTGTCATTATCCTGTACCCCAGTGTCAGCCTGTCATTATCCTGTACCCCCAGTGTCAGCCTGTCATTATCCTGTACCCCCAGTGTCAGCCTGTCATTATCCTGTACCCCGAGTGTCAGCCTGTCATTATCCTGTACCCCCAGTGTCAGCCTGTCATTATCCTGTACCCCCATGTGTCAGCCTGTCATTATCCTGTACCCCCAGTGTCAGCCTGTCATTATCCTGTACCCCGAGTGTCAGCCTGTCATTATCCTGTACCCTGAGTGTCAGCCTGTCACTATCCTGTCCACCGGGTTCACTATCCTGCACCCCAAGTGTCAGCCTGTCATTCTCTTGTACCCCGAGTGTCAGCCTGGCATTCTCCTGTACCCCCAGTGTCAGCCTGTCATTATCCTGTACCCCAAGTGTCAGCCTGTCATTATCCTGTACCCCCAGTGTCAGCCTGTCATTATCCCGTACCCCAGTGTCAGCCTGTCATTATCCTGTACCCTGAGTGTCAGCCTGTCAATATCCTGTACCCCAGTGTCAGCCTGTCATTATTCTGTACCCCAAGTGTCAGCCTGTCATTATCCTGTACCCCAAGTGTCAGCCTGTCATTATCCTGTACCCCAAGTGTCAGCCTGTCATTATCCTATACCCCCAGAGTCAGCCCGTCATTATCCTGTACCCCCAGTGTCAGCCTGTCAATATCCTGTACCCCAGTGTCAGCCTGTCAATATCCTGTACCCCAGTGTCAGCCTGTCATTATTCTGTACCCCAGTGTCAGCCTGTCATTATTCTGTACCCCAAGTGTCAGCCTGTCATTATCCTGTATCCCCCAGTGTCAGCCTGTCATTATCCTGTACTCCGAGTGTCAGCCTGTCAATATCCTGTACCCCAGTGTCAGCCTGTCATTATTCTGTACCCCAGTGTCAGCCTGTCATTATCCTGTACCCCCAGTGTCAGCCTGTCATTTTTCTGTATCCCAAGTGTCAGCCTGTCATTATCCTGTACCCCCAGTGTCAGCCTGTCATTATCCTGTACCCCCAGTGTCAGCCTGTCATTATCCTGTACCCCAGTGTCAGCCTGTCATTATCCCGTACCCCCAGTGTCAGCCTGTCATTATCCTATACCCCCAGTGTCAGCCTGTCATTATCCTGTACCCCGAGTGTCAGCCTGTCATTATCCTGTACCCCAGTGTCAGCCTGTCATTATTCTGTATCCCATGTGTCAGCCTGTCAATATCCTGTACCCCAGTGTCAGCCTGTCATTATCCTGTACCCTGAGTGTCAGCCTGTCATTATCCTGTACCCTGAGTGTCAGACTGTCACTATCCTGTCCACCGAGTTTCACTATCCTGCACCTCAAGTATCAGCATGTCATTCTCTTTTTCCCCGACTGTCAGCCTAGCATTCTCCTGTACCCCCAGTGTTAGCCTGTCATTATTCTTTACTCCAAGTGTCAGCCTGTCATTATCCTGTACCCCGAGTGTCAGTCTGTCATTATCCTGTACCCCGAGTGTCAGCCTGTCATTATCCCATACCCCCAGTGTCAGCCTGTCATTATCCTGTACCCCCAGTGTCAGCCTGTCATTATTCTGTACCCCGAGTGTCAGCCTGTCAATATCCTGTACCCCAGTGTCAGCCTGTCATTATCCTGTACCCCGAGTGTCAGACTGTCACTATCCTGTCCACCGAGTGTCATTATCCTGCACCTCAAGTATCAGCATGTCATTCTCTTGTACCCCGACTGTCAGCCTAGCATTCTCCTGTACCCCCAGTGTCAGCCTGTCATTATTCTTTACTCCAAGTGTCAGCCTGTTATTATCCTGTACCCCGAGTGTCAGCCTGTCATTATCCTGTACCCCGGGGTGTCAGCCTGTCATTATCCTGTACCACCAGTGTCAGCCTGTCATTATCCCATACCCCCAGTGTCAGCCTGTCATTATCCTGTACCCCCCAGTGTCAGCCTGTCAATATCCTGTACCCCAGTGTCAGCCTGTCATTATTCTGTACCCCAAGTGTCAGCCTGTCAATATCCTGTACCCCAGTGTCAGCCTGTCATTATCCTGTACCCCAAGTGTCAGCCTATCATTATCCTGTACCCCGAGTGTCAGCCTGTCATTATCCTGCACCCCGAGTGTCAGCCTGTCATTATCCTGTACCCCGAGTGTCAGCCTGTCATTATCCTGTACCCCAAGTGTCAGCCTATCATTATCCTGTACCCCAAGTGTCAGCCTGTCATTATCCCGTACCCCCAGTGTCAGCCTGTCATTATCCTGTACCCCGAGTGTCAGCCTATCATTATCCTGTACCCCAGTGTCAGCCTGTCATTATCCTGTACCCCCAGTGTCAGCCTGTCATTATCCTGTACCCCAGTGTCAGCCTGTCATTATCCTGTACCCCGGGTGTCAGCCTGTCATTATCCTGTACCCCGAGTGTCAGCCTGTCATTATCCCCTACCCCCAGTGTCAGCCTGTCATTATCCTGTACCCCGAGTGTCAGCCTGTCACTATCCTGTACCCCAAGTGTCAGCCTATCATTATCCTGTACCCCCAGTGTCAGCCTGTCATTATCCTGTACCCCAAGTGTCAGCCTGTCATTATCCTGTACCCCAAGTGTCAGCCTGTCATTATCCTGTACCCCCAGTGTCAGCCTGTCATTATCCTGTACCCCGAGTGTCAGCCTTTCATTATCCTGTACCCCAAGTGTCAGCCTGTCATTATCCTGTACCCCCAGTGTCAGCCTGTCATTACCCTGTACCCCCAGTGTCAGCCTATCATTATCCTGTACCCCAGTGTCAGCCTGCCATTATCCTGTACCCCCAGTGTCAGTCTGTCATTATCCTGTACCCCAGTGTCAGCCTGTCATTATCCTGTACCCCGGGTGTCAGCCTGTCATTATCCTGTACCCCGAGTGTCAGCCTGTCATTATCCCCTACCCCCAGTGTCAGCCTGTCATTATCCTGTACCCCGAGTGTCAGACTGTCACTATCCTGTACCCAGGGGTGTCAGCCTATCATTATCCTGTACCCCCAGTGTCAGCCTGTCATTATCCTGTACCCCAAGTGTCAGCCTGTCATTATCCTGTACCCCAAGTGTCAGCCTGTCATTATCCTTTACCCCCAGTGTCAGCCTGTCATTATCCTGTACCCCGAGTGTCAGCCTTTCATTATCCTGTACCCCAAGTGTCAGCCTGTCATTATCCTGTACCCCCAGTGTCAGCCTGTCATTATCCTGTACCCCCAGTGTCAGCCTGTCATTACCCTGTACCCCCAGTGTCAGCCTGTCATTATCCTGTACCCCAGTGTCAGCCTGTCATTATCCTGTACCCCCAGTGTCAGCCTGTCATTATCCTGTACCCCAGTGTCAGCCTGTCATTATCCTGTACCCCGGGTGTCAGCCTGTCATTATCCGACCCCCGACCCCGAGTGTCAGCCTGTCATTATCCCCTACCCCCAGTGTCAGCCTGTCATTATCCTGTACCCAGAGTGTCAGCCTGTCACTATCCTGTACCCCAGGGGTGTCAGCCTATCATTATCCTGTACCCCCAGTGTCAGCCTGTCATTATCCTGTACCCCAAGTGTCAGCCTGTCATTATCCTGTACCCCAAGTGTCAGCCTGTCATTATCCTGTACCCCCAGTGTCAGCCTGTCATTATCCTGTACCCCGAGTGTCAGCCTTTCATTATCCTGTACCCCAAGTGTCAGCCTGTCATTATCCTGTACCCCCAGTGTCAGCCTGTCATTACCCTGTACCCCCAGTGTCAGCCTGTCATTATCCTGTACCCCCAGTGTCAGCCTGTCATTACCCTGTACCCCCAGTGTCAGCCTATCATTATCCTGTACCCCAGTGTCAGCCTGTCATTATCTTGTACCCCCAGTGTCAGCCTGTCATTATCCTGTACCCCAGTGTCAGCCTGTCATTATCCTGTACCCCGGGTGTCAGCCTGTCATTATCCTGTACCCCGAGTGTCAGCCTTTCATTATCCCCTACCCCCAGTGTCAGCCTGTCATTATCCTGTACCCCGAGTGTCAGCCTGTCACTATCCTGTACCCAGGGGTGTCAGCCTATCATTATCCTGTACCCCCAGTGTCAGCCTGTCATTATCCTGTACCCCAAGTGTCAGCCTGTCATTATCCTGTACCCCAAGTGTCAGCCTGTCATTATCCTGTACCCCCAGTGTCAGCCTGTCATTATCCTGTACCCCAAGTGTCAGCCTGTCATTATCCTATACCCCCAGAGTCAGCCTGTCATTATCCTGTACCCCCAGTGTCAGCCTGTCAATATCCTGTACCCCAGTGTCAGCCTGTCATTACCCTGTACCCCAAGTGTCAGCCTGTCAATATCCTGTACCCCAGTGTCAGCCTGTCATTATTCTGTGCCCCAGTGTCAGCCTGTCATTTTTCTGTATCCCAAGTGTCAGCCTGTCATTATCCTGTACCCCAGTGTCAGCCTGTCATTATCCTGTACCCCCAGTGTCAGCCTGTCATTATCCTGTACCCCAGTGTCAGCCTGTCACTATCCTGTACCCAGGGGTGTCAGCCTATCATTATCCTGTACCCCCAGTGTCAGCCTGTCATTATCCTGTACCCCAAGTGTCAGCCTGTCATTATCCTGTACCCCAAGTGTCAGCCTGTCATTATCCTGTACCCCCAGTGTCAGCCTGTCATTATCCTGTACCCCGAGTGTCAGCCTTTCATTATCCTGTACCCCAAGTGTCAGCCTGTCATTATCCTGTACCCCCAGTGTCAGCCTGTCATTACCCTGTACCCCCAGTGTCAGCCTATCATTATCCTGTACCCCAGTGTCAGCCTGTCATTATCCTGTACCCCCAGTGTCAGCCTGTCATTATCCTGTACCCCAGTGTCAGCCTGTCATTATCCTGTACCCCGGGTGTCAGCCTGTCATTATCCTGTACCCCGAGTGTCAGCCTGTCATTATCCCCTACCCCCAGTGTCAGCCTGTCATTATCCTCTACCCCGAGTGTCAGCCTGTCACTATCCTGTACCCAGGGGTGTCAGCCTATCATTATCCTGTACCCCCAGTGTCAGCCTGTCATTATCCTGTACCCCAAGTGTCAGCCTGTCATTATCCTGTACCCCAAGTGTCAGCCTGTCATTATCCTGTACCCCCAGTGTCAGCCTGTCATTATCCTGTACCCCGAGTGTCAGCCTTTCATTATCCTGTACCCCAAGTGTCAGCCTGTCATTATCCTGTACCCCCAGTGTCAGCCTGTCATTACCCTGTACCCCCAGTGTCAGCCTGTCATTATCCTGTACCCCCAGTGTCAGCCTGTCATTATCCCGTACCCCGAGTGTCAGCCTGTCATTATCCTGTACCCTGAGTGTCAGCCTGTCAATATCCTGAACCCCAGTGTCAGCCTGTCATAATTCTGTACCCCAAGTGTCAGCCTGTCATTATCCTGTACCCCCAGTGTCAGCCTGTCATTATCCTGTACCCCAAGTGTCAGCCTGCCATTACCCTGTACCCCCTGTGTCAGCCTGTCATTATCCTGTACCCCCAGTGTCAGCCTGTCATTATCCCGTACCCCGAGAGTCAGCCTGTCATTATCCTGTACCCTGAGTGTCAGCCTGTCAATATCCTGTACCCCAGTGTCAGCCTGTCAATATCCTGTACCCCAGTGTCAGCCTGTCATTATTCTGTACCCCAGTGTCAGCCTGTCATTATCCTGTACCCCCAGTGTCAGCCTGTCAATATCCTGTACCCCAGTGTCAGCCTGTCAATATCCTGTACCCCAGTGTCAGCCTGTCATTATTCTGTACCCCAGTGTCAGCCTGTCATTATTCTGTACCCCAAGTGTCAGCCTGTCATTATCCTGTATCCCCCAGTGTCAGCCTGTCATTATCCTGTACCCCGAGTGTCAGCCTGTCAATATCCTGTACCCCAGTGTCAGCCTGTCATTATTCTGTACCCCAGTGTCAGCCTGTCATTATCCTGTACCCCCAGTGTCAGGCTGTCATTTTTCTGTATCCCAAGTGTCAGCCTGTCATTATCCTGTACCCCAGTGTCAGCCTGTCATTATCCTGTACCTCAAGTGTCAGCCTGCTATTACCCTGTACCCCCTGTGTCAGCCTGTCATTATCCTGTACCCCCAGTGTCAGCCTGTCATTATCCCGTACCCCAAGTGTCAGCCTGTCATTATCCTGTACCCCCAGTGTCAGCCTGTCATTATCCTGTACCTCAAGTGTCAGCCTGCTATTACCCTGTACCCCCAGTGTCAGCCTGTCATTATCCTATATCCCCAGTGTCAGCCTGTCATTATCCTGTACCCCGAGTGTCAGCCTGTCATTATCCTGTACCCCAGTGTCAGCCTGTCATTATCCTGTACCCCGAGTGTTAGCCTGTCATTATCCTGTACCCTGAGTGTCAGACTGTCACTATCCTGTCCACCGAGTTTCACTATCCTGCACCTCAAGTATCAGCATGTCATTCTCTTGTACCCCGACTGTCAGCCTAGCATTCTCCTGTACCCCCAGTGTCAGCCTGTCATTATTCTTTACTCCAAGTGTCAGCCTGTCATTGTCCTGTACCCCGGGTGTCAGCCTGTCATTATCCTGTACCCCGAGTGTCAGCCTGTCACTATCCTGTACCCAGGGGTGTCAGCCTATCATTATCCTGTACCCCCAGTGTCAGCCTGTCATTATCCTGTACCCCAAGTGTCAGCCTGTCATTATCCTGTACCCCAAGTGTCAGCCTGTCATTATCCTGTACCCCCAGTGTCAGCCTGTCATTATCCTGTACCCCGAGTGTCAGCCTTTCATTATCCTGTACCCCAAGTGTCAGCCTGTCATTATCCTGTACCCCCAGTGTCAGCCTGTCATTACCCTGTACCCCCAGTGTCAGCCTGTCATTATCCTGTACCCCCAGTGTCAGCCTGTCATTATCCCGTACCCCGAGTGTCAGCCTGTCATTATCCTGTACCCTGAGTGTCAGCCTGTCAATATCCTGTACCCCCAGTGTCAGCCTGTCATTATTCTGTACCCCCAGTGTCAGCCTGTCATTATCCTGTACCTCAAGTGTCAGCCTGCTATTACCCTGTACCCCCTGTGTCAGCCTGTCATTATCCTGTACCCCCAGTGTCAGCCTGTCATTATCCCGTACCCCGAGTGTCAGCCTGTCATTATCCTGTACCCTGAGTGTCAGCCTGTCAATATCCTGTACCCCAGTGTCAGCCTGTCATTATTCTGTACCCCAAGTGTCAGCCTGTCATTATCCTGTACCCCCAGTGTCAGCCTGTCATTATCCTGTACCCCAAGTGTCAGCCTGTCATTATCCTATACCCCCAGAGACAGCCCGTCATTATCCTGTACCCCCAGTGTCAGCCTGTCAATATCCTGTACCCCAGTGTCAGCCTGTCAATATCCTGTACCCCAGTGTCAGCCTGTCATTATCCTGTACCCCCAGTGTCAGCCTGTCATTATCCTGTACCCCGAGTGTCAGCCTGTCAATATCCTGTACCCCAGTGTCAGCCTGTCATTATTCTGTACCCCAGTGTCAGCCTGTCATTATCCTGTACCCCCAGTGTCAGCCTGTCATTTTTCTGTATCCCAAGTGTCAGCCTGTCATTATCCTGTACCCCCAGTGTCAGCCTGTCATTATCCTGTACCCCCAGTGTCAGCCTGTCATTATCCTGTACCCCAGTGTCAGCCTGTCATTATCCCGTACCCCCAGTGTCAGCCTGTCATTATCCTATACCCCCAGTGTCAGCCTGTCATTATCCTGTACCCCGAGTGTCAGCCTGTCATTATCCTGTACCCCAGTGTCAGCCTGTCATTATTCTGTATCCCATGTGTCAGCCTGTCAATATCCTGTACCCCAGTGTCAGCCTGTCATTATCCTGTACCCCGAGTGTCAGCCTGTCATTATCCTGTACCCTGAGTGTCAGACTGTCACTATCCTGTCCACCGAGTTTCACTATCCTGCACCTCAAGTATCAGCATGTCATTCTCTTTTCCCCCGACTGTCAGCCTAGCATTCTCCTGTACCCCCAGTGTTAGCCTGTCATTATTCTTTACTCCAAGTGTCAGCCTGTCATTATCCTGTACCCCCAGTGTCAGTCTGTCATTATCCTGTACCCCGAGTGTCAGCCTGTCATTATCCCATACCCCCAGTGTCAGCCTGACATTATCCTGTACCCCCAGTGTCAGCCTGTCATTATTCTGTACCCCGAGTGTCAGCCTGTCAATATCCTGTACCCCAGTGTCAGCCTGTCATTATCCTGTACCCCGAGTGTCAGACTGTCACTATCCTGTCCACCGAGTGTCATTATCCTGCACCTCAAGTATCAGCATGTCATTCTCTTGTACCCCAACTGTCAGCCTAGCATTCTCCTGTACCCCCAGTGTCAGCCTGTCATTATTCTTTACTCCAAGTGTCAGCCTGTTATTATCCTGTACCCCGAGTGTCAGCCTGTCATTATCCTGTACCCCCAGTGTCAGCCTGTCATTATCCCATACCCCCCAGTGTCAGCCTGTCATTATCCTGTACCCCCCAGTGTCAGCCTGTCAATATCCTGTACCCCAGTGTCAGCCTGTCATTATTCTGTACCCCAAGTGTCAGCCTGTCAATATCCTGTACCCCCAGTGTCAGCCTGTCATTATCCTGTACCCCAAGTGTCAGCCTATCATTATCCTGTACCCCAGTGTCAGCCTGTCATTATCCTGTACCCCAAGTGTCAGCCTATCATTATCCTGTACCCCAAGTGTCAGCCTGTCATTATCCCGTACCCCCAGTGTCAGCCTGTCATTATCCTGTACCTCGAGTGTCAGCCTATCATTATCCTGTACCCCAGTGTCAGCCTGTCATTATCCTGTACCCCCAGTGTCAGCCTGTCATTATCCTGTACCCCAGTGTCAGCCTGTCATTATCCTGTACCCCGGGTGTCAGCCTGTCATTATCCTGTACCCCGAGTGTCAGCCTGTCATTATCCCCTACCCCCAGTGTCAGCCTGTCATTATCCTGTACCCCGAGTGTCAGCCTGTCACTATCCTGTACCCCAAGTGTCAGCCTATCATTATCCTGTACCCCCAGTGTCAGCCTGTCATTATCCTGTACCCCAAGTGTCAGCCTGTCATTATCCTGTACCCCAAGTGTCAGCCTGTCATTATCCTGTACCCCCAGTGTCAGCCTGTCATTATCCTGTACCCCCAGTGTCAGCCTTTCATTATCCTGTACCCCAAGTGTCAGCCTGTCATTATCCTGTACCCCCAGTGTCAGCCTGTCATTACCCTGTACCCCCAGTGTCAGCCTATCATTATCCTGTACCCCAGTGTCAGCCTGCCATTATCCTGTACCCCCAGTGTCAGTCTGTCATTATCCTGTACCCCAGTGTCAGCCTGTCATTATCCTGTACCCCGGGTGTCAGCCTGTCATTATCCTGTACCCCGAGTGTCAGCCTGTCATTATCCCCTACCCCCAGTGTCAGCCTGTCATTATCCTGTACCCCGAGTGTCAGCCAGTCACTATCCTGTACCCAGGGGTGTCAGCCTATCATTATCCTGTACCCCCATTGTCAGCCTGTCATTATCCTGTACCCCAAGTGTCAGCCTGTCATTATCCTGTACCCCAAGTGTCAGCCTGTCATTATCCTTTACCCCCAGTGTCAGCCTGTCATTATCCTGTACCCCGAGTGTCAGCCTTTCATTATCCTGTACCCCAAGTGTCAGCCTGTCATTATCCTGTACCACCAGTGTGAGCCTGTCATTACCCTGTACCCCCAGTGTCAGCCTGTCATTATCCTGTACCCCCAGTGTCAGCCTGTCATTATCCCGTACCCCGAGTGTCAGCCTGTCATTATCCTGTACCCTGAGTGTCAGCCTGTCAATATCCTGTACCCCAGTGTCAGCCTTTCATTATTCTGAACCCCAAGTGTCAGCCTGTCATTATCCTGTACCCCCAGTGTCAGCCTGTCATTATCCTGTACCCCAGTGTCAGCCTGTCACTATCCTGTACCCAGGGGTGTCAGCCTATCATTATCCTGTACCCCCAGTGTCAGCCTGTCATTATTCTGAACCCCAAGTGTCAGCCTGTCATTATCCTGTACCCCAGTGTCAGCCTGTCACTATCCTGTACCCAGGGGTGTCAGCCTATCATTATCCTGTACCCCCAGTGTCAGCCTGTCAATATCCTGTACCCCAGTGTCAGCCTGTCATTATTCTGTACCCCAAGTGTCAGCCTGTCAATATCCTGTACCCCAGTGTCAGCCTGTCATTATCCTGTACCCCAAGTGTCAGCCTATCATTATCCTGTACCCCAGTGTCAGCCTGTCATTATCCTGTACCCCAAGTGTCAGCCTATCATTATCCTGTACCCCAAGTGTCAGCCTGTCATTATCCCCTACCCCCAGTGTCAGCCTGTCATTATCCTGTACCCCGAGTGTCAGCCTATCATTATCCTGTACCCCAGTGTCAGCCTGTCATTATCCTGTACCCCCAGTGTCAGCCTGTCATTATCCTGTACCCCAGTGTCAGCCTGTCATTATCCTGTACCCCGGGTGTCAGCCTGTCATTATCCTGTACCCCGAGTGTCAGCCTGTCATTATCCCCTACCCCCAGTGTCAGCCTGTCATTATCCTGTACCCCGAGTGTCAGCCTGTCACTATCCTGTACCCCAAGTGTCAGCCTATCATTATCCTGTACCCCCAGTGTCAGCCTGTCATTATCCTGTACCCCAAGTGTCAGCCTGTCATTATCCTGTACCCCAAGTGTCAGCCTGTCATTATCCTGTACCCCCAGTGTCAGCCTGTCATTATCCTGTACCCCGAGTGTCAGCCTTTCATTATCCTGTACCCCAAGTGTCAGCCTGTCATTATCCTGTACCCCCAGTGTCAGCCTGTCATTACCCTGTACCCCCAGTGTCAGCCTATCATTATCCTGTACCCCAGTGTCAGCCTGCCATTATCCTGTACCCCCAGTGTCAGCCTGTCATTATCCTGTACCCCAGTGTCAGCCTGTCATTATCCTGTACCCCGGGTGTCAGCCTGTCATTATCCTGTACCCCGAGTGTCAGCCTGTCATTATCCCCTACCCCCAGTGTCAGCCTGTCATTATCCTGTACCCCGAGTGTCAGCCTGTCACTATCCTGTGCCCAGGGGTGTCAGCCTATCATTATCCTGTACCCCCATTGTCAGCCTGTCATTATCCTGTACCCCAAGTGTCAGCCTGTCATTATCCTGTACCCCAAGTGTCAGCCTGTCATTATCCTTTACCCCCAGTGTCAGCCTGTCATTATCCTGTACCCCGAGTGTCAGCCTTTCATTATCCTGTACCCCAAGTGTCAGCCTGTCATTATCCTGTACCACCAGTGTGAGCCTGTCATTACCCTGTACCCCCAGTGTCAGCCTGTCATTATCCTGTACCCCCAGTGTCAGCCTGTCATTATCCCGTACCCCGAGTGTCAGCCTGTCATTATCCTGTACCCTGAGTGTCAGCCTGTCAATATCCTGTACCCCAGTGTCAGCCTGTCATTATTCTGAACCCCAAGTGTCAGCCTGTCATTATCCTGTACCCCCAGTGTCAGCCTGTCATTATCCTGTACCCCAGTGTCAGCCTGTCACATATCCTGTACCCACGGGGTGTCAGCCTATCATTATCCTGTACCCCCAGTGTCAGCCTGTCATTATTCTGAACCCCAAGTGTCAGCCTGTCATTATCCTGTACCCCAGTGTCAGCCTGTCACTATCCTGTACCCAGGGGTGTCAGCCTATCATTATCCTGTACCCCCAGTGTCAGCCTGTCATTATCCTGTACCCCAAGTGTCAGCCTGTCATTATCCTGTACCCCAAGTGTCAGCCTGTCATTATCCTGTACCCCCAGTGTCAGCCTGTCATTATCCTGTACCCCAAGTGTCAGCCTGTCATTATCCTGTACCCCAAGTGTCAGCCTGTCATTATCCTGTACCCCCAGTGTCAGCCTGTCATTACCCTGTACCCCCAGTGTCAGCCTATCATTATCCTGTACCCCAGTGTCAGCCTGTCATTATCCTGTACCCCAGTGTCAGCCTGTCACTATCCTGTACCCCAGGGGTGTCAGCCTATTATTATCCTGTACCCCCAGTGTCAGCCTGTCATTATCCTGTACCCCAGTGTCAGCCTGTCATTATCCTGTACCCCGGGTGTCAGCCTGTCATTATCCTGTACCCCGAGTGTCAGCCTGTCATTATCCTGTACCCCGGGTGTCAGCCTGTCATTATCCTGTACCCCCAGTGTCAGCCTGTCATTATCCTGTACCCCGAGTGTCAGCCTGTCACTATCCTGTACCCCCAGGGGTGTCAGCCTATCATTATCCTGTACCCCCAGTGTCAGCCTGTCATTATCCTGTACCCCAAGTGTCAGCCTGTCATTATCCTGTACCCCAAGTGTCAGCCTGTCATTATCCTGTACCCCCAGTGTCAGCCTGTCATTATCCTGTACCCCGAGTGTCAGCCTTTCATTATCCTGTACCCCAAGTGTCAGCCTGTCATTATCCTGTACCCCCAGTGTCAGCCTGTCATTACCCTGTACCCCCAGTGTCAGCCTGTCATTATCCTGTACCCCCAGTGTCAGCCTGTCATTATCCCGTACCCCAGTGTCAGCCTGTCATTATCCTGTACCCCAGTGTCAGCCTGTCATTATCCTGCACCCCAAGTGTCAGCCTGTCATTATCCTGTACCCCCAGTGTCAGCCTGTCATTATCCTGTACCCCAAGTGTCAGCCTGCCATTACCCTGTACCCCCTGTGTCAGCCTGTCATTATCCTGTACCCCCAGTGTCAGCCTGTCATTATCCCGTACCCCAGTGTCAGCCTGTCATTATCCTGTACCCTGAGTGTCAGCCTGTCATTATCCTGTACCCCAGTGTCAGCCTGTCATTATCCTGTACCCCAAGTGTCAGCCTGTCATTATCCTGTACCCCAAGTGTCAGCCTGTCATTATCCTGTACCCCAAGTGTCAGCCTGTCATTATCCTATACCCCCAGTGTCAGCCCGTCATTATCCTGTACCCCCAGTGTCAGCCTGTCATTATCCTGTACCCCAGTGTCAGCCTGTCATTATCCTGTACCCCAAGTGTCAGCCTGTCATTATCCTGTACCCCCAGTGTCAGCCTGTCATTATCCTGTACCCCGAGTGTCAGCCTGTCATTATCCTGTACCCCCAGTGTCAGCCTGTCATTATCCCGTACCCCCAGTGTCAGCCTGTCATTATCCTGTACCCCCCAGTGTCAGCCTGTCAATATCCTGTACCCCCAGTGTCAGCCTGTCATTATTCTGTACCCCAAGTGTCAGCCTGTCAATATCCTGTACCCCAGTGTCAGCCTGTCATTATCCTGTACCCCAAGTGTCAGCCTGTCATTATCCTGTACCCCCAGTGTCAGCCTGTCATTATCCTGTACCCCAAGTGTCAGCCTATCATTATCCTGTACCCCCAGTGTCAGCCTGTCATTATCCCGTACCCCCAGTGTCAGCCTGTCATTATCCTGTACCCCGAGTGTCACCGCCATCATTATCCTGTACCCCAGTGTCAGCCTGTCATTATCCTGTACCCCCAGTGTCAGCCTGTCATTATCCTGTACCCCAGTGTCAGCCTGTCATTATCCTGTACCCCCGGTGTCAGCCTGTCATTATCCTGTACCCCAGTGTCAGCCTGTCATTATCCCCTACCCCCAGTGTCAGCCTGTCATTATCCTGTACCCCAGTGTCAGCCTGTCACTATCCTGTACCCCAAGTGTCAGCCTATCATTATCCTGTACCCCCAGTGTCAGCCTGTCATTATCCTGTACCCCAAGTGTCAGCCTGTCATTATCCTGTACCCCAAGTGTCAGCCTGTCATTATCCTGTACCCCCAGTGTCAGCCTGTCATTATCCTGTACCCCAGTGTCAGCCTTTCATTATCCTGTACCCCAAGTGTCAGCCTGTCATTATCCTGTACCCCCAGTGTCAGCCTGTCATTACCCTGTACCCCCAGTGTCAGCCTATCATTATCCTGTACCCCAGTGTCAGCCTGCCATTATCCTGTACCCCCAGTGTCAGCCTGTCATTATCCTGTACCCCAGTGTCAGCCTGTCATTATCCTGTACCCCGGGTGTCAGCCTGTCATTATCCTGTACCCCGAGTGTCAGCCTGTCATTATCCCCTACCCCCAGTGTCAGCCTGTCATTATCCTGTACCCCAGTGTCAGCCTGTCACTATCCTGTACCCCCAGGGGTGTCAGCCTATCATTATCCTGTACCCCCAGTGTCAGCCTGTCATTATCCTGTACCCCAAGTGTCAGCCTGTCATTATCCTGTACCCCAAGTGTCAGCCTGTCATTATCCTGTACCCCCAGTGTCAGCCTGTCATTATCCTGTACCCCCAGTGTCAGCCTGTCATTATCCTGTACCCCAAGTGTCAGCCTGTCATTATCCTGTACCCCAAGTGTCAGCCTGTCATTATCCTGTACCCCCAGTGTCAGCCTGTCATTACCCTGTACCCCCAGTGTCAGCCTGTCATTATCCTGTACCCCAGTGTCAGCCTGTCATTATCCTGTACCCCCAGTGTCAGCCTGTCATTATCCTGTACCCCAGTGTCAGCCTGTCATTATCCTGTACCCCGAGTGTCAGCCTGTCATTATCCTGTACCCCCAGTGTCAGCCTGTCATTATCCCGTACCCCCAGTGTCAGCCTGTCATTATCCTGTACCCCGAGCCTGTCAGCCCCTATCCTGTACCCCAGGGGTGTCAGCCTATCATTATCCTGTACCCCCAGTGTCAGCCTGTCATTATCCTGTACCCCAAGTGTCAGCCTGTCATTATCCTGTACCCCAAGTGTCAGCCTGTCATTATCCTGTACCCCCAGTGTCAGCCTGTCATTATCCTGTACCCCGAGTGTCAGCCTTTCATTATCCTGTACCCCAAGTGTCAGCCTGTCATTATCCTGTACCCCCAGTGTCAGCCTGTCATTACCCTGTACCCCCAGTGTCAGCCTGTCATTATCCTGTACCCCCAGTGTCAGCCTGTCATTACCCTGTACCCCCAGTGTCAGCCTATCATTATCCTGTACCCCAGTGTCAGCCTGTCATTATCTTGTACCCCCAGTGTCAGCCTGTCATTATCCTGTACCCCAGTGTCAGCCTGTCATTATCCTGTACCCCGGGTGTCAGCCTGTCATTATCCTGTACCCCGAGTGTCAGCCTTTCATTATCCCCTACCCCCAGTGTCAGCCTGTCATTATCCTGTACCCCGAGTGTCAGCCTGTCACTATCCTGTACCCAGGGGTGTCAGCCTATCATTATCCTGTACCCCCAGTGTCAGCCTGTCATTATCCTGTACCCCAAGTGTCAGCCTGTCATTATCCTGTACCCCAAGTGTCAGCCTGTCATTATCCTGTACCCCCAGTGTCAGCCTGTCATTATCCTGTACCCCAAGTGTCAGCCTGTCATTATCCTATACCCCCAGAGTCAGCCTGTCATTATCCTGTACCCCCAGTGTCAGCCTGTCAATATCCTGTACCCCAGTGTCAGCCTGTCATTACCCTGTACCCCAAGTGTCAGCCTGTCAATATCCTGTACCCCAGTGTCAGCCTGTCATTATTCTGTGCCCCAGTGTCAGCCTGTCATTTTTCTGTATCCCAAGTGTCAGCCTGTCATTATCCTGTACCCCAGTGTCAGCCTGTCATTATCCTGTACCCCCAGTGTCAGCCTGTCATTATCCTGTACCCCAGTGTCAGCCTGTCACTATCCTGTACCCAGGGGTGTCAGCCTATCATTATCCTGTACCCCCAGTGTCAGCCTGTCATTATCCTGTACCCCAAGTGTCAGCCTGTCATTATCCTGTACCCCAAGTGTCAGCCTGTCATTATCCTGTACCCCCAGTGTCAGCCTGTCATTATCCTGTACCCCGAGTGTCAGCCTTTCATTATCCTGTACCCCAAGTGTCAGCCTGTCATTATCCTGTACCCCCAGTGTCAGCCTGTCATTACCCTGTACCCCCAGTGTCAGCCTATCATTATCCTGTACCCCAGTGTCAGCCTGTCATTATCCTGTACCCCCAGTGTCAGCCTGTCATTATCCTGTACCCCAGTGTCAGCCTGTCATTATCCTGTACCCCGGGTGTCAGCCTGTCATTATCCTGTACCCCGAGTGTCAGCCTGTCATTATCCCCTACCCCCAGTGTCAGCCTGTCATTATCCTCTACCCCGAGTGTCAGCCTGTCACTATCCTGTACCCAGGGGTGTCAGCCTATCATTATCCTGTACCCCCAGTGTCAGCCTGTCATTATCCTGTACCCCAAGTGTCAGCCTGTCATTATCCTGTACCCCAAGTGTCAGCCTGTCATTATCCTGTACCCCCAGTGTCAGCCTGTCATTATCCTGTACCCCCGAGTGTCAGCCTTTCATTATCCTGTACCCCAAGTGTCAGCCTGTCATTATCCTGTACCCCCAGTGTCAGCCTGTCATTACCCTGTACCCCCAGTGTCAGCCTGTCATTATCCTGTACCCCCAGTGTCAGCCTGTCATTATCCCGTACCCCGAGTGTCAGCCTGTCATTATCCTGTACCCTGAGTGTCAGCCTGTCAATATCCTGAACCCCAGTGTCAGCCTGTCATAATTCTGTACCCCAAGTGTCAGCCTGTCATTATCCTGTACCCCCAGTGTCAGCCTGTCATTATCCTGTACCCCAAGTGTCAGCCTGCCATTACCCTGTACCCCCTGTGTCAGCCTGTCATTATCCTGTACCCCCAGTGTCAGCCTGTCATTATCCCGTACCCCGAGAGTCAGCCTGTCATTATCCTGTACCCTGAGTGTCAGCCTGTCAATATCCTGTACCCCAGTGTCAGCCTGTCAATATCCTGTACCCCAGTGTCAGCCTGTCATTATTCTGTACCCCAGTGTCAGCCTGTCATTATCCTGTACCCCCAGTGTCAGCCTGTCAATATCCTGTACCCCAGTGTCAGCCTGTCAATATCCTGTACCCCAGTGTCAGCCTGTCATTATTCTGTACCCCAGTGTCAGCCTGTCATTATTCTGTACCCCAAGTGTCAGCCTGTCATTATCCTGTATCCCCCAGTGTCAGCCTGTCATTATCCTGTACCCCGAGTGTCAGCCTGTCAATATCCTGTACCCCAGTGTCAGCCTGTCATTATTCTGTACCCCCAGTGTCAGCCTGTCATTATCCTGTACCCCCAGTGTCAGGCTGTCATTTTTCTGTATCCCAAGTGTCAGCCTGTCATTATCCTGTACCCCAGTGTCAGCCTGTCATTATCCTGTACCTCAAGTGTCAGCCTGCTATTACCCTGTACCCCCTGTGTCAGCCTGTCATTATCCTGTACCCCCAGTGTCAGCCTGTCATTATCCCGTACCCCAAGTGTCAGCCTGTCATTATCCTGTACCCCCAGTGTCAGCCTGTCATTATCCTGTACCTCAAGTGTCAGCCTGCTATTACCCTGTACCCCCAGTGTCAGCCTGTCATTATCCTATATCCCCAGTGTCAGCCTGTCATTATCCTGTACCCCGAGTGTCAGCCTGTCATTATCCTGTACCCCAGTGTCAGCCTGTCATTATCCTGTACCCCGAGTGTTAGCCTGTCATTATCCTGTACCCTGAGTGTCAGACTGTCACTATCCTGTCCACCGAGTTTCACTATCCTGCACCTCAAGTATCAGCATGTCATTCTCTTGTACCCCGACTGTCAGCCTAGCATTCTCCTGTACCCCCAGTGTCAGCCTGTCATTATTCTTTACTCCAAGTGTCAGCCTGTCATTGTCCTGTACCCCGGGTGTCAGCCTGTCATTATCCTGTACCCCGAGTGTCAGCCTGTCACTATCCTGTACCCAGGGGTGTCAGCCTATCATTATCCTGTACCCCCAGTGTCAGCCTGTCATTATCCTGTACCCCAAGTGTCAGCCTGTCATTATCCTGTACCCCAAGTGTCAGCCTGTCATTATCCTGTACCCCCAGTGTCAGCCTGTCATTATCCTGTACCCCGAGTGTCAGCCTTTCATTATCCTGTACCCCAAGTGTCAGCCTGTCATTATCCTGTACCCCCAGTGTCAGCCTGTCATTACCCTGTACCCCCAGTGTCAGCCTGTCATTATCCTGTACCCCCAGTGTCAGCCTGTCATTATCCCGTACCCCGAGTGTCAGCCTGTCATTATCCTGTACCCTGAGTGTCAGCCTGTCAATATCCTGTACCCCCAGTGTCAGCCTGTCATTATTCTGTACCCCCAGTGTCAGCCTGTCATTATCCTGTACCTCAAGTGTCAGCCTGCTATTACCCTGTACCCCCTGTGTCAGCCTGTCATTATCCTGTACCCCCAGTGTCAGCCTGTCATTATCCCGTACCCCGAGTGTCAGCCTGTCATTATCCTGTACCCTGAGTGTCAGCCTGTCAATATCCTGTACCCCAGTGTCAGCCTGTCATTATTCTGTACCCCAAGTGTCAGCCTGTCATTATCCTGTACCCCCAGTGTCAGCCTGTCATTATCCTGTACCCCAAGTGTCAGCCTGTCATTATCCTATACCCCCAGAGACAGCCCGTCATTATCCTGTACCCCCAGTGTCAGCCTGTCAATATCCTGTACCCCAGTGTCAGCCTGTCAATATCCTGTACCCCAGTGTCAGCCTGTCATTATCCTGTACCCCCAGTGTCAGCCTGTCATTATCCTGTACCCCGAGTGTCAGCCTGTCAATATCCTGTACCCCAGTGTCAGCCTGTCATTATTCTGTACCCCAGTGTCAGCCTGTCATTATCCTGTACCCCCAGTGTCAGCCTGTCATTTTTCTGTATCCCAAGTGTCAGCCTGTCATTATCCTGTACCCCCAGTGTCAGCCTGTCATTATCCTGTACCCCCAGTGTCAGCCTGTCATTATCCTGTACCCCAGTGTCAGCCTGTCATTATCCCGTACCCCCAGTGTCAGCCTGTCATTATCCTATACCCCCAGTGTCAGCCTGTCATTATCCTGTACCCCGAGTGTCAGCCTGTCATTATCCTGTACCCCAGTGTCAGCCTGTCATTATTCTGTATCCCATGTGTCAGCCTGTCAATATCCTGTACCCCAGTGTCAGCCTGTCATTATCCTGTACCCCGAGTGTCAGCCTGTCATTATCCTGTACCCTGAGTGTCAGACTGTCACTATCCTGTCCACCGAGTTTCACTATCCTGCACCTCAAGTATCAGCATGTCATTCTCTTTTCCCCCGACTGTCAGCCTAGCATTCTCCTGTACCCCCAGTGTTAGCCTGTCATTATTCTTTACTCCAAGTGTCAGCCTGTCATTATCCTGTACCCCGAGTGTCAGTCTGTCATTATCCTGTACCCCGAGTGTCAGCCTGTCATTATCCCATACCCCCAGTGTCAGCCTGACATTATCCTGTACCCCCAGTGTCAGCCTGTCATTATTCTGTACCCCGAGTGTCAGCCTGTCAATATCCTGTACCCCAGTGTCAGCCTGTCATTATCCTGTACCCCGAGTGTCAGACTGTCACTATCCTGTCCACCGAGTGTCATTATCCTGCACCTCAAGTATCAGCATGTCATTCTCTTGTACCCCAACTGTCAGCCTAGCATTCTCCTGTACCCCCAGTGTCAGCCTGTCATTATTCTTTACTCCAAGTGTCAGCCTGTTATTATCCTGTACCCCGAGTGTCAGCCTGTCATTATCCTGTACCCCGAGTGTCAGCCTGTCATTATCCCATACCCCCAGTGTCAGCCTGTCATTATCCTGTACCCCCCAGTGTCAGCCTGTCAATATCCTGTACCCCAGTGTCAGCCTGTCATTATTCTGTACCCCAAGTGTCAGCCTGTCAATATCCTGTACCCCCAGTGTCAGCCTGTCATTATCCTGTACCCCAAGTGTCAGCCTATCATTATCCTGTACCCCAGTGTCAGCCTGTCATTATCCTGTACCCCAAGTGTCAGCCTATCATTATCCTGTACCCCAAGTGTCAGCCTGTCATTATCCCGTACCCCCAGTGTCAGCCTGTCATTATCCTGTACCTCCAGTGTCAGCCTATCATTATCCTGTACCCCAGTGTCAGCCTGTCATTATCCTGTACCCCCAGTGTCAGCCTGTCATTATCCTGTACCCCAGTGTCAGCCTGTCATTATCCTGTACCCCGGGTGTCAGCCTGTCATTATCCTGTACCCCGAGTGTCAGCCTGTCATTATCCCCTACCCCCAGTGTCAGCCTGTCATTATCCTGTACCCCGAGTGTCAGCCTGTCACTATCCTGTACCCCAAGTGTCAGCCTATCATTATCCTGTACCCCCAGTGTCAGCCTGTCATTATCCTGTACCCCAAGTGTCAGCCTGTCATTATCCTGTACCCCAAGTGTCAGCCTGTCATTATCCTGTACCCCCAGTGTCAGCCTGTCATTATCCTGTACCCCCAGTGTCAGCCTTTCATTATCCTGTACCCCAAGTGTCAGCCTGTCATTATCCTGTACCCCCAGTGTCAGCCTGTCATTACCCTGTACCCCCAGTGTCAGCCTATCATTATCCTGTACCCCAGTGTCAGCCTGCCATTATCCTGTACCCCCAGTGTCAGTCTGTCATTATCCTGTACCCCAGTGTCAGCCTGTCATTATCCTGTACCCCGGGTGTCAGCCTGTCATTATCCTGTACTCCGAGTGTCAGCCTGTCATTATCCCCTACCCCCAGTGTCAGCCTGTCATTATCCTGTACCCCGAGTGTCAGCCAGTCACTATCCTGTACCCAGGGGTGTCAGCCTATCATTATCCTGTACCCCCATTGTCAGCCTGTCATTATCCTGTACCCCAAGTGTCAGCCTGTCATTATCCTGTACCCCAAGTGTCAGCCTGTCATTATCCTTTACCCCCAGTGTCAGCCTGTCATTATCCTGTACCCCGAGTGTCAGCCTTTCATTATCCTGTACCCCAAGTGTCAGCCTGTCATTATCCTGTACCACCAGTGTGAGCCTGTCATTACCCTGTACCCCCAGTGTCAGCCTGTCATTATCCTGTACCCCCAGTGTCAGCCTGTCATTATCCCGTACCCCGAGTGTCAGCCTGTCATTATCCTGTACCCTGAGTGTCAGCCTGTCAATATCCTGTACCCCAGTGTCAGCCTTTCATTATTCTGAACCCCAAGTGTCAGCCTGTCATTATCCTGTACCCCCAGTGTCAGCCTGTCATTATCCTGTACCCCAGTGTCAGCCTGTCACTATCCTGTACCCAGGGGTGTCAGCCTATCATTATCCTGTACCCCCAGTGTCAGCCTGTCATTATTCTGAACCCCAAGTGTCAGCCTGTCATTATCCTGTACCCCAGTGTCAGCCTGTCACTATCCTGTACCCCCAGGGGTGTCAGCCTATCATTATCCTGTACCCCCAGTGTCAGCCTGTCAATATCCTGTACCCCAGTGTCAGCCTGTCATTATTCTGTACCCCAAGTGTCAGCCTGTCAATATCCTGTACCCCAGTGTCAGCCTGTCATTATCCTGTACCCCAAGTGTCAGCCTATCATTATCCTGTACCCCAGTGTCAGCCTGTCATTATCCTGTACCCCAAGTGTCAGCCTATCATTATCCTGTACCCCAAGTGTCAGCCTGTCATTATCCCCTACCCCCAGTGTCAGCCTGTCATTATCCTGTACCCCGAGTGTCAGCCTATCATTATCCTGTACCCCAGTGTCAGCCTGTCATTATCCTGTACCCCCAGTGTCAGCCTGTCATTATCCTGTACCCCAGTGTCAGCCTGTCATTATCCTGTACCCCGGGTGTCAGCCTGTCATTATCCTGTACCCCGAGTGTCAGCCTGTCATTATCCCCTACCCCCAGTGTCAGCCTGTCATTATCCTGTACCCCGAGTGTCAGCCTGTCACTATCCTGTACCCCAAGTGTCAGCCTATCATTATCCTGTACCCCCAGTGTCAGCCTGTCATTATCCTGTACCCCAAGTGTCAGCCTGTCATTATCCTGTACCCCAAGTGTCAGCCTGTCATTATCCTGTACCCCCAGTGTCAGCCTGTCATTATCCTGTACCCCGAGTGTCAGCCTTTCATTATCCTGTACCCCAAGTGTCAGCCTGTCATTATCCTGTACCCCCAGTGTCAGCCTGTCATTACCCTGTACCCCCAGTGTCAGCCTATCATTATCCTGTACCCCAGTGTCAGCCTGCCATTATCCTGTACCCCCAGTGTCAGTCTGTCATTATCCTGTACCCCAGTGTCAGCCTGTCATTATCCTGTACCCCGGGTGTCAGCCTGTCATTATCCTGTACCCCGAGTGTCAGCCTGTCATTATCCCCTACCCCCAGTGTCAGCCTGTCATTATCCTGTACCCCGAGTGTCAGCCAGTCACTATCCTGTGCCCAGGGGTGTCAGCCTATCATTATCCTGTACCCCCATTGTCAGCCTGTCATTATCCTGTACCCCAAGTGTCAGCCTGTCATTATCCTGTACCCCAAGTGTCAGCCTGTCATTATCCTTTACCCCCAGTGTCAGCCTGTCATTATCCTGTACCCCGAGTGTCAGCCTTTCATTATCCTGTACCCCAAGTGTCAGCCTGTCATTATCCTGTACCACCAGTGTGAGCCTGTCATTACCCTGTACCCCCAGTGTCAGCCTGTCATTATCCTGTACCCCCAGTGTCAGCCTGTCATTATCCCGTACCCCGAGTGTCAGCCTGTCATTATCCTGTACCCTGAGTGTCAGCCTGTCAATATCCTGTACCCCAGTGTCAGCCTGTCATTATTCTGAACCCCAAGTGTCAGCCTGTCATTATCCTGTACCCCCAGTGTCAGCCTGTCATTATCCTGTACCCCAGTGTCAGCCTGTCACTATCCTGTACCCAGGGGTGTCAGCCTATCATTATCCTGTACCCCCAGTGTCAGCCTGTCATTATTCTGAACCCCAAGTGTCAGCCTGTCATTATCATGTACCCCAGTGTCAGCCTGTCACTATCCTGTACCCAGGGGTGTCAGCCTATCATTATCCTGTACCCCCAGTGTCAGCCTGTCATTATCCTGTACCCCAAGTGTCAGCCTGTCATTATCCTGTACCCCAAGTGTCAGCCTGTCATTATCCTGTACCCCCAGTGTCAGCCTGTCATTAACCTGTACCCCAAGTGTCAGCCTGTCATTATCCTGTACCCCAAGTGTCAGCCTGTCATTATCCTGTACCCCCAGTGTCAGCCTGTCATTACCCTGTACCCCCAGTGTCAGCCTATCATTATCCTGTACCCCAGTGTCAGCCTGTCATTATCCTGTACCCCAGTGTCAGCCTGTCACTATCCTGTACCCAGGGGTGTCAGCCTATTATTATCCTGTACCCCCAGTGTCAGCCTGTCATTATCCTGTACCCCAGTGTCAGCCTGTCATTATCCTGTACCCCGGGTGTCAGCCTGTCATTATCCTGTACCCCGAGTGTCAGCCTGTCATTATCCTGTACCCCCGGTGTCAGCCTGTCATTATCCTGTACCCCCAGTGTCAGCCTGTCATTATCCTGTACCCCGAGTGTCAGCCTGTCACTATCCTGTACCCAGGGGTGTCAGCCTATCATTATCCTGTACCCCCAGTGTCAGCCTGTCATTATCCTGTACCCCAAGTGTCAGCCTGTCATTATCCTGTACCCCAAGTGTCAGCCTGTCATTATCCTGTACCCCCAGTGTCAGCCTGTCATTATCCTGTACCCCGAGTGTCAGCCTTTCATTATCCTGTACCCCAAGTGTCAGCCTGTCATTATCCTGTACCCCCAGTGTCAGCCTGTCATTACCCTGTACCCCCAGTGTCAGCCTGTCATTATCCTGTACCCCCAGTGTCAGCCTGTCATTATCCCGTACCCCCGAGTGTCAGCCTGTCATTATCCTGTACCCCAGTGTCAGCCTGTCATTATCCTGCACCCCAAGTGTCATCCTGTCATTATCCTGTACCCCCAGTGTCAGCCTGTCATTATCCTGTACCCCAAGTGTCAGCCTGCCATTACCCTGTACCCCCTGTGTCAGCCTGTCATTATCCTGTACCCCCAGTGTCAGCCTGTCATTATCCTGTACCCCGAGTGTCAGCCTGTCATTATCCTGTACCCTGAGTGTCAGCCTGTCAATATCCTGTACCCCAGTGTCAGCCTGTCATTATTCTGTACCCCAAGTGTCAGCCTGTCATTATCCTGTACCCCAAGTGTCAGCCTGTCATTATCCTGTACCCCAAGTGTCAGCCTGTCATTATCCTATACCCCCAGAGTCAGCCCGTCATTATCCTGTACCCCCAGTGTCAGCCTGTCAATATCCTGTACCCCAGTGTCAGCCTGTCAATATCCTGTACCCCAGTGTCAGCCTGTCATTATTCTGTACCCCAGTGTCAGCCTGTCATTATTCTGTACCCCAAGTGTCAGCCTGTCATTATCCTGTATCCCCCAGTGTCAGCCTGTCATTATCCTGTACCCCAGTGTCAGCCTGTCAATATCCTGTACCCCAGTGTCAGCCTGTCATTATTCTGTACCCCAGTGTCAGCCTGTCATTATCCTGTACCCCCAGTGTCAGCCTGTCATTTTTCTGTATCCCAAGTGTCAGCCTGTCATTATCCTGTACCCCCAGTGTCAGCCTGTCATTATCCTGTACCCCCAGTGTCAGCCTGTCATTATCCTGTACCCCAGTGTCAGCCTGTCATTATCCCGTACCCCCAGTGTCAGCCTGTCATTATCCTATACCCCCAGTGTCAGCCTGTCATTATCCTGTACCCCGAGTGTCAGCCTGTCATTATCCTGTACCCCAGTGTCAGCCTGTCATTATTCTGTATCCCATGTGTCAGCCTGTCAATATCCTGTACCCCAGTGTCAGCCTGTCATTATCCTGTACCCTGAGTGTCAGCCTGTCATTATCCTGTACCCTGAGTGTCAGACTGTCACTATCCTGTCCACCGAGTTTCACTATCCTGCACCTCAAGTATCAGCATGTCATTCTCTTTTTCCCCGACTGTCAGCCTAGCATTCTCCTGTACCCCCAGTGTTAGCCTGTCATTATTCTTTACTCCAAGTGTCAGCCTGTCATTATCCTGTACCCCGAGTGTCAGTCTGTCATTATCCTGTACCCCGAGTGTCAGCCTGTCATTATCCCATACCCCCAGTGTCAGCCTGTCATTATCCTGTACCCCCAGTGTCAGCCTGTCATTATTCTGTACCCCGAGTGTCAGCCTGTCAATATCCTGTACCCCAGTGTCAGCCTGTCATTATCCTGTACCCCGAGTGTCAGACTGTCACTATCCTGTCCACCGAGTGTCATTATCCTGCACCTCAAGTATCAGCATGTCATTCTCTTGTACCCCGACTGTCAGCCTAGCATTCTCCTGTACCCCCAGTGTCAGCCTGTCATTATTCTTTACTCCAAGTGTCAGCCTGTTATTATCCTGTACCCCGAGTGTCAGCCTGTCATTATCCTGTACCCCGAGTGTCAGCCTGTCATTATCCCTTACCACCAGTGTCAGCCTGTCATTATCCCATACCCCCAGTGTCAGCCTGTCATTATCCTGTACCCCCCAGTGTCAGCCTGTCAATATCCTGTACCCCAGTGTCAGCCTGTCATTATTCTGTACCCCAAGTGTCAGCCTGTCAATATCCTGTACCCCAGTGTCAGCCTGTCATTATCCTGTACCCCAAGTGTCAGCCTATCATTATCCTGTACCCCAGTGTCAGCCTGTCATTATCCTGTACCCCAAGTGTCAGCCTATCATTATCCTGTACCCCAAGTGTCAGCCTGTCATTATCCCGTACCCCCAGTGTCAGCCTGTCATTATCCTGTACCCCGAGTGTCAGCCTATCATTATCCTGTACCCCAGTGTCAGCCTGTCATTATCCTGTACCCCCAGTGTCAGCCTGTCATTATCCTGTACCCCAGTGTCAGCCTGTCATTATCCTGTACCCCGGGTGTCAGCCTGTCATTATCCTGTACCCCGAGTGTCAGCCTGTCATTATCCCCTACCCCCAGTGTCAGCCTGTCATTATCCTGTACCCCGAGTGTCAGCCTGTCACTATCCTGTACCCCAAGTGTCAGCCTATCATTATCCTGTACCCCCAGTGTCAGCCTGTCATTATCCTGTACCCCAAGTGTCAGCCTGTCATTATCCTGTACCCCAAGTGTCAGCCTGTCATTATCCTGTACCCCCAGTGTCAGCCTGTCATTATCCTGTACCCCGAGTGTCAGCCTTTCATTATCCTGTACCCCAAGTGTCAGCCTGTCATTATCCTGTACCCCCAGTGTCAGCCTGTCATTACCCTGTACCCCCAGTGTCAGCCTATCATTATCCTGTACCCCAGTGTCAGCCTGCCATTATCCTGTACCCCCAGTGTCAGTCTGTCATTATCCTGTACCCCAGTGTCAGCCTGTCATTATCCTGTACCCCGGGTGTCAGCCTGTCATTATCCTGTACCCCGAGTGTCAGCCTGTCATTATCCCCTACCCCCAGTGTCAGCCTGTCATTATCCTGTACCCCGAGTGTCAGACTGTCACTATCCTGTACCCAGGGGTGTCAGCCTATCATTATCCTGTACCCCCAGTGTCAGCCTGTCATTATCCTGTACCCCAAGTGTCAGCCTGTCATTATCCTGTACCCCAAGTGTCAGCCTGTCATTATCCTTTACCCCCAGTGTCAGCCTGTCATTATCCTGTACCCCGAGTGTCAGCCTTTCATTATCCTGTACCCCAAGTGTCAGCCTGTCATTATCCTGTACCACCAGTGTCAGCCTGTCATTACCCTGTACCCCCAGTGTCAGCCTGTCATTATCCTGTACCCCCAGTGTCAGCCTGTCATTATCCCGTACCCCCAGTGTCAGCCTGTCATTATCCTGTACCCTGAGTGTCAGCCTGTCAATATCCTGTACCCCAGTGTCAGCCTGTCATTATTCTGAACCCCAAGTGTCAGCCTGTCATTATCCTGTACCCCCAGTGTCAGCCTGTCATTATCCTGTACCCCAGTGTCAGCCTGTCACTATCCTGTACCCAGGGGTGTCAGCCTATCATTATCCTGTACCCCCAGTGTCAGCCTGTCATTATTCTGAACCCCAAGTGTCAGCCTGTCATTATCCTGTACCCCAGTGTCAGCCTGTCACTATCCTGTACCCAGGGGTGTCAGCCTATCATTATCCTGTACCCCCAGTGTCAGCCTGTCATTATCCTGTACCCCAAGTGTCAGCCTGTCATTATCCTGTACCCCAAGTGTCAGCCTGTCATTATCCTGTACCCCCAGTGTCAGCCTGTCATTATCCTGTACCCCAAGTGTCAGCCTGTCATTATCCTGTACCCCAAGTGTCAGCCTGTCATTATCCTGTACCCCCAGTGTCAGCCTGTCATTACCCTGTACCCCCAGTGTCAGCCTATCATTATCCTGTACCCCAGTGTCAGCCTGTCATTATCCTGTACCCCCAGTGTCAGCCTGTCATTATCCTGTACCCCAGTGTCACCTGTCATTATCCTGTACCCCCGGTGTCAGCCTGTCATTATCCTGTACCCCCAGTGTCAGCCTGTCATTATCCCCACCCCCAGTGTCAGCCTGTCATTATCCTGTACCCCGAGTGTCAGCCTGTCACTATCCTGTACCCCAGGGGTGTCAGCCTTCATTATCCTGTACCCCAAGTGTCAGCCTGTCATTATCCTGTACCCCAAGTGTCAGCCTGTCATTATCCTGTACCCCCAGTGTCAGCCTGTCATTATCCTGTACCCCGAGTGTCAGCCTTCATTATCCTGTACCCCAAGTGTCAGCCTGTCATTATCCTGTACCCCCAGTGTCAGCCTGTCATTACCCTGTACCCCCAGTGTCAGCCTGTCATTATCCTGTACCCCCAGTGTCAGCCTGTCATTACCCTGTACCCCCAGTGTCAGCCTATCATTATCCTGTACCCCAGTGTCAGCCTGTCATTATCCTGTACCCCCAGTGTCAGCCTGTCATTATCCTGTACCCCAGTGTCAGCCTGTCATTATCCTGTACCCCGGGTGTCAGCCTGTCATTATCCTGTACCCCGAGTGTCAGCCTGTCATTATCCCCTACCCCCAGTGTCAGCCTGTCATTATCCTGTACCCCGAGTGTCAGCCTGTCACTATCCTGTACCCCCAGGGGTGTCAGCCTATCATTATCCTGTACCCCCAGTGTCAGCCTGTCATTATCCTGTACCCCAAGTGTCAGCCTGTCATTATCCTGTACCCCAAGTGTCAGCCTGTCATTATCCTGTACCCCCAGTGTCAGCCTGTCATTATCCTGTACCCCAAGTGTCAGCCTGTCATTATCCTATACCCCCAGAGTCAGCCTGTCATTATCCTGTACCCCCAGTGTCAGCCTGTCAATATCCTGTACCCCAGTGTCAGCCTGTCATTACCCTGTACCCCAAGTGTCAGCCTGTCAATATCCTGTACCCCAGTGTCAGCCTGTCATTATTCTGTGCCCCAGTGTCAGCCTGTCATTTTTCTGTATCCCAAGTGTCAGCCTGTCATTATCCTGTACCCCAGTGTCAGCCTGTCATTATCCTGTACCCCCAGTGTCAGCCTGTCATTATCCTGTACCCCAGTGTCAGCCTGTCACTATCCTGTACCCAGGGGTGTCAGCCTATCATTATCCTGTACCCCCAGTGTCAGCCTGTCATTATCCTGTACCCCAAGTGTCAGCCTGTCATTATCCTGTACCCCAAGTGTCAGCCTGTCATTATCCTGTACCCCCAGTGTCAGCCTGTCATTATCCTGTACCCCGAGTGTCAGCCTTTCATTATCCTGTACCCCAAGTGTCAGCCTGTCATTATCCTGTACCCCCAGTGTCAGCCTGTCATTACCCTGTACCCCCAGTGTCAGCCTATCATTATCCTGTACCCCAGTGTCAGCCTGTCATTATCCTGTACCCCCAGTGTCAGCCTGTCATTATCCTGTACCCCAGTGTCAGCCTGTCATTATCCTGTACCCCGGGTGTCAGCCTGTCATTATCCTGTACCCCGAGTGTCAGCCTGTCATTATCCCCTACCCCCAGTGTCAGCCTGTCATTATCCTCTACCCCGAGTGTCAGCCTGTCACTATCCTGTACCCAGGGGTGTCAGCCTATCATTATCCTGTACCCCCAGTGTCAGCCTGTCATTATCCTGTACCCCAAGTGTCAGCCTGTCATTATCCTGTACCCCAAGTGTCAGCCTGTCATTATCCTGTACCCCCAGTGTCAGCCTGTCATTATCCTGTACCCCGAGTGTCAGCCTTTCATTATCCTGTACCCCAAGTGTCAGCCTGTCATTATCCTGTACCCCCAGTGTCAGCCTGTCATTACCCTGTACCCCCAGTGTCAGCCTGTCATTATCCTGTACCCCCAGTGTCAGCCTGTCATTATCCCGTACCCCGAGTGTCAGCCTGTCATTATCCTGTACCCTGAGTGTCAGCCTGTCAATATCCTGTACCCCAGTGTCAGCCTGTCATAATTCTGTACCCCAAGTGTCAGCCTGTCATTATCCTGTACCCCCAGTGTCAGCCTGTCATTATCCTGTACCCCAAGTGTCAGCCTGCCATTACCCTGTACCCCCTGTGTCAGCCTGTCATTATCCTGTACCCCCAGTGTCAGCCTGTCATTATCCCGTACCCCGAGAGTCAGCCTGTCATTATCCTGTACCCTGAGTGTCAGCCTGTCAATATCCTGTACCCCAGTGTCAGCCTGTCAATATCCTGTACCCCAGTGTCAGCCTGTCATTATTCTGTACCCCAGTGTCAGCCTGTCATTATCCTGTACCCCCAGTGTCAGCCTGTCAATATCCTGTACCCCAGTGTCAGCCTGTCAATATCCTGTACCCCAGTGTCAGCCTGTCATTATTCTGTACCCCAGTGTCAGCCTGTCATTATTCTGTACCCCAGTGTCAGGCTGTCATTTTTCTGTATCCCAAGTGTCAGCCTGTCATTATCCTGTACCCCCAGTGTCAGCCTGTCATTATCCTGTATCCCCCAGTGTCAGCCTGTCATTATCCTGTACCCCGAGTGTCAGCCTGTCAATATCCTGTACCCCAGTGTCAGCCTGTCATTATTCTGTACCCCAGTGTCAGGCTGTCATTTTTCTGTATCCCAAGTGTCAGCCTGTCATTATCCTGTACCCCCAGTGTCAGCCTGTCATTTTCCCGTACCCCCAGTGTCAGCCTTTCATTATCCTATACCCCCAGTGTCAGCCTGTCATTTTCCCGCACCCCCAGTGTCAGCCTTTCATTATCCTATACCCCCAGTGTCAGCCTGTCATTATCCTGTACCCCGAGTGTCAGCCTGTCATTATCCTGTACCCCCAGTGTCAGCCTGTCATTATCCCGTACCCCGAGTGTCTGCCTGTCATTATCCTGTACCCTGAGTGTCAGCCTGTCAATATCCTGTACCCCCAGTGTCAGCCTGTCATTATTCTGTACCCCAAGTGTCAGCCTGTCATTATCCTGTACCCCCAGTGTCAGCCTGTCATTATCCTGTACCTCAAGTGTCAGCCTGCTATTACCCTGTACCCCCTGTGTCAGCCTGTCATTATCCTGTACCCCCAGTGTCAGCCTGTCATTATCCCGTACCCCAAGTGTCAGCCTGTCATTATCCTGTACCCCCAGTGTCAGCCTGTCATTATCCTGTACCCCAAATGTCAGCCTGCTATTACCCTGTACCCCCAGTGTCAGCCTGTCATTATCCTATATCCCCAGTGTCAGCCTGTCATTATCCTGTACCCCGAGTGTCAGCCTGTCATTATCCTGTACCCCAGTGTCAGCCTGTCATTATCCTGTACCCCGAGTGTTAGCCTGTCATTATCCTGTACCCTGAGTGTCAGACTGTCACTATCCTGTCCACCGAGTTTCACTATCCTGCACCTCAAGTATCAGCATGTCATTCTCTTGTACCCCGACTGTCAGCCTAGCATTCTCCTGTACCCCCAGTGTCAGCCTGTCATTATTCTTTACTCCAAGTGTCAGCCTGTCATTGTCCTGTACCCCGGGTGTCAGCCTGTCACTATCCTGTACCCAGGGGTGTCAGCCTATCATTATCCTGTACCCCCAGTGTCAGCCTGTCATTATCCTGTACCCCAAGTGTCAGCCTGTCATTATCCTGTACCCCAAGTGTCAGCCTGTCATTATCCTGTACCCCCAGTGTCAGCCTGTCATTATTCTGAACCCCAAGTGTCAGCCTGTCATTATCCTGTACCCCCAGTGTCAGCCTGTCATTATCCTGTACCCCAGTGTCAGCCTGTCACTATCCTGTACCCCCAGGGGTGTCAGCCTATCATTATCCTGTACCCCCAGTGTCAGCCTGTCATTATCCTGAACCCCAAGTGTCAGCCTGTCATTATCCTGTACCCCAGTGTCAGCCTGTCACTATCCTGTACCCAGGGGTGTCAGCCTATCATTATCCTGTACCCCCAGTGTGAGCCTGTCATTATCCTGTACCCCAAGTGTCAGCCTGTCATTATCCTGTACCCCAAGTGTCAGCCTGTCATTATCCTGTACCCCCAGTGTCAGCCTGTCATTATCCTGTACCCCAAGTGTCAGCCTGTCATTATCCTGTACCCCAAGTGTCAGCCTGTCATTATCCTGTACCCCCAGTGTCAGCCTGTCATTACCCTGTACCCCCAGTGTCAGCCTATCATTATCCTGTACCCCAGTGTCAGCCTGTCATTATCCTGTACCCCCAGTGTCAGCCTGTCATTATCCTGTACCCCAGTGTCAGCCTGTCATTATCCTGTACCCCGGGTGTCAGCCTGTCATTATCCTGTACCCCGAGTGTCAGCCTGTCATTATCCCCTACCCCCAGTGTCAGCCTGTCATTATCCTGTACCCCGAGTGTCAGCCTGTCACTATCCTGTACCCCAGGGGTGTCAGCCTGTCATTATCCTGTACCCCAAGTGTCAGCCTGTCATTATCCTGTACCCCAAGTGTCAGCCTGTCATTATCCTGTACCCCCAGTGTCAGCCTGTCATTATCCTGTACCCCGAGTGTCAGCCTGTCATTATCCTGTACCCCCAAGTGTCAGCCTGTCATTATCCTGTACCCCCAGTGTCAGCCTGTCATTACCCTGTACCCCCAGTGTCAGCCTGTCATTATCCTGTACCCCCAGTGTCAGCCTGTCATTACCCTGTACCCCCAGTGTCAGCCTATCATTATCCTGTACCCCAGTGTCAGCCTGTCATTATCTTGTACCCCCAGTGTCAGCCTGTCATTATCCTGTACCCCAGTGTCAGCCTGTCATTATCCTGTACCCCGGGTGTCAGCCTGTCATTATCCTGTACCCCGAGTGTCAGCCTTTCATTATCCCCTACCCCCAGTGTCAGCCTGTCATTATCCTGTACCCCAGTGTCAGCCTGTCACTATCCTGTACCCAGGGGTGTCAGCCTATCATTATCCTGTACCCCCAGTGTCAGCCTGTCATTATCCTGTACCCCAAGTGTCAGCCTGTCATTATCCTGTACCCCAAGTGTCAGCCTGTCATTATCCTGTACCCCCAGTGTCAGCCTGTCATTATCCTGTACCCCAAGTGTCAGCCTGTCATTATCCTATACCCCCAGAGTCAGCCTGTCATTATCCTGTACCCCCAGTGTCAGCCTGTCAATATCCTGTACCCCAGTGTCAGCCTGTCATTACCCTGTACCCCAAGTGTCAGCCTGTCAATATCCTGTACCCCAGTGTCAGCCTGTCATTATTCTGTGCCCCAGTGTCAGCCTGTCATTTTTCTGTATCCCAAGTGTCAGCCTGTCATTATCCTGTACCCCAGTGTCAGCCTGTCATTATCCTGTACCCCCAGTGTCAGCCTGTCATTATCCTGTACCCCAGTGTCAGCCTGTCACTATCCTGTACCCAGGGGTGTCAGCCTATCATTATCCTGTACCCCCAGTGTCAGCCTGTCATTATCCTGTACCCCAAGTGTCAGCCTGTCATTATCCTTACCCCAAGTGTCAGCCTGTCATTATCCTGTACCCCCAGTGTCAGCCTGTCATTATCCTGTACCCCAGTGTCAGCCTTTCATTATCCTGTACCCCAAGTGTCAGCCTGTCATTATCCTGTACCCCCAGTGTCAGCCTGTCATTACCCTGTACCCCCAGTGTCAGCCTATCATTATCCTGTACCCCAGTGTCAGCCTGTCATTATCCTGTACCCCCAGTGTCAGCCTGTCATTATCCTGTACCCCAGTGTCAGCCTGTCATTATCCTGTACCCCGGGTGTCAGCCTGTCATTATCCTGTACCCCGAGTGTCAGCCTGTCATTATCCCCTACCCCCAGTGTCAGCCTGTCATTATCCTCTACCCCGAGTGTCAGCCTGTCACTATCCTGTACCCAGGGGTGTCAGCCTATCATTATCCTGTACCCCCAGTGTCAGCCTGTCATTATCCTGTACCCCAAGTGTCAGCCTGTCATTATCCTGTACCCCAAGTGTCAGCCTGTCATTATCCTGTACCCCCAGTGTCAGCCTGTCATTATCCTGTACCCCGAGTGTCAGCCTTTCATTATCCTGTACCCCAAGTGTCAGCCTGTCATTATCCTGTACCCCCAGTGTCAGCCTGTCATTACCCTGTACCCCCAGTGTCAGCCTGTCATTATCCTGTACCCCCAGTGTCAGCCTGTCATTATCCCGTACCCCAGTGTCAGCCTGTCATTATCCTGTACCCTGAGTGTCAGCCTGTCAATATCCTGTACCCCAGTGTCAGCCTGTCATAATTCTGTACCCCAAGTGTCAGCCTGTCATTATCCTGTAACCCCAGTGTCAGCCTGTCATTATCCTGTACCCCAAGTGTCAGCCTGCCATTACCCTGTACCCCCTGTGTCAGCCTGTCATTATCCTGTACCCCCAGTGTCAGCCTGTCATTATCCCGTACCCCAGAGTCAGCCTGTCATTATCCTGTACCCTGAGTGTCAGCCTGTCAATATCCTGTACCCCAGTGTCAGCCTGTCAATATCCTGTACCCCAGTGTCAGCCTGTCATTATTCTGTACCCCAGTGTCAGCCTGTCATTATCCTGTACCCCCAGTGTCAGCCTGTCAATATCCTGTACCCCAGTGTCAGCCTGTCAATATCCTGTACCCCAGTGTCAGCCTGTCATTATTCTGTACCCCAGTGTCAGCCTGTCATTATTCTGTACCCCAGTGTCAGGCTGTCATTTTTCTGTATCCCAAGTGTCAGCCTGTCATTATCCTGTACCCCAGTGTCAGCCTGTCATTATCCTGTATCCCCCAGTGTCAGCCTGTCATTATCCTGTACCCCGAGTGTCAGCCTGTCAATATCCTGTACCCCAGTGTCAGCCTGTCATTATTCTGTACCCCAGTGTCAGGCTGTCATTTTCCTGTATCCCAAGTGTCAGCCTGTCATTATCCTGTACCCCAGTGTCAGCCTGTCATTTTCCCGTACCCCCAGTGTCAGCCTTTCATTATCCTATACCCCCAGTGTCAGCCTGTCATTTTCCCGTACCCCCAGTGTCAGCCTTTCATTATCCTATACCCCCAGTGTCAGCCTGTCATTATCCTGTACCCCCAGTGTCAGCCTGTCATTATCCTGTACCCCCAGTGTCAGCCTGTCATTATCCCGTACCCCGAGTGTCTGCCTGTCATTATCCTGTACCCTGAGTGTCAGCCTGTCAATATCCTGTACCCCCAGTGTCAGCCTGTCATTATTCTGTACCCCAAGTGTCAGCCTGTCATTATCCTGTACCCCCAGTGTCAGCCTGTCATTATCCTGTACCTCAAGTGTCAGCCTGCTATTACCCTGTACCCCCTGTGTCAGCCTGTCATTATCCTGTACCCCCAGTGTCAGCCTGTCATTATCCCGTACCCCAAGTGTCAGCCTGTCATTATCCTGTACCCCCAGTGTCAGCCTGTCATTATCCTGTACCTCAAATGTCAGCCTGCTATTACCCTGTACCCCCAGTGTCAGCCTGTCATTATCCTATATCCCCAGTGTCAGCCTGTCATTATCCTGTACCCCGAGTGTCAGCCTGTCATTATCCTGTACCCCAGTGTCAGCCTGTCATTATCCTGTACCCCGAGTGTTAGCCTGTCATTATCCTGTACCCTGAGTGTCAGACTGTCACTATCCTGTCCACCGAGTTTCACTATCCTGCACCTCAAGTATCAGCATGTCATTCTCTTGTACCCCGACTGTCAGCCTAGCATTCTCCTGTACCCCCAGTGTCAGCCTGTCATTATTCTTTACTCCAAGTGTCAGCCTGTCATTGTCCTGACCCCGGGTGTCAGCCTGTATTATCCTGACCCCGAGTGTCAGCCTGTCACTATCCTGTACCCAGGGGTGTCAGCCTATCATTATCCTGTACCCCCAGTGTCAGCCTGTCATTATCCTGTACCCCAAGTGTCAGCCTGTCATTATCCTGTACCCCAAGTGTCAGCCTGTCATTATCCTGTACCCCCAGTGTCAGCCTGTCATTATCCTGTACCCCGAGTGTCAGCCTTTCATTATCCTGTACCCCAAGTGTCAGCCTGTCATTATCCTGTACCCCCAGTGTCAGCCTGTCATTACCCTGTACCCCCAGTGTCAGCCTGTCATTATCCTGTACCCCCAGTGTCAGCCTGTCATTATCCCGTACCCCGAGTGTCAGCCTGTCATTATCCTGTACCCTGAGTGTCAGCCTGTCAATATCCTGTACCCCCAGTGTCAGCCTGTCATTATTCTGTACCCCCAGTGTCAGCCTGTCATTATCCTGTACCTCAAGTGTCAGCCTGCTATTACCCTGTACCCCCTGTGTCAGCCTGTCATTATCCTGTACCCCCAGTGTCAGCCTGTCATTATCCCGTACCCCGAGTGTCAGCCTGTCATTATCCTGTACCCTGAGTGTCAGCCTGTCAATATCCTGTACCCCAGTGTCAGCCTGTCATTATTCTGTACCCCAAGTGTCAGCCTGTCATTATCCTGTACCCCCAGTGTCAGCCTGTCATTATCCTGTACCCCAAGTGTCAGCCTGTCATTATCCTATACCCCCAGAGACAGCCCGTCATTATCCTGTACCCCCAGTGTCAGCCTGTCAATATCCTGTACCCCAGTGTCAGCCTGTCAATATCCTGTACCCCAGTGTCAGCCTGTCATTATTCTGTACCCCAGTGTCAGCCTGTCATTATTCTGTACCCCAAGTGTCAGCCTGTCATTATCCTGTATCCCCCAGTGTCAGCCTGTCATTATCCTGTACCCCGAGTGTCAGCCTGTCAATATCCTGTACCCCAGTGTCAGCCTGTCATTATTCTGTACCCCAGTGTCAGCCTGTCATTATCCTGTACCCCCAGTGTCAGCCTGTCATTTTTCTGTATCCCAAGTGTCAGCCTGTCATTATCCTGCACCCCCAGTGTCAGCCTGTCATTATCCTGTACCCCCAGTGTCAGCCTGTCATTATCCTGTACCCCAGTGTCAGCCTGTCACTATCCCGTACCCCCAGTGTCAGCCTGTCATTATCCTATATCCCCAGTGTCAGCCTGTCATTATCCTGTACCCCGAGTGTCAGCCTGTCATTATCCTGTACCCCAGTGTCAGCCTGTCATTATCCTGTACCCCGAGTGTCAGCCTGTCATTATCCTGTACCCTGAGTGTCAGACTGTCACTATCCTGTCCACCGAGTTTCACTATCCTGCACCTCAAGTATCAGCATGTCATTCTCTTGTACCCCGACTGTCAGCCTAGCATTCTCCTGTACCCCCAGTGTCAGCCTGTCATTATTCTTTACTCCAAGTGTCAGCCTGTCATTGTCCTGTACCCCGGGTGTCAGCCTGTCATTATCCTGTACCCCGAGTGTCAGCCTGTCATTATCCCCTACCCCCAGTGTCAGCCTGTCATTATCCTGTACCCCGAGTGTCAGCCTATCATTATCCTGTACCCCCAGTGTCAGCCTGTCATTATCCTGTACCCCAAGTGTCAGCCTGTCATTATCCTGTACCCCAAGTGTCAGCCTGTCATTATCCTGTACCCCCAGTGTCAGCCTGTCATTATTCTGTACACCAAGTGTCAGCCTGTCATTATCCTGTACCCCCAGTGTCAGCCTGTCATTATCCTGTACCCCAAGTGTCAGCCTGCCATTACCCTGTACCCCCTATGTCAGCCTGTCATTATCCTGTACCCCCAGTGTCAGCCTGTCATTATCCCGTACCCCGAGTGTCAGCCTGTCATTATCCTGTACCCTGAGTGTCAGCCTGTCAATATCCTGTACCCCAGTGTCAGCCTGTCATTATTCTGTACCCCAAGTGTCAGCCTCTCATTATCCTGTACCCCCAGTGTCAGCCTGTCATTATCCTGTACTCCAAGTGTCAGCCTGTCATTATCCTATACCCCCAGAGTCAGCCCGTCATTATCCTGTACCCCCAGTGTCAGCCTGTCATTATTCTGTACCCCAGTGTCAGCCTGTCATTATTCTGTACCCCAAGTGTCAGCCTGTCATTATCCTGTATCCCCCAGTGTCAGCCTGTCATTATCCTGTACCCCGAGTGTCAGCCTGTCAATATCCTGTACCCCAGTGTCAGCCTGTCATTATTCTGTACCCCAGTGTCAGCCTGTCATTATTCTGTATCCCAAGTGTCAGCCTGTCAATATCCTGTACCTCAGTGTCAGCCTGTCATTATTCTGTACCCCAGTGTCAGCCTGTCATTTTTCTGTATCCCAAGTGTCAGCCTGTCATTATCCTGTACCCCCAGTGTCAGCCTGTCATTATCCTGTACCCCCAGTGTCAGCCTGTCATTATCCTGTACCCCAGTGTCAGCCTGTCACTATCCTGTACCCAGGGGTGTCAGCCTATCATTATCCTGTACCCCCAGTGTCAGCCTGTCATTATCCTGTACCCCAAGTGTCAGCCTGTCATTATCCTGTACCCCAAGTGTCAGCCTGTCATTATCCTTTACCCCCAGTGTCAGCCTGTCATTATCCTGTACCCCGAGTGTCAGCCTTTCATTATCCTGTACCCCAAGTGTCAGCCTGTCATTATCCTGTACCACCAGTGTCAGCCTGTCATTACCCTGTACCCCCAGTGTCAGCCTGTCATTATCCTGTACCCCCAGTGTCAGCCTGTCATTATCCTGTACCCCCAGTGTCAGCCTGTCATTATCCTGTACCCTGAGTGTCAGCCTGTCATTATCCTGTACCCCAGTGTCAGCCTGTCATTATCCTGAACCCCAAGTGTCAGCCTGTCATTATCCTGTACCCCCAGTGTCAGCCTGTCATTATCCTGTACCCCAGTGTCAGCCTGTCACTATCCTGTACCCAGGGGTGTCAGCCTATCATTATCCTGTACCCCCAGTGTCAGCCTGTCATTATCCTGTACCCCAAGTGTCAGCCTGTCATTATCCTGTACCCCAAGTGTCAGCCTGTCATTATCCTGTACCCCCAGTGTCAGCCTGTCATTATCCTGTACCCCGAGTGTCAGCCTTTCATTATCCTGTACCCCCAGTGCCAGCCTGTCATTATCCTGTACCCCCAGTGTCAGCCTGTCATTACCCTGTACCCCCAGTGTCAGCCTATCATTATCCTGTACCCCCAGTGTCAGCCTGTCATTATCCTGTACCCCCAGTGTCAGCCTGTCATTATCCTGTACCCCAGTGTCAGCCTGTCATTATCCTGTACCCCCGGGTGTCAGCCTGTCATTATCCTGTACCCCGAGTGTCAGCCTGTCATTATCCCCTACCCCCAGTGTCAGCCTGTCATTATCCTGTACCCCCAGTGTCAGCCTGTCACTATCCTGTTCCCAGGGGTGTCAGCCTATCATTATCCTGTACCCCCAGTGTCAGCCTGTCATTATCCTGTACCCCAAGTGTCAGCCTGTCATTATCCTGTACCCCAAGTGTCAGCCTGTCATTATCCTGTACCCCCAGTGTCAGCCTGTCATTATCCTGTACCCCGAGTGTCAGCCTTTCATTATCCTGTACCCCAAGTGTCAGCCTGTCATTATCCTGTACCCCCAGTGTCAGCCTGTCATTACCCTGTACCCCCAGTGTCAGCCTGTCATTATCCTGTACCCCCAGTGTCAGCCTGTCATTACCCTGTACCCCCAGTGTCAGCCTATCATTATCCTGTACCCCCAGTGTCAGCCTGCCATTATCCTGTACCCCCAGTGTCAGCCTGTCATTACCCTGTACCCCCAGTGTCAGCCTATCATTATCCTGTACCCCAGTGTCAGCCTGTCATTATCCTGTACCCCCAGTGTCAGCCTGTCATTATCCTGTACCCCCAGTGTCAGCCTGTCATTATCCTGTACCCCAGTGTCAGCCTGTCATTATCCTGTACCCCGGGTGTCAGCCTGTCATTATCCTGTACCCCGAGTGTCAGCCTTTCATTATCCCCTACCCCCAGTGTCAGCCTGTCACTATCCTGTACCCAGGGGTGTCAGCCTATCATTATCCTGTACCCCCAGTGTCAGCCTGTCATTATCCTGTACCCCAAGTGTCAGCCTGTCATTATCCTGTACCCCAAGTGTCAGCCTGTCATTATCCTGTACTCCCAGTGTCAGCCTGTCATTATCCTGTACCCCAAGTGTCAGCCTGTCATTATCCTATACCCCCAGAGTCAGCCTGTCATTATCCTGTACCCCCAGTGTCAGCCTGTCAATATCCTGTACCCCAGTGTCAGCCTGTCATTACCCTGTACCCCAAGTGTCAGCCTGTCAATATCCTGTACCCCAGTGTCAGCCTGTCATTATTCTGTACCCCAGTGTCAGCCTGTCATTTTTCTGTATCCCAAGTGTCAGCCTGTCATTATCCTGTACCCCCAGTGTCAGCCTGTCATTATCCTGTACCCCCAGTGTCAGCCTGTCATTATCCTGTACCCCAGTGTCAGCCTGTCACTATCCTGTACCCAGGGGTGTCAGCCTATCATTATCCTGTACCCCCAGTGTCAGCCTGTCATTATCCTGTACCCCAAGTGTCAGCCTGTCATTATCCTGTACCCCAAGTGTCAGCCTGTCATTATCCTGTACCCCCAGTGTCAGCCTGTCATTATCCTGTACCCCGAGTGTCAGCCTTTCATTATCCTGTACCCCAAGTGTCAGCCTGTCATTATCCTGTACCCTCAGTGTCAGCCTGTCATTACCCTGTACCCCCAGTGTCAGCCTATCATTATCCTGTACCCCAGTGTCAGCCTGTCATTATCCTGTACCCCCAGTGTCAGCCTGTCATTATCCTGTACCCCAGTGTCAGCCTGTCATTATCCTGTACCCCGGGTGTCAGCCTGTCATTATCCTGTACCCCGAGTGTCAGCCTGTCATTATCCCCTACCCCCAGTGTCATCCTGTCATTATCCTGTACCCCGAGTGTCAGCCTGTCACTATCCTGTACCCAGGGGTGTCAGCCTATCATTATCCTGTACCCCCAGTGTCAGCCTGTCATTATCCTGTACCCCAAGTGTCAGCCTGTCATTATCCTGTACCCCAAGTGTCAGCCTGTCATTATCCTGTACCCCCAGTGTCAGCCTGTCATTATCCTGTACCCCGAGTGTCAGCCTTTCATTATCCTGTACCCCAAGTGTCAGCCTGTCATTATCCTGTACCCCCAGTGTCAGCCTGTCATTACCCTGTACCCCCAGTGTCAGCCTATCATTATCCTGTACCCCAGTGTCAGCCTATCATTATCCTGTACCCCAGTGTCAGCCTGTCATTATCCTGTACCCCCAGTGTCAGCCTGTTATTATCCTGTACCCCAGTGTCAGCCTGTCATTATCCTGTACCCCGGGTGTCAGCCTGTCATTATCCTGTACCCCGAGTGTCAGCCTTTCATTATCCCCTACCCCCAGTGTCAGCCTGTCATTATCCTGTACCCCAAGTGTCAGCCTGTCACTATCCTGTACCCAGGGGTGTCAGCCTATCATTATCCTGTACCCCCAGTGTCAGCCTGTCATTATCCTGTACCCCAAGTGTCAGCCTTTCATTATCCTGTACCCCAAGTGTCAGCCTGTCATTATCCTGTACCCCCAGTGTCAGCCTGTCATTATCCTGTACCCCAAGTGTCAGCCTGTCATTATCCTATACCCCCAGAGTCAGCCCGTCATTATCCTGTACCCCCAGTGTCAGCCTGTCAATATCCTGTACCCCAGTGTCAGCCTGTCAATATCCTGTACCCCAGTGTCAGCCTGTCATTATTCTGTACCCCAGTGTCAGCCTGTCATTATTCTGTACCCCAAGTGTCAGCCTGTCATTATCCTGTATCCCCCAGTGTCAGCCTGTCATTATCCTGTACCCCGAGTGTCAGCCTGTCAATATCCTGTACCCCAGTGTCAGCCTGTCATTATTCTGTACCCCAGTGTCAGCCTGTCATTTTTCTGTATCCCAAGTGTCAGCCTGTCATTATCCTGTACCCCCAGTGTCAGCCTGTCATTATCCTGTACCCCCAGTGTCAGCCTGTCATTATCCTGTACCCCAGTGTCAGCCTGTCATTATCCCGTACCCCCAGTGTCAGCCTGTCATTATCCTATACCCCCAGTGTCAGCCTGTCATTATCCTGTACCCCGAGTGTCAGCCTGTCATTATCCTGTACCCCAGTGTCAGCCTGTCATTATCCCGTACCCCCAGTGTCAGCCTGTCATTATCCTGTACCACAGTGTCAGCCTGTTATTATCCTGTACCCCAAGTGTCAGCCTGTCATTATCCCGTACCCCCAGTGTCAGCCTGTCATTATCCTGTACCCCAGTGTCAGCCTGTCATTATCCTGTACCCCAGTGTCAGCCTGTCATTATCCTGTACCACAGTGTCAGCCTGTTATTATTCTGTATCCCAAGTGTCAGCCTGTCAATATCCTGTACCCCAGTGTCAGCCTGTCATTATCCTGTACCCCGAGTGTCAGCCTATCATTATCCAGTACCCCGAGTGTCAGCCTGTCATTATCCTGTACCCCGAGTGTCAGCCTGTCATTATCCTGTTCCCCCAGTGTCAGCCTGTCATTATTCTGTACCCCCAGTGTCAGCCTGTCATTATCCTGTACCCCCAGTGTCAGCCTGTCATTATCCTGTACCCCGAGTGTCAGTCTGTCATTATCCTGTACCCCTAGTGTCAGCCTGTCATTATCCTGTACCCCAGGTGTCAGTTTGACATTGTTCTGGTGTCTTTTCTCCATTAACCGGGGTATATTAGAAGGATCTATTTCCCCCTCCTCTCTATGGGTTGTTTCTGGTATTCATGTGAATGGGGTAGGTCTGTTACACTATTTTACTTTGTGGTGAATCACTGGTTGTCCAGTATACGGTATATACTAAACTTGAAGCCGGTTTTCCAGCCTTGCAGCACCATCTGCTGGTAAATCTTGAGAATAATGCAGCGAGAAAGTTCCTGTGATTGTTGTATCCTGACCTTACTGACATGGGCAGGACTCAATGTGATCTTATCATAAAGACCAGACAATTCGGGACTATGAGCACCTGGTGTGCGCCAGTCTCATAAGAGCAATGGTCACTGGTCAGTACTGTCATTCTCTAAATCACTGTTGTAGCCCTATTTGGGGGGGGTATGAGTATTATCCCTCCCGCAACAGACTCTGGCGCTGACCTGTGTGTATAAGGGACCGAAGCCTCGCTGAAGGGAAGAGTGGGAACATATATGAAATATATCAGTGCCTCCACCCAGGATAGAGCCTCTGTATTACAGGGAGGATCTCTTTCTGGGACTTACCCATGAAGTACAGTTAGTAGCCTTAACAAGGATCACTGTACTAATCTCACAGTCTGAAGAATACATACAGATACCACATAAGGTTATAACAGTAGCTTTATAAGAATCAACAGGGTAATAATACATACATACAATATACTCAGAACACAGCAATACTACAACAACCAGCAAGTCCTCAACCGTCTTAGGTTATATACCCGGGTATATATATAGATATATAGCAAGAGTCCAGTGCACAATACCTCCAGGCAACAGACGAGATGCAGGGGCCCCTGTGGATGACTGTGGATCCTCGGATTCTTCCAGGAGATGACAGACAGCCGATCAGGAGATGATGATGATGATGGTGAGATTCTTCACAGGCAGCAAACAGGGCGACGGTGACGGCAGTAGATGCAGGCCTGACTACCCTAACACTGAGTCCTTAACCTGCCAGCTAAACTACTAGTGCAACCGGGCCTCTAACTAGCTAGTTGGCCTTCGGAAGCCTAACCTATCACTGCCCTGAACTATATATATATATATGGATCCCTAACTACAGTTACTAGCTAGGTCCTGTGAGTATATAGGGGGTAACACATACCTAACTATATACTGTGAAGTAAAGAGGAACAAGTGGCTCTTAGACTCCCCCAGACATAACATGTCTGGCTCAGCAGCTCTGCTCACATCTCTCCCCCCAGCAGCTCTGCCTCACATGTGTCTGACTCACTGTATTTACAAAACAAAACTTGCACTAAATGCCTGGGGTCTCTGAAGCCAAACTGCAGGGGCAAAGAAGCCAGATACATTATATACTAGTAGAAATGGCAGTTCCCTACACTCTCCCTCTGGTGAAATCTTTACGTCACGTCAAAGACATACAAAGTCATAGTATACAGTCAACATTACCAATGACAATATCAATATGGTTGCTTTTGCATTTACAGAGTCACAACAGGTTAATAGGTATACATGCCAGCAGGAGCGAAAATTGGTAACATATTGACCAAAGTGGACACTGCACCCACCCAAGCATGGTATAAATGAGGCTGAGTAGTAAATCTGGGGTCCCCCAAACTATCATATGTCAGCATAGGTGGAGGGTGTCTAATTCTCTCTCCTCTCCGTACCTCTCTCTGAGGTAAACTAGCATGTCCAGGCCCTAAACTAGGGTTGTCTGCCATGGGAGGGGATGGTGCTGGTGGCGTAGGAGAGCTAGATCCCTGCTCATCTGTAGACACAGATCTAGGTACGAATTCTGGAGTTTGAGGGTTCATAGGTCTCCCTGAAGGAGAAGATACTGGTGATCTAGGAACTTCAGGAGCCACAGTCCAATCACTCTCAGGAGTTTCAGGAAGGTCAGGTGGAATATCGGCTAAGGACTGTGGAGAATCGCAGGCCGAGCCATCATTGGAGATATCCATACCATCAATCTGAGGTACAGGCAACAAATGATTTCTATGCCAAGTCCTGATCCTCCCGTCCCGTCCTTTTATCTTGTAGACTGGTATTCCAGGCAACCGATCTACCACTGTAAAGAGTTCACTCCGCCATCGATCAGCCAGCTTATGTTTTGCAGATGCTCCCAAATTCCGTAGCAGAACATGGTCCCCAGGGTTCAATTCTCGGTATCTTACTCGAAGATCAAATCTCCTTTTATTTCCTTCATTCACTTTGGCCGCATTTTCCTCAGCCAGCTGATAAGCACTCTTAAGCGTTTCTTTCAAACGTGCCACGTATCGGTAATGATCTCGATGACTGATACCATCGGTAGAGACTCCCAACAAGATGTCAATAGGTAGCCTAGGCTCTCTTCCAAACATCAGAAAGTATGGTGAATATCCTGTGCTCTCGTGCCTTGTACTATTATAGGCAAGCACCATAGCCTCCACTTTTCGACTCCAGGATCGCTTATCCTCAATTCGTAAGGTACCAAGCATATCAAGTAAAGTCCTGTTAAATCTTTCAGGAAGGGCATCTCCCTCTGGGTGGTAAGGCGTCGTCCGACTTTTGCGGATGTTCAACAACTGAAGTAACTCTTTGATCAGGTTACTCTCAAAATCCCGGCCTTGATCAGAATGCAACCGGTGTGGTAAGCCATAATGGATAAAATACTTTTCCCAAAGCACTCTTGCAACAGTGACTGCTTTTTGATCCTTAGTCGGAAAGGCTTGAGCATATCGTGTGAAGTGATCAGTCACCACCAATACATTTCCAAATCCTCTGGAGTCGTTGTCAATACAAAGGAAGTCTATGCAGACAAGATCCATGGGGCCCGAACTCTTCAAGTGTCCCATGAAGGCCGCTCGAACCGGGACAGTCTTCCTCTGCAAACATCTGCGACAGCACCTACACAGACGAGTCACGGTATCTCTCATTTTGGGCCAGTAGAATCGGTCTTGTATTAGGCCATAAGTCTTCTCAGGTCCCAAATGACCATGATAATCATGCAGACTTCGGAAAATCATCTTCTGAAAGCAGCTTGGAATAACTAGTTGGCGCCTTCCAGGGTGATCATGATACAGCACCACACGATAAAGTAGGCCATTGTCTATTTCAAACTTCTCCCAATCTCGTAGAAGTTGACTGCATTCAGAGGGTAGGGATGTCTTTAACATTTCTCTGTCTTGAGAACTCACTGCTTGATAAAGAGGTCCAATTAAAGGATCAGTCTTTTGACTCCAGATCATTCGCTTTGAAGATATAGAACAACTCTCAAAGGATCCTAAAGCGGCAGGGTAGGCAAACATGTCTGGTACAGCTTCAGGACCTCCCCCAATAGAGTCAATAAGCCGAGTTTCAGAAAAGGCTACTCGGTCTTCAACTACAGCAGCCATGGCACACAAAGCTCCTACTCCAGGACTTGGCACTTCTTCCCATTCATCCACTACTTCCGGACTAGGTAATCCAGGCCGTCTTGATAGAGCATCTGCCCCAATGTTCTTAGGCCCCGATTTATACTTGAGTGTGAATTGGTAGTTGGATAAAGCTGCCAACCAGCGATGTCCTGTAGCATCGAGCTTAGCGGTTGACAAAACGTATGTCAGTGGATTGTTGTCTGTTCTTACTTCAAACGTGGCTCCGTATAAATAGTCATGTAATTTATCAACAATGGCCCACTTGAGCGCCAAAAACTCCAATTTATGTACTGGATAATTTTTCTCGCTGGGAGAAAGACTTCGACTTATGAAAGCTATGGGCCGTAACCCGGCCGGGTATTCTTGGTGCAGCACGCCACCTAATCCTTCAAAGCTGGCATCTACATGTAGCACATATGGCTTCTGTGCATCAGCATAAGCCAGAACGGGAGCTTCTGTCAATTTCTTCTTCAACAACTTAAATGCTTCTTCACAATCCGCAGTCCACCTATCGCCAAAAAGGCTTTTGGAAGACCCTTTCTTCTTTCCCGGATCTCCTGCATCACTCTTCAACAGGTCGAGGAGGGCTCGAGCAATTTTTGAATATCCTTCCACAAATCGTCGATAGAATCCACAAAACCCCAAGAAAGATTGCAACTCCGTAATATTTTGCGGTCGGGGCCAATTCACCACAGCTTCAATCTTACCAGGATCGGTAGCAACTCCTTCAGCAGAAACAATATGACCTACATAAGTGACCGAAGATCTACAAAATTTGCATTTGTCAGCCGACAACTTCAGCCCCTCTTCTTTTAAGCGATGGAGTACTCTCATGAGTCGTTCTTCATGTTCTTCCAGCGTCTTTCCAAACACAATAATGTCATCAAGATATACAAGGCATTCCCGGGGCACTAAATCACCTAACACTCTTTCCATCAACCTTTGGAACGTTGCTGGCGCACCTTTTGTACCTTGCGGCATACGAGTGAACTGAAAGAAACCCAAGGGGCATATGAAGGCTGTCTTTTCCTGATCCTCAGGTGCCATTGGGACTTGATAGTATCCCGATCTTAGGTCCAGCACTGTGAACCAACAGTTTCCATTCAGAGCTTCCAGAGCTTCTTCAATTCTCGGCAGTGTATACTGATCAGGTAAGGTTCTCCGGTTCAGAGTTCTGTAATCCACACATAGGCGAATTGCTCCAGATTTTTTTCTTACCACCACAATAGGTGAGGCATAGAGGCTCTTACTGTCCACAATGATCCCCTGACCTTTCATTTGCTGTAGAGTCTGTCTTAACTCATCAACATCCTTTGGAGCAACTCTCCGTGGTCGCTCCCGGAAGGGAGTAGAATCGGTCAATCGGAAAGTGTGTTGAGCACTTTTAGCACAACCTACATCCATATCATCCATGGAGAACACTTCCGATAATTCAGACAACTTCTGTGTCAGTCGCTGATTCCAGGCCTCTGGTAAATGTGGATCACTCAAGTCAAGATTGAGATTAGGGATTGCATCTCGGATTTGAATCCTGCACACTTCAGCGTATGGATTTACTCCAAGCACAGGGTAGCAGTGGGCCACATTCTGGTATGGTCCAATTACAATCGGATGCGGTGAACAGTTCCTCACTGTCACACAGGTAGATAACTCCACTTTATTTCTCCAGTCCTTTCTCTCTGGGATCACCATCCAGCCATTCTGGTTAATCATTTCTTCAGGGGTTTCCATAAGGACATAACTCCCCCCTTCAAGCAAATCGGGAGCAATGCTGGAGGCTACTCTCAGAACTCTCTCCCCGCCGGCAGGAACTTCCACGGTTCTCTCACCGGTATGATATACCATTCCATGTCGATAGCCAGTAGACAGAGCATCACAGAGTTCTCTAAGATCAGAAGATATATTCACCGGCTGAGCTGCAGGGTTCCAATCTCTTCCAAGAAACTTCTGAAAAGCATAATGCACTGCGGGACAATTAGTGCCAAGTATCACAGGAGCTGCACAAGAATCCCCTGTATCAGGACAGACAAGAGCCGTAATCTTCATGGGAGCGACACTCTGATCTTCTAATTCAGGGACAGCTATAACTACTTGTAGGCTGCCATCTACAGGATATGATCCTGAATTAAGCCCCCACAATTTCATTTGTCCTGTAGACTGAAGAGGTATATCCCTCAGATACTTTTGGTAGAACGAGCGATAAATCAGGGTCACTTGAGATCCTGTATCAAACAGGGCAGGAGCGGCATGACCATTGACAGTGACTTTGACAACGGACCTAGAGCCCGCGATAGCGCCTCTGGTATTTACTCGGCCCGCCTTCCTTTGGTGTCTTTGATTCTGAATAGAGAAGACAGCACTGTGTCTCAATCCCTCACTGTCCTCCGTACACTGTCTGGCACTATGGCCCGTCTGACCACATTTATAACAGGTTCTAGCATCCTTCCTCCATTGAGTGGCAGTGGGTGGAGTGGCGGACTGTCTAAGTTCTGACCGCTCCGCTGGTTTGTTCTTGTTTGAACTAGGAAGAACATCTTCTTTAGAGATGCTTTTCGCTTTCTTAGGGGTACTAAAACTAATGTCAGCTTCTTGTTTCTTCACTAACTTCATTAAGTCAGGAAATGGAAGGACTCTATCAGATAGTAAGACCTTGAGTACTTGAGCAAGAGGATGATGAGGTTTTAACCCTCTCACCAACTGACTGGTTCTCATAGCGTCTACCTCTGAAGTAGATATAGCTGCGTGGTACACCAGACGTGAAAGAAGTAGCTGTAAACGGTTAATAAAAGTAGAGACATTTTCCCCTTCTTTTTGACGAACCATTCGGTAATCAGCAACCATCTGGGCAAGGTCATAGTATGGCTCAAAGTGATCAGACAGTACTTGTATATAGTCCAATGCACTCACTCCTTCATGAGAGTCTCTGTACAAGCGGATCAATTCTGCAGCAGGAGACCGCAAACTTTCACTGATACGCTGCCGCTTGCCTTCTTCAGAGCAAGACCATTCCTTCAGGCATTGGAGAGTATGTTCTTTCCATATCTCAAAGTTTTCCTCCCCTTGTGGTACTGGGACATTACCAGAGAATACTTTTAGTTTCTTGTAGTGAGTGGCCTGCAGGCCCTGAGCTAACATTTCAGTCAGCCTGGCTAAAGTGCTAATAGCACTGTCACTAGAGGAACTGCTAGCGACGGCCATACTGGGGGGGTAACTGGCTGAGCGGGGTTCTTCCTTTACCTGAACCAGGGGAGGAACAGGCGGTCGGTAATCCCATGTAGTAGCTAGTGGGAGGTTCCCCTCTGAGCTATATCGCTTCTCCATATCAATGACTATTCCCACTTCTAAATCTCAGCAGTGCCTCCAAATGTAGCCCTATTTGGGGGGGGGGTATGAGTATTATCCCTCCCGCAACAGACTCTGGCGCTGACCTGTGTGTATAATGGGAACATATATGAAATATATCGGGGCCCCCACCCAGGATAGAGCCTCTGTATTACAGGGAGGATCTCTTCCTGGGACTTACCCATGAAATACAGTTAGTAGCCTTAACAAGGATCACTGTACTAATCTCACAGTCTGAAGAATACATACAGATACCACATAAGGTTATAACAGTAGCTTTATAAGAATCAACAGGGTAATAATACATACATACAATATACTCAGAACACAGCAATACTACAACAACCAGCAAGTCCTAAACCGTCTTAGGTTATATACCCGGGTATATATATAGATATATAGCAAGAGTCCAGTGCACAATACCTCCAGGCAACAGAAGAGATGCAGGGGCCCCTGTGGATGACTGTGGATCCTCGGATTCTTCCAGGAGATGACAGACAGCCGATCAGGAGATGATGATGATGGTGAGATTCTTCACAGGCAGCAAACAGGGCGACGGTGACGGCAGTAGATGCAGGCCTGACTACCCTAACACTGAGTCCTTAACCTGCCAGCTAAACTACTAGTGCCACCGGGCCTCTAACTAGCTAGTTGGCCTTCGGAAGCCTAACCTATCACTGCCCTGAACTATATATATATATGGATCCCTAACTACGGTTACTAGCTAGGTCCTGTGAGTATATAGGGGGTAACACATACCTAACTATATACTGTGAAGTAAAGAGGAACAAGTGGCTCTTAGACTCCCTCAGACATAACATGTCTGGCTCAGCAGCTCTGCTCACATCTCTCCCCCCAGCAGCTCTGCCTCACATGTGTCTGACTCACTGTATTTACAAAACAAAACTTGCACTAAATGCCTGGGGTCTCTGAAGCCAAACTGCAGGGGCAAAGAAGCCAGATACATTATATACTAGTAGAAATGGCAGTTCCCTACACTGTATTAGTCAGTTCTGAGGATGAGGAGCGGGCGGGGGGTCTGTAGGATTGGCTAATACTGTCCCGTTATCACTGTAGCTACGCTTACAAACCCATGGATGATTTATTCTAAAAACAGCCACTCCTGCCCACATATGGGGGAATTTCTCAAGCCCCCCTGAAATCCAGCCGCAAAAAGGTACAAAATTGGAATTTGCAACAAACCGATCGTCTCATCTCTAACCACAGGATACCCCAACATCACTGGCAACTGTAAAAACCAAGTCCGACAATAAAGTATCCAAAAATGTGATCTAGAATGGGGAGTGAGAAGAAAGTGATGGAGAGAAGATGATGGGCAGGTACAGAGGTGGCGGTATTAATCATCTTCTAGACCAATGTCTGAGCAGTTCAAGATCCAACAATCCTCCATCTGGGCTGTGGTGTACCACTTTTGGCATAGTCGCTAATGTCCACAATCAGTGCCCCTAGGGGGGGTCTAATAAATACAAGAAAGAAAAAAAAATGTAAAAAATCTAAAAAAAAAAGTGGCAGAAGTCAGAAAAGAAGGAGGAGCCATCCCGTAGGAAGAAGGAAGAGAGGTAAGTATGATGGAGTGGATGGGGGGGGGGGGAAGTAGTAGTGACGATCCGTTTTTCGGAAACAGGGAAACGGATCGTCACTGGATAATGTCCCTTGCGTGGTCACATGACCGCCCCAGGGATATGGGTAACTATACATTTTTGATTAATTATGTTATTTAGAAAGTAGGAGGGGGAGGGGGGTTTAGATTAGTGTAGGGATTTCCAGTTATCCCAGACAACCCCTTTAAGCCCCCATATGGCTTTGAGAACAGAAAACGAAAAAAGTTATGGGGTTTGGAAGGAGGGGAGTCAAAAACTAAAAATGCCACTGGTGGGAAGAGGTTAAAGATCTACAGACATTGGTGGAAAAGATCCTGAACTAAAAGCAACGGCTGGTGAGCAGAAACACCTTTAGGCTGAGGCCCCACATTGCGGAATCGCAGCTCTTTTTGTTGCAGATTTTGCTGCGTTTTTTTGAGCCAAAGTCAAAAATGGCCACAAAGAGAATGGGAAATATATAGGAAGCTTCTTATACTTCTCCCTTCTGCTCAATCCACTCCTGGCTTTGGCACAAAAAAACGCAGCAAAATCTGCAACAAAAAAAGCTGCATTTCCGCAACGTGGGTCCTTAGCCTTATTCTCTGTCTGAGAAACTTTACTTGTGGAATTACTGAGGACTCTGTTACATGTTCTGAGATCTGCCTTGTCGCTGTCTGTCTGGAGTTTTGCATTGTTGCATCTGTTTTGCCAAGTTTGAGCCATTATTACAAGCCAGAGACTGTCAGCCATTACTGGACTGTGTTGTTTGCTGTGACATCGTCTGTGCACTACAGCGTGACCTGTGTCATGCCACTCACCATGCCTTACTACCTGGGTGCGCTTTGGCTACTCCGTTATAATGGGGAAGAACACACCCTAAGGGACTTTAAAGACAGAATGCAGGCCATGTTCAAACTGTACCCCCTCTCTGAGGAGCAGAAAGTGGAAGTCTTGGTGGGCCAGCTAGAGGGCGCTGCTCAGAGGGAGGTTAAGTCCTGGTCTCCTTCATACAAATCCAACGTGGCGCAAGTGATGCAGCAACTTTGTGACATCTTTGTAGTGGAAGCTGCATCTGAAGTGAGAATGCAATTCTATGGCAGGAGACAACAACCTGCTGAGTCCCTCATAAACTTCGCCTTATCCCTGCAAGAAGCGTTCTAAGCTGTCACTCAAATGGACAGGCTTGGACAACTCGGGCTACTGAGGACCCTGATGGCATTTTGCAGAGAGAGTTATGCCCGATCCTGACAAGATTGCTCCAGTTAAAGATTGGCCCACACCAACTACGGTGAATGAAGTCAGGAGGTTTATTCCAGAGGTTGCTCATATTTCCGAGGAACTGCTGAGAGGGCATCCTAAGGAGTTGAGGAAGACGATGCCCATCGAATGGGGAGAAATACAAGAAGCAGCCTTCCTGAGACTTAAATGCTTGCTGCTTGATCCTCTTGCCCTGGGCTCTCCGGATTACAATTTACTTTTTCTGCTGCACACCGATGACAGTACTAAAGGCTTAGGAGCCATCCTCTCTCAGATACAAGACTGGAAGGAGAGAGCGATTGCCTTTGCCAGCCGGTCTCTGAAAGGAGCTGAAAGAAACGACCAGAATTACAGTTCCTTCAAGCTGGAGCTCCTGGCCCCGGTGTGGGCTTTTATTGAGAAGTTTAAGGACTATCTGGCTGTCACTCCATTCGAGGTCTATACTGACAACAACCCACTAGCACACCTGGTTACTGCACGTCTGGGAGCCTTGGAACAGAGGTGAGCATGTCACCTGGCCAAATAAAGCCAACACCGGAGCCGACGCCTTGTCTTGGCTACCTGTAGAGACTAGTCCTGGTAAGGATGTGGATGAGTGGGAGGAGGTGGAGATGTCAGCCTTCTATGCATGGTTTGCCAAGAATGTTCACACTGATAAGGTCACAGTCCCCCACTGCTGCTTCACAGTTGCCATTAAAGTTAACCCCCTGAGACAGAATTGTGGGTCCATCTGCAGACTGAGAGCAAAGTCCTTGGCAAGATACAGAACTTTCTGGGTCGTGGCCAGCTGTGTACTAGTCTCCGTGGAGAATGTGCCAATACTGAGCTGTGCAAGCTGTGGAGACAAAGGAAGAAGTTATTCTTGAGAGGAGGGCTTGTGTATAGGAAGCCTACTGATCCTGTCTCTGGATCAGCTTCATCAGATCGTGGTGCCTCGGTGTGATTTGGGCACTGTCCTGAATTCTTATCATGACAAGTCTGGACACTTCAGGGTTCAAAAGACAGTCTGTCATCAGGAGTCGGTTCTAATGGGTTGGTCTGAGAGAAGATGTCGAGGAGTGGTGTAGAGAGTGTATCACTTGCCAGAGGTGGGAAAGAAAATCAAAAGGCTCCGCTTCATCCTATTGAGAGTCATCGCCATCTGGAGATCGTGGCTCTAGATCATCTGAAGGAAGAACCCAGCCACTCTGGATACACCTTCGTGTTGACTATCATTGACCACTACACTAAGTTTACAGTGGCTGTAGCTGCACCTGATCTAACAGCTAAGACTACTGCAAAGACATTCTGGAGGTCTTTTCTCCTTCCCTATGGCTGTCCTGAGAAGATTCTCACAAACCGTGAATCTGCCATTGAGTCTCAACTCTTCCTGGAACTCTGTGCCCTGTATGACTGCAAGAAGCTGCGTACTACTTCTTACCACCCACAGGGCAATGGTGTGTGTGAGAAGATGAATCAGACTCTTCTCAGGTTGCTGCGGACTCTACCCCCCTCCAGGCGAGCACATTGGCCGCTGCAGTTGCCCGAACTGGTGTACCAATACAACCAGATGCAGCTGCCCACTAGGCACACCCCATACTATCTGAAGTTCAAGACACATGGTAAATTGCCCGCTGATGTTGCCCTGGGAGTGGCTGTGCCAGATGATATCAACTCACTACCAAAGACTGACTGGGTGAGTGATCATCAGAGACCCCTGGCCCACTACATTGTGGAAGCCCATATGAAAGAGGTGCGGGCGAGGTAGGAGGCGGAGCACAATCTTCAAGCCTGAGCTACTCCCTTAGAGGTGAGTGAAAGGTGTGGCTGAGACACATAAGACTGTCTCCTGCAATAACAACCTTCAAGAAGGCCCTGAAGACTCACCTATTCAGGAAGGCCTACAACCTCCAATAACACTACTGTCACCACACCACCATCTGCACAGCCTCTACCCCCACCTTCTGTCTCTATCCCTCTTCCCTCATAGACTGTAAGCCCTTGCGGGCAGGGCCCTCTATCCCACTGTGCCAGTGATCACTGTTAGTATTGTATTTGTTTTGTATATTTTGTGTACTGTATGTAAATCCTCAAATGTAAAGCACCATGGAATTAATATAATAATGTACAGCACCATGGAATTAATATAATAATGTACAGAACCGTGGTATTAATATAATAATGTACAGAACACCATGGAAATAATATAATAATGTACAGAGCACCATGGAATTAATATAATAATATACAGAGCACCATGGAATTAATATAATAATGTACAGAGCACCATGGAATTAATATAATAATATACAGAGCACCATGGAATTAATATAATAATGTACAGAGCACCATGGGATTAATATAATAATTTACAGAGCACCATGGAATTAATATAATAATGTACAGAGCACCATGTGATTAATATAATAATGTACAGAGCACCATGGGATTAATATAATAATGTACAGCACCATGGAATTAATATAATAATGTACAGCACCATGGAATTAATATAATAATGTACAGAGCACCATGGGATTAATATAATAATGTACAGCACCATGGGAATAATATAATAATGTACAGAGCACCATGGTATTAATATAATAATGTACAGAGCACCATGGGATTAATATAATAATGTACAGAGCACCATGGGATTAATATAATAATGTACAGCACCATGGAATTAATATAATAATGTACAGAGAACCATGGAATTAATATAATAATGTACAGAGCACCATGGAATTAATATAATAATGTACAGCACCATGGGATTAATATAATAATGTACAGAGCACCATGGAATTACTATAATAATGTACAGCACATGGGATTAATATAATAATGTACAGAGCACCATGGAATTAATATAATAATGTACAGCACCATGGAATTAATATAATAATGTACAGAGCACCATGGGATTAATATAATAATGTACAGAGCACCATGGGATTAATATAATAATGTACAGCACCATGAGATTAATATAATAATGTACAGAGCACCATGGGATTAATATAATAATGTACAGCACATGGAATTAATATAATAATGTACAGAGCACCATGGAATTAATATAATAATGTACAGCACCATGGGATTAATATAATAATGTACAGAGCACCATGGGATTAATATAATAATGTACAGCACATGGAATTAGTATAATAATGTACAGCACCATGGAATTACTATAATAATGTACAACACCATGGAATTAATATAATAATGTACAGCACCATGGAATTAATATAATAATGTACAGAGCACCATGGAATTAATATAATAATATACAGCACCATGGGATTAATATAATAATATACAGAGCACCACGGAATTAATATAATAATGTACAGCACCATGGGATTAATATAATTATGTACAGCACCATGGGATTAATATAATTATGTACAACACCATAGAATTAATATAATAATGTAAAGAACACCGTGGGATCAATATAATAATCTATAGAGCACCATGGATGTACAGAGCATCATGGGATTAATATAATAATGAGGAAAGCACCATGGGATTATTATAGTAATGTACAGAGCACCGTAAAATTAATATATTACTGTACAGAGCACCATTGGATTATTATAATAGTGTAAAGCACCATGATATTAATATAATAATGTACAGAGCACCATGATATTAATATAATAATGTCCAGAGCACCATGAAATTAATATAATAATGTACAGAGCACCATGGGATTAATATAATAATGTACAGAGCACCATGGGATTAATATAATAATGTACAGCACCATGGGATTAATATAAAAATGTACAGCACCATGGGATTAATATAATAATGTACAGAGCACCATGGGATTAATATAATAATGTACAGCACCATGGAATTAATATAATAATGTACAGCACCATGGGATTAATATAATAATGTACAGAGCACCATGGGATTAATATAATAATGTACAGAGCACCATGGGATTAATATAATAATGTACAGAGCAACATGGGATTAATATAATAATGTACAGCACTATGGTAATAATATAATAATGTCCAGAGCACCATGAAATTAATATAATAATGTACAGAGCACCATGGAACTAATATAATAATGTACAGAGCACCATGAAATTAATATAATAATGTACAGAGCACCATGAAATTAATATAATAATGTACAGAGCACTATGGAACTATTATAACAATGTTCAGCACCATGGTATTAATATAATAATATACAGAACACCATGGAATTAATATAATAATGTACCGCACCATGGAACTAATATAATAATGTACAGCACCATGGGATTAATATAATAATGTTCAGCACAATGGAATTAATATAATAATATACAGAACAGCATGGAAATAATATAATAATGTACAGCACCATGGGAGTAATATAATAATATAATACTGTACAGCACCATGGAATTCATATAATAATATAATAATCTACAACACCATGGGATTAATATAATAATGTACAGCATCATGGGATTAATATTATAATATAATACTGTACAGCACCATGCAATTAATATAATAATCTACAACAACATCAGATTAATATAATAATGTACAGAGCATCATGGCATTAACATAATAATGTACAGCACCATGGCATTAATATAATAATGTACAGCACCATGGGATTAATATAATAATGTACAGCACCATGGGATTAATATAATAATGTACAGCATCATGGAATTAATATAATAAGGAACAGGGAGCACCATGGGGTTAATATAATAATTTACAGAGCACTATATAATTAATATATTAATGCACAGCACCCTGGGATTAATATAATAATGTACAGAGCACCATGGGATTAATATAATAATGTACAGCACCATGGGATTAATATAATAATGTACAGAGCACCATGGAATTAATATAATAATGTACAGCACCATGGGATTAATATAATAATGTACAGCACCCTGGGATTAATATAATAATGTACAGAGCACCATGGGATTAATATAATAATGTACAGAGCACCATGGGATTAATATAATAATGTACCGCACCATGGAACTAATATAATAATGTACAGAGCACCATGGGATTAATATAATAATGTACAGCACCATGGGATTAATATAATAATATACAGAACAGCATGGAAATAATATAATAATGTACAGCACCATGGGAGTAATATAATAATATAATACTGTACAGCACCATGGAATTCATATAATAATATAATAATCTACAACACCATGGGATTAATATAATAATGTACAGCATCATGGGATTAATATTATAATATAATACTGTACAGCACCATGCAATTAATATAATAATCTACAACAACATCAGATTAATATAATAATGTACAGAGCATCATGGCATTAATATAATAATGTACAGCACCATGGGATTAATATAATAATGTACAGCACCATGGGATTAATATAATAATGTACAGAGCACCATGGAATTAATATAATAATGTACAGAATCATGGAATTAATATAATAAGGAACAGAGCACCATGGGGTTAATATAATAATTTACAGAGCACTATATAATTAATATATTAATGCACAGCACCCTGGGATTAATATAATAATGTACAGAGCACCATGGGATTAATATAATAATGTACAGCACCATGGAATTAATATAATAATATACAGAGCACCATGGGATTAATATAATAATGAACAGAGCACCATGGGATTAATATAATAATGTACAGCACCCTGGGATTAATATAATAATGTACAGCACCATGGGATAAATATAATAACGTACATCATCCGTAACCTGTTTTCAATTGACCTTAAACATTTTATTTATTTATTATGGTTACTTACATATCGCCATCATACTCCGCAGCGCTTTACAGACATTGACAGTCACTGTCCCATATAGAGCTCACAATTTACATTCCCTATCAGTAAGTCCTTGGAGTGTGGGAGGAAACCGGATTACCCGGAGGAAACCCACGCAAACACGGGGAGAACATGCAAACTCCTTGCAGATGTTGTCCTTGGCAGGATTTGAACCCAGGACTCCAGTGCTGCAGTGCTAACCACTGAGCCACCGTGCTGCCCACATTGTTGTCTACAGATGGGTGTCTCCATACTTGTATCTTTCCATACTTTTTTTCCCATGGAGCATTGCATGAAAAAAATAATCTCCATATATCACTGTGTCTCTTCAATAAGAAAAGTACCCTTCCTTAGCAAAGACATATGGAAAGACGATAAAAGAGCTGCCAACCTCCTTCACACAGAAGTCTTGTTGTGTTTTATGGTTTGGCCACCAGATGGTGCTGTTTGACGCTATGCATATGCCTTGTGTGTACAGAGACGAACGGCTTCTTGACCTGTCATCTATTTATTGGAGACTAATCTTAAGCTTGTCATATACATTAGCGTAATGTTGGCAAATCCCCATGATTTAATTGGCTCCATATCACTGTTTAATGTGTATGGGGGACTTTCTTGATGGCAGACCCAAGGGAGAAAAGGGTCCAGCTATAGGATTTTAACATGGCTGATCCTTTTGGTCTCTGAAAGAAAGCCGCTAACAGAGGTGTGTGGAGGAGAACAGAGGGATCTGAAGGAGTACAGAGGGATCTAGAGGAGGACAGAGGGATCTAGAGGAGGACATAGGTTTGTGGAGGGGACAGCGTTGTCTGGAGGAGGACAGAGGAATGTAGAGGAGAACAGAGGGGTCTGGAGGGGACCACGTTGTCGGACCATGTTGTCTGGAGGAGGACAGAGGGATGTAGAGGAGGACATAGGGGTCTGGAGGAGGACGGAGGGATCTGGAGGAGGACAGAGGGGTCTGGAGGAGGACGGAGGGGCCTGGAGGAGGACAGGGGGATCTGGAGGAGGACAGAGGGGTCTGGAGGAGGACGGAGGGGTCTGGAGGAGGACCGAGGGATCTAGAGGAGGACAGAGGGGTCTGGAGGAGGACAGAGAGGTCTGGAGGAGGACAGAGGAGTCTGGAGGAGAACAGAGGGATCTGGATGAGGACGGAGGAGGCTGGAGGAGGGGTCTGGAGAAGGACTGAGGGTTCTGGAAGAGGACAAGAGGGGTCTGGAGGAGGACAGAGAGGTCTGGAGGAGGACAGAGGAGTCTGGAGGAGGACAGAGAGGTCTGGAGGAGGACAGAGAGGTCTGGAGGAGGACAGAGGAGTCTGGAGGAGGACAGAGAGGTCTGGAGGAGGACAGAGTGATCTAGAGGAGGACAGAGAGGTCTGGAGGAGGACAGAGGAGTCTGGAGGAGGACAGAGATGTCTGGAGGGGGACAGAGGGGTCTGTAAGGGAACAGAGATGTCTGGAGGGGATGGAGGGGTCAGTAAGGGGACAGAGATGTCTGGAGGGGACAGAGGGGGCTGGAGGAGGACAGAGGGATCTAGAGGAGGACAGAGAGGTCTGGAGGAGGACAGAGGAATGTAGAGGAGAACAGAGGGGTCTGGAGGGGACCACGTTGTCGGACCATGTTGTCTGGAGGAGGACAGAGGGATGTAGAGGAGGACATAGGGGTCTGGAGGAGGACGGAGGGATCTGGAGGAGGACAGAGGGGTCTGGAGGAGGACGGAGGGGCCTGGAGGAGGACAGGGGGATCTGGAGGAGGACAGAGGGGTCTGGAGGAGGACGGAGGGGTCTGGAGGAGGACCGAGGGATCTAGAGGAGGACAGAGGAGTCTGGAGGAGAACAGAGGGATCTGGATGAGGACGGAGGAGGCTGGAGGAGGGGTCTGGAGAAGAACTGAGGGTTCTGGAAGAGGACAAGAGGGGTCTGGAGGAGGACAGAGAGGTCTGGAGGAGGACAGAGGAGTCTGGAGGAGGACAGAGAGGTCTGGAGGAGGACAGAGAGGTCTGGAGGAGGACAGAGGAGTCTGGAGGAGGACAGAGAGGTCTGGAGGAGGACAGAGTGATCTAGAGGAGGACAGAGAGGTCTGGAGGAGGACAGAGGAGTCTGGAGGAGGACAGAGATGTCTGGAGGGGGACAGAGGGGTCTGTAAGGGAACAGAGATGTCTGGAGGGGATAGAGGGGTCAGTAAGGGGACAGAGATGTCTGGAGGGGACAGAGGGGGCTGGAGGAGGACAGAGGGATCTAGAGGAGGACAGAGAGGTCTGGAGGAGGACAGAGGAGTCTGGAGGAGGACAGATGTCTAGAGGAGGACAGAGGGGTCTGTAAGGGGAAAGAGATGTCTGGAGGGGATAGAGGGGTCAGTAAGGGGACAGAGGGATCTAGAGGAAGACAGAGAGGTCTGGAGGAGGACAGAGGGTTCTGTAAGGGGACAGAGATGTCTGGAGGGGACAGCATCTACTCATTATTACAGGCTGCTAAATAGAATTCAGCAGAATACCACTGTACTCTCTGTACAAACATGACCTGCAGCAAATCTGTTATTCAGTTTCAATTATTTGTTGGTGCAAATTAGTTTTGCACATGTGGGTCAGTCATATATGGAGAGGAGAGGTCTGACGGCTTAGTAAGTTCGTCCATAGATATTATGCAGCAGGTGGCATTTTTGCCTATTTTCCGTGTTGTAGTAAAATACTATACAGCCGGAGTACCACACGCTGGTGGTGGCTCGGTGCTTTTCCTTTAAAGCTCCACAGGCGTGTGCCACAGGCGTGACTGTTATGTACTAGATATGTATCAGATAATCTCACTTATATCATGTTCTGGCATTGTAACTATTAATATAAGGATTATTTTTTTTTTTATTAAAAATGCCAAGATTGTGTTCTCTGTCACCCAAGGGCATAAAAAAAATGTAGGGGTGCCCCACAAAAAGGATGTGGTCTACCACCAGAGGAGTAACATAGAGCTGGGCCCGATGCAATATTTGTTATCTATAATACTGGTGCCAGGGCCCAGTAGTGATTGTTACCTCTCACCCCCTGTAGCTGTACCCCTGCTATGACCCTAACCTTCTCATATAGGTGGCACGTGATGCTTCACCATATGGCTTTGGTGCAGGATGGAAGTGGATGGCCGTGATGAGTTCCTTTAAGGCCGCATAGCAGGTGATGACATTTGGAGTGGAAACCATGGAAGCTGGAATGAATGACTTCTTGACATCACTTGTGATGACATCATTGGTGTGTTGTCAGGGAGAAGAGCTGGAGGGTCCCTATAGGGTGCATGTATTCACATGACAGAGGTGATGGTCAGAGATGAGCAAATTGGCTCGGATCATACCAGATTAGACCTGAATTTTCCAAAAGTTTCAGGCTCAACTGAAACCCAAAACTTTGGGAGTTTGTCACCCACAAAAGTGAAATTATTATACTCTGGGGTCTCTTCAGGAGACCCTGGAGAGGTGTAAAAAATAACAAACAGTTTTGCTCATCTTCCCTCACCTTAGCTGGGAATCCTCTGGGTCCTCTTCCTGCCTCTGGCGTGATGTCATGTGCTATAGGGTTACCACTATCACATGGGGCATGCTGACGTCATGACGCTTTGACTCAGTGTCATGATGTTTACCCACCCCACATGACAGGACTCACCCTGGGGCACAAGAGGATGCCGCGGGACCACCGGACTCTGCCAGGGTGCTCAGGAAATGTGAAGGAAGTTGAGTATAACTGTTTGTTATTTTTTACACCTCCCCTAGGACTCCACTTATAACGCTCAGGAGTCTTTAGAGACCCCTTTGTATAGAGTCATTCCGTGTCAAGTGAACCAATTTTAAAGGTCGTCCCCACCTCACCATCTCAGATTTTGATTAAATTTGGTTCATAGTTTCTCTATGATATAAAACTAATTGGAGGTTCTAGGGGACCTCAAGTAAAGGGTTGCAAAACGGCACCTGAGCAAAAATGACATTGTGGGCCAACTTCTAGAAGCTGTAAACATGAAAGTTTTAGTAGTATAAGTGGGATATTTGGAGAACCTGCACAACTTTTAAGGCTTAATGAACTGGCAAAACCCCATGTTCCCAGTCCTCTTACTTTTTGCATGGTTTAGGCTCAAAAAACTGCAAAAATGAATTTACAGCGATGTTGAGGCTGCTGTAATGTCAAAACTAGTTGGCCTTTCAGGTTGATTTTTGGTAGGTGTACTAAATACACGGCTGTAATGAGGCCTTCCAAAATTTTGCACAGCTTAGTTTTATATCATAGAGAAACTATGTACCAAATTTCATCAAAATCTGAGATGGTGAGGTGGGGACAACCTTTAAAATTGGTCCACTTGACACGGAATGATGTCATTAGAGGTGCCTAATTGTGCCTAAAATATTGGGAACCCGCATCCATAATGCCTTATGCATATTATAGACACCCTTAATAATGCACAGCAAACAGAGTATTTCAGGGGAGATTGTGACCTCTGCACTCCGGATCCTGAATAGTAGGTGTATGTTATGATGCAACCATGGAAATACTGATCTACAATGTATGTCTAGATGTAGCTGAGCTGATATCGTAGATGTAGCTGTCACTATGATAACTCTAACTTGGTTTTCCTGGAACTTTATTCAAATATCACTCCATGATATTGGCCAAATGATGAACTCTGCTCTGCTACATCTGTCTGTATCACAATGCCCATGCAATATACATCGCCCGCAGTACAGATACGAGCATGGCCAGTGTGTTTTATGGTTATTTTATTCATTTGGCAATTGGTATAGAATAATACAGTAATTTAATAATGAGATACTGATATATATATATATATATATATATGGGATCAATACAGCTTGGAGAACTTTCCATTCTAACCTGGCCTCTAGGAGGCAACATTTTGACATTGTTGTCTCCTTAGACCACCTCTCTTTCATTTCCTGCCTTGAAGAACACAGCAATGATAACTAGCTACACAAGCAAATAGTATGTAAAAAGTTGGGTCGGTCCATCCATGCACTTCTCTAGTCTCCCTGTTCATGGGTTCTTCTTCTGAAGGGAAAAGGTCTGCTGGTATTGATAGAACTTATTATGCTGAGGCTGCTGAGGTTGTTGAGGCTGCTGAGGTTGCTGAGGTTGCTGAGGCTGCTGAGGCTGCTGAGGCTGCTGAGGTTGTTGAGGCTGCTGAGGTTGCTGAGGCTGCTGAGGCTGCTGAGGCTGCTGAGGTTGTTGAGGCTGCTGAGGCTGTTGAGGCTGCTGAGGCTGTTGAGGCTGCTGAGGCTGCTGGTGTTGCTGAGGCTGCTGAGGCTGCTGTGGTTGCTGAGGCTGTTGAGGCTGCTGGGGTAGGTGTTGAGATATAGGATTAGGGTCCTGCTGAATCTGGCTGTAGGTTGGTGGCTGGGATGTGGCTTGTGCTCCACTAAAGCTTTGTGCAGGAGGTATGTACAATGGTGTTTTGTAGTACCTCTGTCCTTCTTGGGTTTCACCAGGTTGGCCTACTGCGGATTGAGAAGCCATTGTTATCTGTTCTTTCCCAGATTGTGAGCTGGTGGCATGTAGTTGGGATGTTTGGTCCTTACCTTGTTCATAACTTATGGATCGTGAGCTGGTGGTATCGTGATGCACAGATTGGTCATAGCGTCGAGATTGTGAGCTTGTGGTGTCTATATGAGATGCTTGGTCTTTGTCCTGCTGATAGCTTATGGACTGTAAGCCAGTGGTGCCTTGTGTTTGATCCTTACTTGATTCATAACTTTGGGACTGAGACCCAGTGGTGTCTATTTGAGATGTTTGATCCTTGCCCTGACTATAGTATCGGGATTGTGACCCAGTTTTATCTTTGCCCTGGCTGTAATCTTGGGACTGAGATCCTGTGGTGTCTTGATGGTATGTTTGGTCTTTGCCATGGCTGTAATCTTGGGACTGAGATCCTGCTTTGTCTTGGTGGAATGTTTGGTCTTTTCCCAGGCTGGAATCTTTGGATATAGATAATGTGGTGTCTTGGTGAGATGTTTGGTCTTTGGGTAGGGTTCTATCTTTGGATATAGATGTTGTGGTGTCATGGTGAGATGTTTGGTCTTTGCTCAGGGTTCTATCTTTAGATATAGATGTTGTGGTGTCATGGTGAGATGTTTGATCTTTGCTCAGGTTGTTATCCTTGGATGAACATCCTGTGGTGTCTTGGTGAGATGTTTGGTCTTTGCTCAGATTACTATCTTTGGATATAGATGTTGTGGTGTCTTGGTGAGAAGTTTGGTCTTTGCTCAGGGTTCTATCTTTAGATATAGATGTTGTGGTGTCATGGTGAGATGTTTGGTCTTTGCTCAGATTACTATCTTTGGATATAGATGTTGTGGTGTCATGGTGAGATGTTTGGTCTTTGCTCAGGATACTATCTTTGGATATAGATGTTGTGGTGTCTTGGTGAGATGTTTGGTCTTTGTTCAGGATACTATCTTTGGATATAGATGTTGTGGTGTCTTGGTGAGATGTTTGGTCTTTGCCTCCTTGCTGACTTGGGGATGGATATGATATTTCATCAATTTTAATTGTTGGTTCTTTATAGGAGCTATTATCACCGACTGGGAGTGGTTTTCTTGGGTCAGTTTGTGTAGAGACCTGAGGCTTCTCAGAACTGATGCTCTGATCTTCACATCTGCCACCTTTCTTATCATGGGAGATGGGCTGGGTCTTCTCAGATTTTGGGTACAATTGCCTTTGGTAGAATTTTGGTGGCTCATTGGATGTTTGTGACGTAGAGGTTGTTTCTCCATCCTTCTTTGGTTGGTCTGGCTGTTGGCAGGTGTCTTCCTTTTCATACACAACTTTGTAGTATGACTTCAACACCTTACATAACAGGTCACAGAATTCATTGAAGTCCACTTCTCCATCATTATTCTCATCAAGGATTTGTAGTAAGCTAGAGATTGTGTTTGGATCTTTTGGGTTCTGGAAGAGAATAGCAGATAACATGTAAGTTGTAAGACCTCATATATCAGTAGGTGACTGCTTGCATTTCATGTACATTTTTTTGGTTTCTTCTTATTTTACAGTACTCATTAATTTCACTCCAAAAAAGAACATGTTTGTATTGGGAGGAGAAGACCTTTGTTGGCACAAATTAAATTTGGTCTGAATTTCTCAAAAATTTAGGATTTGGGTAAATTCTGAACTTTTCAAATTAGTTTCAAATGAATTACTCAAAATGGAAATGTTATTCTCAGTCATTGAAAAAAGGTCAATGGCTGAGAGTGATTAGTTGGACTTTTTTTGGAAATGTGGCATAGAACCATGTGTTCAAAAAGTTCAGTAAACATCATAGGAGGACAATTGAGGTGCTATCGATTTGAACCAAATTTATTTGGTCTGAATTGATTCTGATGTCTGATTCAAATGAATCTGACCTAAAACAAATTTCAGGAGATTTGCTTATCTTTAGCCACTAGGTTAAGTGAACCAGTTTGCAACAAAGCAGATTTGTTATGAATTTTCCCCAAATTTTGGGTTTGGTGAACCGGAAATTTTTGGGGTTTGCCACCCACAAATCATTATTATACTCTTGGGTCTTTTTTCTTTGGTATACCAAAAGTCTTCTATGTGATGTCAGTGGGCCAGGGTCCTGTAAGACCTGTAATTGAGCCTCAAAAGTCACATGGGGATGTCAACATCATGACTCACAGGGTCAACACATCATAATGTTGATGTCCTCCATGTGACCACTGATGGGCACCATAGTGGGCAGTATTATTACTGTAAGATATAATGAAGGTAATGGCTAGAGATAGTCTGTTTTCTATACTCAGCAACCCAAGAACAACGCTTGTGGGATGTCACAAACAATAACTGTGACCCTCATGTCCACCCTCCACCATAGCGCCTGCCATGCTTCCTACCTTGATGACATCTGCAAATTCATTCTGGATGAGAAGTTTGAGTTCCTCCTTGTTCAGCTTATTATGGCTACAATCCTTCTCAGAGTATTTCTGATAAATCCCGATGATGTCCTGGATGGCTGAGATGAGTTTTTTTGACATGGTTACAGATGGTTAGATGGTCCTGTATAGAGGAAATGAACTCCGTTATATATCACAAGGCTGATAGAAAGAATAACCCAAGCTAGAGAAAACACCCATCTCCACCAGGACGAAGTCCGTAATCTTATGACATCGATGAAAGAAGCACACAACCCCCCCTGGACATTTCGATAGCTTTTACAGTCCAAATCCTGTCCAAAGATCTTCCAAAAAACCTTCCCCCACCACCACCCGCCTTAATATCTATAATGTTGAAGTATATGAATTAAATCTCCTGTGAAATTGTCACAAATTGCCCAAAATTGGTGTAATAACATGTTACTAAATACATTTCTCTTCAAACTGGTCTGATAAAAAGTTGCAAAAACACATAAATTAGCTTCTAGCTGTGTAGACCCTCACCCTGTATCCAAGGTAGGAGCCTTCAGGATATACGTCATACAGACAGAAGAAATAGAAATGATGCCTTAAAAATACCAAGAAAAAACAAAATACAGCAATCTGATGATATTATATGTGCAGCATCCCGGGCTGGGCAGTGCACCGAGTCTCTCGTCTATAGTCTCCTGCTCTATAATAGCTTATAATGTACAAGTTACTGATGTTCCCATAGAGTTGTTATTAAAGGCACTTACCTCCACCAGACACTGTCAGTGCACAGAGAAGAGTTGGAATGACCCACACAGGTCAACCTTTATAGGCATACGATGCCCTAGTTATTTTAGTAAAGAGGCTGAAGTCCCAGCCCAAACCAGTCAGTCCAGTACCATCAATTATGTTGGTTCTGCCTAGAATGAGACAGCTAGGAACACCCTACCTATTGTAGCAAACACACCCTGACAGTGAGGATATTGTCATATCCAAGATCCATACCTGAAGTCATTGTCCATGTGCCCTGGATCCAGGGGGCTCGGACTCTCACCACACTTCTGTCAACCCGGGGGCCTAATAAGAAGACCATATGAGCCTTTATTAAACACCTCAGTAATAATGACCTCAGTTGTCATCTATGTGAATCAGCAGAGAAACACGGGAGTCCCAGCCCTGGACCTGTCACTGCTTTAATGATCCCGTCCATCCAGTTTTCTTATAATTGGCCATAATGATGCATTTTGGACATTGTGATTGAGGTATAAATATCATACTTAAAATTTCTGAGATATGATTAACCTCCATCCTCAGCCTCTCCCTGTGAATGCAGAGTCCTGCAGACCTCATGGATTATCAGCCAAAGACCTTCCGACTTACAGATATACAATATGGAATGATGGACAATGAAGTCTTCGGAATTAGAGGAATAATCCAAAACCTTACTGAGAAGTTACTGGACTTCTAGGCTCAGATTCCTTATTGCTTTGTCACAATGTATTTTTATGTCTTCAGTCAATGTTGGGTCCTCTGACCCCTTTATATCGAGAAATTTGTAAGATTTTCAACAAACCCCCATAGAGTCCAACCTACAATTAAAATATCTTCAAGACAACCACTCATTGCAGTGGACTGTTCTTCTGGTGGGGTGGCCTCCTCAAAGAGGTGGTCGTTCGAGTGGTTTCACCATAACTAAAATTCGCAGCAAAGCCATTTTAGCAGCATTTATATTCCCTTTCCTTGTCTATCTGGGTCCAGACTTCCATGAAGACTTTTGAAACATGTCTGTATACACAGGCTTCCCATTAGACTCATCACCTGCCCTTGATCCCACATAGTAATAGTGCCCCTTTTTGTGCCACAACCTTCCCCACAGTGAAGGTGACAGGATGCAGTGAAGGTGACCTGTGGGGCCCCTTGGCTTATGGGCCCAGTTACATCTACAACCACTGTAACTCCTATAGTTAAACCAGTGGGCGGACAATATAAGTGATCTACACATAGGAGAACCAAAACAGTGGTACCAGGAAGCAAAAGACCCCCTCCCCCTCTGCTTTACTTCCAAAAAAAAGAAACAGCTTTTCTTCACCTGACTGAGACCCTCAACCTTGACCCCATAGCTATGAAATTTTCCACTAGACTTATGCACGTTTCCTATCTAGTTGGTAAGCGCTCACATGTAGGCACTTTCTGGACCCATACATGTGTTTCCAAGCCCAATGGTGGAACTTGATGTCTAGATGGTCGAAAAGTGCTCAAGTTTGGCATGTCCATGTGTTCCCAATATGGAGGGAGGAAAATAAGCTGCTGCCAGATGTTTCCATTACTCCAGACTGCTCTGATGGCTGCTTATCTCCGTTCTGAACATAGGATCAGGCATGTTGAAATTCAGTATGCCCATTCCAATCCATTTTTTACTCAACATCAGCCGATTGAATGTTTCCCAAAAATCTGAAGTATATTCCATCTAATATATAGTGTATTATGGTCTAATTGTCAGGTGTGCCTGACCATAGTCTGAAGTTTTTGGCTGCCTTATGAGGCCGGTAACAGCATTTTATATACAGGTTGTCAGTGTTGGGATCCTGTTGCTGTGTACAATATCCCTTTTTGTTCCTCCTCAGCCCCAATGCAAAATCTGTACGAGGAGCCAACAACTATAGCAGCTACTAGTGAACGCATTTGTGTCAGGCCGGGCATTGGGGTCCCTCAGGAGACCCTCCTATAGCTTCACCCCTGCCTGTGCTGTCCTGAGCTCCCTCTGTCCTGAGCTCCAGTTTATATTAACCTGATCTGATTCCACCTTAATCCTCCAGCACCTTCGTCACATCTTCCACAGACCCGGCCGGGTGGTGGGATTACAGCAGATGACATGATTTATGATGCATCAATTTAATAACCAGAAGTTAATTGGATGACACTTCGTCATCAAGTCTGTGTCATTGTATCCAGTCTACTCATCGTCTCAATAGAGTTAAGGATTTACTGGATTAAGGATGAGTCACATGACTTAAAGTGTAAAATGCACACACAAGTGCAAAAAAAATGCACAGCCCTCTAAAGGTAGGGCTGCCTGGAAACTAATAATGTGTAAATGTGAACCTGGACATCCTGAATACAGTACAGATCCACAACCCGGGGCAGTTAGATGTAACAGCTTACTTTACTGCCTGCTGGAATATGTTGTACTAAATGGGAAAGGGTGGAGGAAATTGGCTCAGATCTCTGTTCTATGGATGTGATTATATTGCCAAAAACTGTATGAAATTTACCCATTATACATTGCCGGATAACTCACAATTAACCAATGTCAGGGATACGATTGGTCATCCAGACAACCAGGGCCTGGTGTTCATTTGTTCCAATCACCCACATAACCAGGGGCTTACTCACCTAGACAGCCAGGGCAGGTGTTCACTAAATAATCCACATTAAATCATCCAAAGAACCATGGCCAGGTGTATGCTCACTCATCCAGATAACCATGGACAGGTGTATGCTCACTCATGCAGACCACCAGGGTCAGGTGTATGCTTACTCATCCAGATAACCAATGCCAGGTTTATGCTCACTCATCCAGACCACCATGGCCAGGTGTGTGCTTACTCATCCAGACCACTACGTCCAAGTGTATGCTCACTCATCCAGACCACTATGATCAGGTATATGCTCACTCATCCAGATAAACATGGCCAGGTGTATGCACACTCATCCAGATAACCATGGCCAGGTGTATGCTTACTCACCCAGACCACTACAAAAAAGGGTATGCTCACTCATCCAGACCACCAGAGCCAAGTGTATGCTCACTCATCCAGACCACTATGGCCAGGTGTATGCTCACTCATCCAGACCACTATGGCCAGGTGTATGCTCACTCATCCAGACCACCAGAGCCAAGTGTATGCTCACTCATCCAGACCACTATGATCAGGTATATGCTCACTCATCCAGATAACCATGGCCAGGTGTATGCTTACTCACCCAGACCACTACAAAAAAGGGTATGCTCACTCATCCAGACCACTATGGTCAGGTGTATGCTCACTCATCCAGACCACTATGGCCAGGTGTATGCTCATTCATCCAGATAACCATGGCCAGGTTTATGCTCACTCATCCAGACCACTATGACCAGGTGTATGCTTACTCATCCAGACCACTATGGCCAGCTGTGTGCTCATTCATCCAGACCACTGTGGCCAGCTGTGTGCTCATTCATCCAGATAACCATGGCCAGGTGTATGCTAACTCATCCAGACCACTATGACCAGGTGTATGCTCATTCATCCAGACCACTATGGCCAGGTGTGTGCTCACTTATCCAGATAACCATGGCCAGGTGTATGTTTATTCATTCAGATAACCATGGCCAGGTGTATGTTTATTCATTCATATAACAGGGCCAGGTGTAGGCTTCCTTGGAACCTATCTATAAAACATAGTGTAGAATACTTTTAGGACTATGTATCTGTAACACATAGTGTGGAACAATCTTAGGGTTCCTAGGAACCTATCTATAAACATAGTGTAGAATACAGCCAATCAGCAGCCAACCGGCCTTGTGATGTTACAGCCCTTTAATCCCTTTGTCAGCGCCCACGGCATGTTTGACCGCTTCATCCAAGGTGTCAGTTATATCTAATTCCCTGTTCCATAACCGTTTTAACACCTTGGATGCAGTGGTCAAACATGACTACTGCATCCAAGGGGTTCCGCCATTTTGCCGCCCACCCACCCATCCCGGTTCTCTGCAGCCAGGAAATAGCTGTTTTTTAACGCGATTCAACGCTATTTAATTCAGATCGAAGAGCATCGAATAGGAAAATTCAGCGAAGTTGCCGAATCGAATTTTTGAAAACTTCGCTCATCTCTAATTTTTATTACTAATCTGCCTGTAGTGAATTAAATATGACTAAGCTCTCCTATTCCTAAGATTCTTTAGCTCTATTGCTTGCAATTGTAAGCTTTTCAGAACTGAGTGCTCTGTATGATGCAGCGACATGAATCACAGACCCTTCACTATCTCCACCATTACTGTAATGCCTCATGCTCAAACTGACAGCTCCTTATATAGTGTATATGACATCAGCACGGTAAGAAGTCCGCGTACCACTGTCTATTGGCTGAGAGGCTGTCAGCTGATGTCAGGTGGTGCTAGAACATCACAGTGACTCACAAGACACATGTCTCTTCTGTATTTTCCCTTCACAATACACGCTATTTTAGTTATCTGAGACAAATCGGTATTTGTTCAATTTTGTTCAAATTGGAATATTCGAGTCTAACCTGGATTGTAACAAATACCTAAGTAAATCGTCTTCCTTGACATCCCTTCTTGGGCTCACTCAAGCTCACCTACATTCATTATTGCACATTATCAGGCCCACATGGACATTCATGTATCTCTTATATAGAACTGCAGAACCTTCCAGCCAAGAGCCTACAATTACGTGGAATTCTGAGTAACAAACCCAGAAATGCCATCAAGCACCACCAAAAATACTGAAACTTATATCTTGTGTGGGTAAAATTGGGACATTTCAAGGATCTAGTTATGAATTTCACTTACTTCAGACCAGAGCTATTTTTGAAGTGGGAGGAGTTAAATAGACAAGGGTGGAGTCACTTTAACTATGTCAAATAGTGAGATCAGATATGACCCAAATATCATCAGATGACTCGGACATGATTTTTTAGCTGGGTGTGGTTGGTCCAGTCTACAGTATACAAGCCAGATAACATGTATTAGAAGGAAAGGTCCAGTATCACATAGTCCTCCATGTCCAGAGGAGGGTGACACCACCTACCTGACCAGCCAGGGGTGATACAACAGATCAGGAGTAATTATAACATTACATTTATATCAGGTCACCACACCCTGGCTCATGATAGCTCTCCAGCTAGAGTTTATCTACAAGACATGATGACTATTTCACATTAGTCTCATGACCTGATTATTTCGTGTGCGTCATCCGGCTCTCTGTACTCGCCTCGTGTAAATAGAAGAATAAAACCAAAGAGACACTGATGTACACAGTGTCAGACTGAAGTTCCTTGGGTCCACCCAAGAAAATGATTCAGGGGGTCCACCCTCTAACAACCCCTAGGTAATAGACTATAGTACTCTTCAAATGTAGGTGTATTGTGTTGGACCATTATTGTGTTAGAGCCTGGGACCACTGGAAGATCCCCTGGTACTCTGGTGGGCCAGGCCATTATTGGATGTATATAAAATGTAGTACTGAAAATGTGCACCCCGATAAGTTGTCAACATTTTGACCACCACATATCCCGCCTTAATTTCTCAACTCCCACAGCATAAAGAAATTGGACAAGCCTGAGCAGTGAGACACAAAAAATTGGAGAGCAAATATTTATTCAAACAGTTATTACACCTTTGGTGGAGACTTTCTAGAGACCTCCAATGGTCCTCAAAACATGGTCAGTCATTCTGCTTCTCTAGTCTACCTGTAAGCAATGTCCAACCCCTATATGATCCTGGGTAGTTGGACCCATTCACATGTTGGCTTGTCTAATTCTACTGGAATTGAGGACATCAATGACCTTTTCATTATCTAATTGTAGGGGAACAAATGTATTTGTAAGGCATGGAGTTGCCTAGATACTTGGTGGTTGGTCAGTCAGGTCCAGCCAGTAACGTGTTCTATAATAATAATAATAATAATAATAATAGTCCTTTAATAGTCCCACAATGGGGAAATTCAGTGTGTTACAGCAGCAAAGATAAGATAAGCAGATACAATACAAATACAACATGTACAGGAATGTTCCAAGGTGAGAGGCATTACATTAATAGCAGACAGACAGATAGGACGTAGCAGAGGGGGGGGGGGGGATATAACAGGCAGAGAGATATTTCAGTTCTCTGTATGTAATGATCTCCGCTTAGGTCGGTGTTGGTTGTACAGCCTAACCGCGGTGGGGAGGAAAGACTTCCGATAGCGCTCCTTCTCACACCTAGGGTGGAGCAGTCGGTCACTGACAGTACTGCTCAGCGCGATCACAGTCTCATGCATGGGATGGGAGTTATTCTCCCGCATGGAGCTCACCACGGACAGTATCCTTCTGTCACCCGCCACCTGCACTGGGTCCAGTGGGCTCCCCAGGACAGAGCTGGCCCTTCTAATCAGCTTGTCAAGTTTATTTCTGTCCCTGGTTGATATACTGCTCCCCCAGCAGGCCACTCCAAAGAAGATGGCTGATGCCACTACCGAGTTGAAGAAAGTTCTAAGAAGTGCCCCCCGGATTCCAAAGGCTCTCAGCTTCCTAAGCAGGTAGAGCCTGCTGTGGCCCTTCCTGTACAGGGCCTCCATATGATCTGCCCAGTCCAGCTTATTATTAAGGAGCAGACCCAGGTACTTATAGGTGTTCACAATCTCGATGCCCGTTCCCAGGATGTCCACTGGTTTTGGAGGGCATCTGCCTTTACGGAAGTCCACCACCATCTCCTTGGTCTTCCCCGCGTTAATCTTCAGGTGGTTCTGGTGGCACCAGTCCACAAAAAACCGGTTCAGTTCTCTGTACTCCTTGTCATCATCGTCTGTGATGAGGCCTACTATTGCAGAGTCTAACTATAGTTAGAACGTTTGACCACCTTATTTGTTGCTGTAGAAGAGTATGAAGATACCACCACCATCTGATGATAGTGGTGGTATCTGGGAGTCCACCGCTTCTGATACAATGGTATGGCTCCATCAGTAATGGTAACATTGACTTCTTATGTGATGGGATAGAACATTAGCCCCCAAGATGTTGGAGTCTCAATGCAATTTCAGCTATCATTTTAATCTCTGGAGGGACCTTCAGGCTCAAGGCTCTCGATCATCTCTCAAGAATCTTCAGCCATTAAACATTAATGGTAATTGTCAAGTAATTATGCTAATGAGGTCATACATATTTATATATGATGAAGTTTAATGATTAATGACCTCTGGGTGGGGGAAACAAACCAGTTTATTAAAGATGTGACCGGACTTGTTTCACAGAACCTGAGTCCTTGGAATTATGATTCTTTTTCTGGAACATTCACCACTGGGCAAGGGCTCAATCAGCAATAAAGAGTGACTTACCTGACGCCTGACTTACCTGAGTGACGCTCTCTACTAACAAGTCTGAACAGATGAATAAGACATCTGACCAAGAGGCAGCGGTGATGTCACTAAGTGCTACAAGTACATGTGGTACCAGCAAGATGACAGAAACTTAGACCAGTAAAAACATGCACAACTTATAGATCTTCACTGACACTAAGCGTATGTTCACACAAGTCATACTTGTATATTGCAAATACGACAAATATTTTACTACAAGACCTGCAGCAGAAATTCAAGGCTTCTACCGGAGTGGTGGCCACGTCCGCGGTGTTTGAAGTGTCTTGCTGATCTGCCTGGAGATTAGACAGTTCAGTGTAGCCAATCTACATCGATCTAACCCATTGGCTGGGGATTTAGATTGTCATCGGATATGGATGTTGTAATGGAATCTGCACAGGAGTCCAACAAGTGTGAACAGACTCTTAAGCTGGCCATACAGATAACAAAAGTCTTGTACCTGCGTATGCTTCTGAATGAATGACACATTCCATTAGTGACCCTAATATGGGAACCCAACGACCCATGGCTTCTTGGGGTGAATATCGACATGATACAATGTTGTATGGAGGCAGCATATGGTGAAATGTGCCTCACCGTACAGAGCCACCATGTAACCGAATATGTATACAGGACACAGGCAGCCACAACATGGTTCATTGTTAGGGGGCGCTGCATTCTATACCTCCTTGCTAATTAATTATCACTATTCATATATTTATCCATGTTCCGGGATCAGCACAGTCACATCGCTTCTTCTTCTCTTTGAGCCAGGACATCCTTCTCCTTATCACTGCCTGAAAACACTTCCATGTCTCTACAGAGAAAGTCTACGAGGTTTATGATGGCGTATCCTATGGCCTGATACTTAGAGGATTAGATTTACAAGCTCTGCACAAAGTTTATAATTTAGGTGTGAATCCTGGAGATGGGAGCGTCAGCTACTCTACTGCCTCCTGCTGGACACTGACTTGTATTATATAATGTATGGGCACTGCTGTATAGTGTCTGGGCATTCTATGGGCACCGATGAATATTGTATAATGTATGGGCACTTCTGTGTATAGTATGGGCACTGTCCTGTATTGAATGGGCACTGCCATGTATGATATGGTCACTGCTGTGTATAGGTACTGTTGTGTGTTGTATGGGCACTGTCTTCTATTGTTTGGGGACTGATATGTATTGTAATGGCAATCGGATATGTTGTATTGACACTGTTATGTATTGTATGAACTCTTCCATGTATTGTATTGGCAGGGCCTTGTATTGTATGGACACTGCTGTGTGTTGTATGGCTACTGCCTTGTGTTGTATGGGCACTGCCATGTCTTGTATGGGTACTGATGTGCATTGTATGGGCTCTGCTGTGTATTATATGGGCATTTCTGTATATTGTATGGTCATGGAAGGCATGTATTGCATGGGCACTACTGTGTATTGTATGGACATTTCCGTGTATTATATGTTGTGTATTGTTTGGACACTGCCCTTTATTATATGGGCACTGCTGTGTATTGTATGATCATGTATGCCATGTATAGTATGGGCACTGAGGTTCATTACATGGGCACCGCTGCATGTGTATTGTATGGGCACTGCCATGTGTTATATGGGCACTGCTGTGTATTGTATCTGGGCACTGCTTTGTGTTATATGGGCACTTCCATGTGTAATATAGGCACTGTTGTGTATTGCATGGATACTGCCTTGTATTATATGGGCTTTGCTGTGTATTGTATGGGCAGTGCCGTATTTTGTATGATCATGTATGCCATGTATTGTATGGGCACATTATATGTGGGCACTGCTGTGTGTTAAAAAGGCAGTGTCATGTGTTATATGGACACTATCATGTGTTATATAGGCACTGCCATTTATTATAAGGGTACTGTCACATGTTATAGGGCACTGTCATGTGTTATATGGGCACTTCTATGTATTGTATAGGCACTTCCATGTGTTATGTGTGCACTACTGTGTATTGTACGGGCACTGCCATATGCTATAAGGGCACTGCTGTGTATTGTATGGGCACTGCATTGTGATATATGGGCACTGCCTTGTGTTATATGGGCACTGATGTATATGGTATCCAAAAAAGAAAAAGACATGGACCGCACATCCCAATCTTATACATTGATTTGTGCTTCTCAGCAAATTCTACAATACTGAACATGAGGTTCTTAGTATACATATTAATGAAGGTGTATAAGCCCACTAGATACTTCACAGCAACCTCTTTATAGTGGGTCCCTACACTACTGGGTGCGGCACTGAACAGCGACCGCCACCGCCACAATACAGCGCCCACAGGGCGAGCGACCCGGCAGCCCAGCAACACCCCTGCCGCTAGGCTAAGCCCCCAGGCTCCGGGCCACACCGCCCCATGGGCACTGCACTACAGCGACAGCAGACACCGCACAGTACCGCACCATGTGAACAGATAACAAAAAAGTCCACCTTACCATATGGTGTCAGTCGGAAGACTGCAATATGTAAACAGAGCTGTTCAGTGCCGCATCCAGTAGTGTAGGGACCCACTATAAAGAGGTCACTGTGAAGTGGCTAGTGGGCTTATACACCTTGATCAATATGTATAATAAGAACCTCATGTTCAGTATTGTAGAATTTGCTGAGAAGCACAAGATTAATGTATAAGATTGGGATGTGCGGTCCATGTCTTTTTCTTTTTTTCTTATTTTACTGATGTATATGGGCACTGCCTTTTGTTATATGGGCACTAATGTATATGGGCACTGCCTTGTGTTATATGGGCACTAATGTACTGTATATGGGCACTGATGTATATGAGCACTGCCTTGTTATATGGGCACTGATGTATATGGGCACTGCCTTGTGTTATATGGTCACTACCATATATGGGCACTGCCTTGTGTTATATGGTCACTACCATATATGGGCACTGCCTTGTGTTATATGTTCACTGATGTATATGGGTAGTGCATCGCTTCTCGGCCTCTTGGCTAAGATCAAGTGTAGTATCTGTTCTTATCAGTAGCAGCCAGTAGGTTGGCTCCGCCAGTGGAGGTGTACCCACTGTAGGGGGCCAACTGAAGACTGTGAACATGAGGCAGAGAACCACACCAGGGCTTGTAGACCACCCTGGGATCGAAGCCAAGGGGCTAGGGAGGCTTTCGAAGGTCTCATGGTGCAATTGCCTCTGGGGACGGTGACTCCAGAGGTGCCTTAACTCACTGGGCGTGGGAAACCCACTGAGTATGGCACATTGCACAAGCACTTGATTACACTTTCAGAAGCACTCACCCTATTGCTTGGTTTATCCAGCATGGGTAATTTTTTATAGATCCGGCGGATAGACCGGGCCAGTACACTGGCATTCCATTCACTTATTTATTCTTTTTTTGTTTATCACGTTTTGTCACCTGTTTGTCACTGTGTGTGTAGATGTAGGGGTGCGGAAACCCTTTTGGGTCCTACCCGAAGTCTAGGGGTTGGAGTGTGTGGCCTTCGGGTTCCCTCCTTCCTTGCCCTCCAGTGTCTGTCTCTGCTTTTGTGGAGATAGACAACAGTTGCAGGCTCAGTAGCACTCTTGGGGTGGCAGCCCTTGAGGAGACTGATGCAAGTAGCTGGCTTGGTAATACTCCTGGTGGTGGCAGCCCTAGAGGAAACCAAGTAAGTTACTGACCCTCCTGTTTCGGCAGTTGGGTTGGTTCAGCCCCCCTACTCTTGGGCCTTTTGGCTCTGAGTTTGGGGACAGTTTCAGAGGACCCTTTCTCTTCGGAGAGGGGTTTTGCGATAGACCGCATCCTTTGCACGTTTTTTTCAGTGGCACCTGTCACTTTTTTCCGTGCACTGGTGTTTTCGTTGGCACAGCTTTGAGACCTTCAATTAAATAAAAAAATAAAAATATGGGTAGTGCTTTGCATGGTACTGTCTCATTAAAATAAATAGAATATGGAAAAAAAAGTCTTCTGTTTGTGATTTTTTTGTATTAACTTCAATGTAAAAGAACAGAAAATTTCCGTCTGTCGCAGCAGAGTGTGTTAAGAGGCAAATAGGCTAAATGGCAAAATTAATGGGCTGTTTAATGAAGTGTTTTGTTCCTCTGACAGATAAGAAAATTTTAAAACACACAACAGATACCCCATTACTTTCCTCCACATGGTATAATGCCCCCTTATGTCTTCCACATAATATATTGCCCCCTTATGTCCCACACACAGTATAATGCCCACTTTTGTCCCCCACAGAGTAAAATGCCCCTATGTCTTCTACATAGTATAATGCCACCTTATGTCCCCCACACAGTATAATGCCCCCTTATGTCCCTTACAAAGTATAATGCCCCCTTACATCTTTCACATAGTGTAATGCCTCATTACATCTTTCACAAAGTATAATGCCCACTTATGCCCCCCACATAGTAAAATGCCCCTATGTTTTCTACATAGTATAATGCCCTCTTATGTCCCTTTCATAGTATAATGCCCCCTTACATCTTTCACATAGTGTAACGCCTCCTTACATCTTTCACACAGTATAATGCCCTCTTATGTCCCCCACACAGTATAATGCCCCCTTACGTCTCTTACATAGTATAATGCCCCCTTACATCTTCTATATAATATATTGCCCCCTTATGTCCCACACACTATAATGCCTCCTTACATCTTTCACACAGTATAATGCCCACTTATGTCTCCCACATAGTAAAATGCCCCTATGTCTTCTAGATAGTATAATGCCCCTTTATGTCCCCCACACAATATAATGCCCCCTTATGTCCCTTACAAAGTATAATGCCCCCTTATGTTTTCCACATAGAATAATGCCCCCTTATGCCCTCCACACAGTATAATACTGTTATGTCTCTGCATACTACAACTCCCTATTATACCTCCTGCACAGTATAACACACCCTTATATGCTCTGCACACAGTAATGATCCCTTATGTCTCCTGCACAATATAATGACTCCTTATGCCGCTACACAATACAATGCTGCCTTATGGCTCACTGCATAATATATTGCCCAATTCTGCCCCAGGTGCAGTATAATGTCCCCTGCATTGCGTGCTGCCCTTCTATGCTCTCACACAGTATACTGCCTCTTTATGCTACGGCTCAGTATAATGTCCACCTTTGCCCGGCTGCACTGTATAATGCTCTTTTATGATCCTTGCAAATTATAATTCCCCTTGTACTTCATAATCCCCCCTTTATGCCCCCCACAGCATGTCGCATGTTCAGGGAATGAACAGTGGGCATGGATTTATTACTTACTACTTCTCTGCCCTGGTCATCAAAGTTACAAAGTACACACATCACATCAGTGCAGTGTGCCTAGAGCAGAGGAGGACCAGGGGCACAATCTGTGGAATAGCCTACCCCAGCAGCTGGTCACAGCAGTCACAGCGGATAGCTTCAAAAAAGGATTGGATGTCTTTTCAGAGCAAAATAGAATTGATGGTTATAGAAACCTTTAGAATGTCATATCCTCTCCCATTCCGTGGATGAACTTGATGGACAAATGTCTTTTATCAACTATACTATGGAACTATGTAAGTAATAAATCCTTGCTCACTACTTGCTCACCACTTGCTCACCACATGCTCACCACATGCTCACCACTTGCTCACCACTTGCTCACAACATGCTCACAACATGCTCACCACATGCTCGCCGGGCCTCCCATAACCAATGAGTGCCTTCATTACAGTACTGAGCTCTCTAGGCTTATCTACCAGGTGGTATTACTGGGTCAGGATAAGCCTTGTTTTATACCTATTGTGTGAGAAATTACGACTTGACATTTATTTACCCCTCCAGGACATCAGGGTTACCCTGAGCTCGGGATACCATTAATACACAATGTGGATGGAGACAAGGACTTAGTAACAGAGGCAGAGTCCAGGGAAGGGTTAATTCATCTTTATTGCATTCCGGCACCATCACATTAAATTATTATAACATTGCACTATTATTAGTGGGCCATTGTAGGGATATTACAGGGTTAAAGATTCACAGTAATTATAATATTGCTGGTAATGGTCACATGTGAGAACCTCATTAATGTCTGTAAGTCCTGCTCCCCTAGTTACTCATAAAAGAAGCTTGTGTCCTGCATCCCATAGTCATAGAGGAAGCCTGTGCGTCCTGCATCCCATAGTCATAGAGGAAGCCTGTGCGTCCTGCATCCCATAGTCATAGAGAAAGCCTGTGCGTCCTGCATCCCATAGTTATAGAGGAAGCCTGTCTGTCCTGCATCCCATAGTCATAGAGGAAGCCTGTGCGTCCTGCATCCCATAGTTATAGAGGAAGCCTGTGCATCCTGCATCCCATAGTCATAGAGGAAGCCTGTGCGTCCTGCATCCCATAGTTATAGAGGAATCCTGTGTGTTCTGCATCCCCCAACCACTCATAGGGGAATCCTGTGTGTCCTTCATCCCTAAACCACACATAGAGGAAGCCTGTGTGTCCTGCATTCCATAGTTATAGAGGAATCCTGTGTTTCCTGCATCCCATAGTTATAGAGGAATCCTGTGTGTCCTTCATCCCTAAACCACACATAGAGGAAGCCTGTGTGTCCTTCATCCCTAAACCACACATAGAGGAATCCTATGTGTCCTGCATCCCCCAACCACTCATAGAAGAAGCCTGTGTCTCCTACATCCCATAGTAACAGAGGAAGCCTGTGTGTCCTGCATCCCATAGTCATAGAGGAATTGTGTGCGTCCTGCATCCCCCAACCACTCATAGAGGAATCATATGTGTCCTGCATCCCCCAACCACTCATAGAAGAAGCCTGTGTCTCCTACATCCCATAGTAACAGAGGAAGCCTGTGTGTCCTGCATCCCATAGTCATAGAGGAATTGTGTGCGTCCTGCATCCCCCAACCACTCATAGAGGAATCATATGTGTCCTGCATCCCCCAACCACTCATAGAAGAAGCCTGTGTTTTCTGTATCCTATAGTCATAGAGGAAGCCTGTGTGTCCTACATCCCATAGTCACATTGGAAGCCTGTGTGTCCTGCATCCCTAAACCACACATAGAGGAAGCCTGTGCGTCCTGCATCAACCAACCACTCATAAAGGAAACCTGTGTTTTCTGCATCCTCTAGCCACTCATAAAGGAAACCTGTGTGTCCTGCATCCCGTAGTCATAGAGGAAGCCTGTGCATCCTGCATCCCATAGTCATAGAGGAAGCCTGTGTGTCCTGCATCCCATAGTCATAAAGGAAACCTGTGTGTCCTGCACCCCATAGTCATAGAGGAAGCCCATGCATCCTGAATCCTCCGGTCACTAAAAGAGGAACCCTGTGAGTTCTGAACCTCCCAGCCACACACAGTGAGTGTCGCTTCACATGCTACACACTCATACAAAAAAAGCCATTGATCAATAGTGTGTATGTTCGGGGAGCAGGACTCATAGGCTTTCCCAGTGAGTGGGTGGAGGAACAAAGACTCACAGACTTTCTCTGTGTTTGGAGGAGGCAGGACTCACAGGCTTTCCCATAAGTGGTTGGGGACTTTCTTTGTATGGGGTAACTTTGCAAGGAGGTTCTGAACTTTAAGATTGTCTCCATGAGCGTATGAGGTGGTGGAACTCAAAGCCATTTTGTATGGGGCAGGGTGTGTGTGGGGTGGCAGGATTTATTGGTCATCAGTATAGGGGGCAGGACTTTCTATAGGATTGGAGTTAGAGCTCACAGGGTTTTTCTCTGGCAGGGCAACCAGGACAAACAGTCTTTCAATATGGAGGGCGAAACTCACAGGATTTCTTTGTGTAGGGGAGGCAGGATCCATATGTTTTCTTTATAAGTGAATGATGGAAGGAAGCAGGAGTTTAACTTGGGGGATGTAGAAGGTACGGTAGCATCCAGCCCTCAAGATGTCTCTTCCCGATATGAGGAGGCCAGTACTATAAATGATACCCTATAGATAGGGGGCTTCATGTTATGCCTCGGGGAGGTAAACACACAGGCTTAATCTGTAAGTGGGTGGGGGAAGAAGACTTGCAGGCTAGAATTTTGGGTACCTGACTCATAAAATTCCCCCCAAAGAGAAGGGGATGGTCCTCACGTTACAGTGACCGAGGTAATAAATGTAATATTGGACGGGATAGGGTTTCATTTATCTCCAGGCAAGAACACCATATATGGTTTTTACCTGAACCTCCCGGGCAGATTACTGCCATGGCCACTTGAAGCCTTTCTGGGAAGATTTCTGCTTTTCTTTATCCTGTGTGGAGCTCACTTGAGCTGAGGATCTTATTCCAGAAGATGGAGGTTGCTGGTGAAGGTTCTCTGGTTTCGATGGAGGTTCTGGATTTTGGCCAATGCTGCGATTCCTAATTAATTTTGGAGACTGCTGAGAGAGGACATACAAAGGATTATGTGGGGTGGATGAATCTTTGCTCTGTTGTTCCATCTTGTGAGGTTCAGCAGCTGCTGCCAAGCCCTGCATGGTCACGTGTTGTCCTGTCTGTGCTGGCCATGATGAGCTTATGTGCTGCAGTGTGTGTTGTGTGTCTGGAGGAGTCTGGTGAGAGCTGGAGGATGAAGCCAAGTCATGCCACTGCCAGTGATCAGAGTGTGTCTCTGTCCTTTGATACATTTGACTGTAGTCATCTTTTAAGGTTTGGTCTCCTTGAAAGAGGCTGGAAGTCCAGGCATGGTGAGAAGGCTGCTGACCACCATGGGTCTGGTAACTAGGATAGGTTATCTCGGTGTATGTGACTTGACTTTGGGGTACATCATGGGGTAGCCCAAAGCCATGACTTGATGTTTGTTCAAAGTATGAATAGCATTTCTGAGGATCTTGGTGGTCTTGAGTTCTCTCTTGTTTTTCCATTGGGTAATGCATTTTATAAGAACACTCTTTCTGTTCAAGGCCTTGCATCTGAAGTTGTAATTCTTGTTGCTTGGATGGTTCTTGCTTTTTGGTTGCTTCTTGTTTCTGGGTTGTGTCTTGTTTTTGGATTGAGTCTTGTTTCTGAGTTTTGTCCTCTTTTAGAGTCAATTCTTGCTTCGTGGTCAGATCTTGTTTTACAGCTGAAAACAGTTTTTTGGTTGTGTCTTGTATCTGAGTTAGGTCTTCTTTTTGGGTTGGATCTTCTTTCTGAGTTGGGTATTTTTGAGTTGGGTCTTGTTTTAGGGACAAGTCTTGCCTCAGGATTGGATCTTTCATGAATTCTGAATATTGTGTCCTTGATGAGTCATATTTATTAATTGGACCTTGTTTCTGAGTTTGATCTTCTTTTTCAGTTGTAACCTGTTTTAGGGTCAGGTCTTGTTTTTGGGTAAGACCTTGCTTGAGGTCTAAATTCTGTTTCTTGGTTGGATCTTGTTTCTGTGTTGGGTCTTCTTTTTGATCTGTGTCCTGTTTTAGAGTTAAGTCTTGCTTCTGGGTCAGATCTTGCTTGAGGACTGAACATTGTTTCTTGCTTAGATCTTGTTTCTGAGGTAGGTCTTCTTTATGTGGCAGGTCTAGTTTCTGGGTTGGGTCATGTTTCTGATTTGGATCTTCTTTTTGGGTTGAGTCATGTTTCTGAGTGATGTCTTCTTTTTGAGTTGGGTCCTGTTTTAGGGTCAAATCTTGCTTCTGGGTCAGATCTTGCTTAAGGACTGGACATTGTTTCTTGGTTGGATCTTGTTTCTGAGTTAGCTCTTCTTTATGTGTCAGGTCTTGTTTCTGGGTTGGATCCTGTTTCTGAGCTGGGTCATCTTTTTGAGTTGGGTCCTGTTTTAGGGTCAAGTCTAGCTTTTGGGTCAGATTTTGCTTGTGGGTCAGGTCCTGCCTAAGAGCTAAGTATTGTATCTTGGAAGGATCTTGCTTCTGAGCTGGGTCTTCTTTTTGACTAGGATCCTGTTTTAGGGTTAGATCTTGCTGACTGGCCGAAGATTGTTTCTTAGTTGAATCTTGTTTCTGCGATGAGTCTTCTTTAAGGTTTGGGCCTTGTTTTTGGGTTGGATCCTGTTTCAGAGTTGCATCTGGTTTCTGCATTGAGCCTCCTTTATCAGTTGGGTCATGTTTTAGGGTCAGTTTTTGATTCAGAGTTGAATCTTGCTTGAGAGCTGAACATTGTTTCTGGATTGGAGAGGTTGAGTCTGGTTTCTGGGTTGAGTCTGATTTGTGAGTTAGATTTTCTTTTGGGGTTGAGTCCTGTTCCAGGAGTGTCAGGTCTTGCTTTTGGGTCAGATCTTGCTTAACAGATGATTGCTGCTGCTCAGTTTTATGAGTTGAGTCTTGTGTCTGGGTTGAATCTTGTTTCTGGTTTGAATCTTGCTTAAGAGATGAACATTGTTTCTGGATTGGAGAAGTAGAGTCTGTTTTTTTGGTTGAGTCCTGTTTCTGAGTTGGATCTTCTTTTGGGGTTGAGTCCTGTTTCAGGAGTGTCAGGTCTTGCTTTTGGGCCAGATCTTGCTTAACAGATAAATTCTGCTGCTCAGATTTATAAGTTGAGTCTTGTGTCTGGGGTGCGTCTTGTTTTTGGGTAGAATCTTGTTTCAGAGTTAAATCTTTTTTCTGAGTTGAATCTTGTTTCTGGGCCAAATCTTGTTTGATAGCTGCACATTGTTTCTGGGTTGGAGAGGTTGAGTCTGGTTTCTGGGTTGAGTCTGGTTTCTGAGTTAGATCTTCTTTTGGAGTTGAGTCCTGTTTCAGGAGTGTCAGGTCTTGCTTTAGGGCCAGGTCTTGCTGAACAGATGAATGCTGCTGCTCAGTTTTATGAGTTGAGACTTGAGTCTGGGGTGTGTCTTGTTTTTGAGTTAAATCTTTTTTCTGAGTTGGATCTTCTTTTGGGGTTAAGTCCTGTTTCAAGAGTGTCTGGTCTTGCTTTTGGGCCAGATCTGGCTTAACAGATGAATGCTGCTGCTCAGTTTTATGAGTTGAGTCTTGTGTCTGGGTTGAATCTTGTTTCTGTTTTGAATCTTGTTTGAGAGCTGAACATTGTTTAGGGGTTGAATCTTGTTTCTGGCTTGAATCTTGCTTAAGAGATGAACATTGTTTCTGGATTGGAGAAGTAGAGTCTGTTTTTTTGGTTGAGTCCTGTTTCTGAGTTGGATCTTCTTTTGGGGTTGAGTCCTGTTTCAAGAGTGTCTGGTCTTGCTTTTGGGCCAGATCTGGCTTAACAGATGAATGCTGCTGCTCAGTTTTATGAGTTGAGTCTTGTGTTTGGGTTGCGTCTTGTTTTGGGGTTGAACCTTGTATCTGGGTTGAATCTTGTTTCTGTTTTGAATCTTGTTTGAGAGCTGAACATTGTTTAGGGGTTGAATCTTGTTTCTGGCTTGAATCTTGCTTAAGAGATGAACATTGTTTCTGGATTGGAGAAGTAGAGTCTGTTTTTTTAGTTGAGTCCTGTTTCTGAGTTGGATCTTCTTTTGGGGTTGAGTCCTGTTTCTGGAGTGTCAGGTCTTGCTTTTGGGCCAGATCTTGCTTAACAGATGAATGCTGTTGCTCAGTTTTATGAGTTGAGTCTTGTGTCTGGGGTGCGTCTTGTTTTGGGGTTGAATCTTGTTTTTGAGTTAAATCTTTTTTCTGAGTTGAATCTTGTTTCTGTGCTGAGTCTTGTTTGAGAGCTGAACATTGTTTTTGGGTTGAGTCTGGTTTCTGGGTTGGATCTTCTTTTGGGGTTGAGTATAGCTTCAGGAGTGTCAGGTCATGCAGAACAGATGAATGCTGCTGCTCAGTTTTATGAGTTGAGTCTTGAGTCTGTGGTGTGTCTTGTTTTTGTGTTAAATCTTTTTTCTGAGTTGGATCTTCTTTTGGGGTTGAGTCCTGTTTCAAGAGTGTCTGGTCTTGCTTTTGGGCCAGATCTGGCTTAACAGATGAATGCTGCTGCTCAGTTTTATGAGTTGAGTCTTGTGTCTGGGTTGAATCTTGTTTCTGTTTTGAATCTTGTTTGAGAGCTGAACATTGTTTAGGGGTTGAATCTTGTTTCTGGCTTGAATCTTGCTTAAGAGATGAACATTGTTTCTGGATTGGAGAAGTAGAGTCTGTTTTTTTGGTTGAGTCCTGTTTCTGAGTTGGATCTTCTTTTGGGGTTGAGTCCTGTTTCAAGAGTGTCTGGTCTTGCTTTTGGGCCAGATCTGGCTTAACAGATGAATGCTGCTGCTCAGTTTTATGAATTGAGTCTTGTGTCTGGGTTGAATCTTGTTTCTGTTTTGAATCTTGTTTGAGAGCTGAACATTGTTTAGGGGTTGAATCTTGTTTCTGGCTTGAATCTTGCTTAAGAGATGAACATTGTTTCTGGATTGGAGAAGTAGAGTCTGTTTTTTTGGTTGAGTCCTGTTTCTGAGTTGGATCTTCTTTTGGGGTTGAGTCCTGTTTCAGGAGTGTCAGGTCTTGCTTTTGGGCCAGATCTTGCTTAACAGATGAATGCTGTTGCTCAGTTTTATGAGTTGAGTCTTGTGTCTGGGGTGTGTCTTGTTTTGGGGTTGAATCTTGTTTTTGAGTTAAATCTTTTTTCTGAGTTGAATCTTGTTTCTGTGCTGAGTCTTGTTTGAGAGCTGAACATTGTTTTTGGGTTGAGTCTGGTTTCTGGGTTGGATCTTCTTTTGGGGTTGAGTATAGTTTCAGGAGTGTCAGGTCGTGCAGAACAGATGAATGCTGCTGCTCAGTTTTATGAGTTGAGTCTTGAGTCTGTGGTGTGTCTTGTTTTTGAGTTAAATCTTTTTTCTGAGTTGGATCTTCTTTTGGGGTTGAGTCCTGTTTCAAGAGTGTCTGGTCTTGCTTTTGGGCCAGATCTGGCTTAACAGATGAATGCTGCTGCTCAGTTTTATGAGTTGAGTCTTGTGTCTGGGTTGAATCTTGTTTCTGTTTTGAATCTTGTTTGAGTGCTGAACATTGTTTAGGGGTTGAATCTTGTTTCTGGCTTGAATCTTGCTTAAGAGATGAACATTGTTTCTGGATTGGAGAAGTAGAGTCTGTTTTTTTGGTTGAGTCCTGTTTCTGAGTTGGATCTTCTTTTGGGGTTGAGTCCTGTTTCAGGAGTGTCAGGTCTTGCTTTTGGGCCAGATCTGGCTTAACAGATGAATGCTGCTGCTCAGTTTTATGAGTTGAGTCTTGTGTCTGGGGTGCGTCTTGTTTTGGGGTTGAATCTTGTTTCTTAGTTGAATCTTGTTTCTGTGGTGAGTCTTGTTTCTGTGCCAAATCCTGTTTGAGAGCTGAACATTGTTTTTGGGTTGAGTCTGGTTTTTGGGTTGAGTCTGGTTTCTGAGTTGGATCTTCTTTTGCGGTTGAGTATAGTTTCAGGAGTGTCAGGTCGTGCAGAACAGATGAATGCTGCTGCTCAGTTTTATGAGTTGAGTCTTGAGTCTGTGGTGTGTCTTGTTTTTGAGTTAAATCTTTTTTCTGAGTTGGATCTTCTTTTGGGGTTGAGTCCTGTTTCAAGAGTGTCTGGTCTTGCTTTTGGGCCAGATCTGGCTTAACAGATGAATGCTGCTGCTCAGTTTTATGAGTTGAGTCTTGTGTCTGGGTTGAATCTTGTTTCTGTTTTGAATCTTGTTTGAGTGCTGAACATTGTTTAGGGGTTGAATCTTGTTTCTGGCTTGAATCTTGCTTAAGAGATGAACATTGTTTCTGGATTGGAGAAGTAGAGTCTGTTTTTTTGGTTGAGTCTTGTTTCTGAGTTCGATCTTCTTTTGGGGTTGAGTCCTGTTTCAGGAGTGTCAGGTCTTGCTTTTGGGCCAGATCTGGCTTAACAGATGAATGCTGCTGCTCAGTTTTATGAGTTGAGTCTTGTGTCTGGGGTGCGTCTTGTTTTGGGGTTGAATCTTGTTTCTTAGTTGAATCTTGTTTCTGTGGTGAGTCTTGTTTCTGTGCCAAATCTTGTTTGAGAGCTGAACATTGTTTTTGGGTTGAGTCTGGTTTTTGGGTTGAGTCTGGTTTCTGAGTTGGATCTTCTTTTGCGGTTGAGTATAGTTTCAGGAGTGTCAGGTCGTGCAGAACAGATGAATGCTGCTGCTCAGTTTTATGAGTTGAGTCTTGAGTCTGTGGTGTGTCTTGTTTTTGAGTTAAATCTTTTTTCTGAGTTGGATCTTCTTTTGGGGTTGAGTCCTGTTTCAAGAGTGTCTGGTCTTGCTTTTGGGCCAGATCTGGCTTAACAGATGAATGCTGCTGCTCAGTTTTATGAGTTGAGTCTTGTGTCTGGGTTGAATCTTGTTTCTGTTTTGAATCTTGTTTGAGAGCTGAACATTGTTTAGGGGTTGAATCTTGTTTCTGGCTTGAATCTTGCTTAAGAGATGAACATTGTTTCTGGATTGGAGAAGTAGAGTCTGTTTTTTTGGTTGAGTCCTGTTTCTGAGTTGGATCTTCTTTTGGGGTTGAGTCCTGTTTCAAGAGTGTCTGGTCTTGCTTTTGGGCCAGATCTGGCTTAACAGATGAATGCTGCTGCTCAGTTTTATGAGTTGAGTCTTGTGTCTGGGTTGAATCTTGTTTCTGTTTTGAATCTTGTTTGAGAGCTGAACATTGTTTAGGGGTTGAATCTTGTTTCTGGCTTGAATCTTGCTTAAGAGATGAACATTGTTTCTGGATTGGAGAAGAAGAGTCTGTTTTTTTGGTTGAGTCCTGTTTCTGAGTTGGATCTTCTTTTGGGGTTGAGTCCTGTTTCAGGAGTGTCAGGTCTTGCTTTTGGGCCAGATCTTGCTTAACAGATGAATGCTGTTGCTCAGTTTTATGAATTGAGTCTTGTGTCTGGGGTGTGTCTTGTTTTGGGGTTGAATCTTGTTTTTGAGTTAAATCTTTTTTCTGAGTTGAATCTTGTTTCTGTGCTGAGTCTTGTTTGAGAGCTGAACATTGTTTTTGGGTTGAGTCTGGTTTCTGGGTTGGATCTTCTTTTGGGGTTGAGTATAGTTTCAGGAGTGTCAGGTCGTGCAGAACAGATGAATGCTGCTGCTCAGTTTTATGAGTTGAGTCTTGAGTCTGTGGTGTGTCTTGTTTTTGAGTTAAATCTTTTTTCTGAGTTGGATCTTCTTTTGGGGTTGAGTCCTGTTTCAAGAGTGTCTGGTCTTGCTTTTGGGCCAGATCTGGCTTAACAGATGAATGCTGCTGCTCAGTTTTATGAGTTGAGTCTTGTGTCTGGGGTGCATCTTGTTTTGGGGTTGAATCTTGTTTCTGTTTTGAATCTTGTTTGAGAGCTGAACATTGTTTCTGGATTGGAGAAGTAGAGTCTGTTTTTTTGGTTGAGTCCTGTTTCTGAGTTGGATCTTCTTTTGGGGTTGAGTCCTGTTTCAGGAGTGTCAGGTCTTGCTTTTGGGCCAGATCTTGCTTAACTGATGAATGCTGCTGCTCAGTTTTATGAGTTGAGTCTTGTGTTTGGGGTGCGTCTTGTTTTGGGGTTGAATGTTTCTGAGTTGAATCTTGTTTCTGTGGTGAGTCTTGTTTCTGTGCCAAATCTTGTTTGAGAGCTGAACATTGTTTTTGGGTTGAGTCTTGTTTCTGAGTTAGATCTTCTTTTGCGGTTGGGTCCTGTTTCAGGAGTGTCAGGTCTTGCTTAACTGATGAATGCTGCTGCTCAGTTTTATGAATTGAGTCTTGTGTTTGGGGTGCGTCTTGTTTTGGGGTTGAACCTTGTGTCTGGGTTGAATCTTGTTTCTGTTTTGAATCTTGTTTGAGAGCTGAACATTGTTTAGGGGTTGAATCTTGTTTCTGGCTTGAATCTTGCTTAAGAGATGAACATTGTTTCTGGATTGGAGAAGTAGAGTCTGTTTTTTTAGTTGAGTCCTGTTTCTGAGTTGGATCTTCTTTTGGGGTTGAGTCCTGTTTCAGGAGTGTCAGGTCTTGCTTTTGGGCCAGATCTTGCTTAACAGATGAATGCTGTTGCTCAGTTTTATGAGTTGAGTCTTGTGTCTGGGGTGCGTCTTGTTTTGGGGTTGAATCTTGTTTTTGAGTTAAATCTTTTTTCTGAGTTGAATCTTGTTTCTGTGCTGAGTCTTGTTTGAGAGCTGAACATTGTTTTTGGGTTGAGTCTGGTTTCTGGGTTGGATCTTCTTTTGGGGTTGAGTATAGTTTCAGGAGTGTCAGGTCGTGCAGAACAGATGAATGCTGCTGCTCAGTTTTATGAGTTGAGTCTTGAGTCTGTGGTGTGTCTTGTTTTTGAGTTAAATCTTTTTTTCTGAGTTGGATCTTCTTTTGGGGTTGAGTCCTGTTTCAAGAGTGTCTGGTCTTGCTTTTGGGCCAGATCTGGCTTAACAGATGAATGCTGCTGCTCAGTTTTATGAGTTGAGTCTTGTGTCTGGGTTGAATCTTGTTTCTGTTTTGAATCTTGTTTGAGTGCTGAACATTGTTTAGGGGTTGAATCTTGTTTCTGGCTTGAATCTTGCTTAAGAGATGAACATTGTTTCTGGATTGGAGAAGTAGAGTCTGTTTTTTTGGTTGAGTCCTGTTTCTGAGTTGGATCTTCTTTTGGGGTTGAGTCCTGTTTCAGGAGTGTCAGGTCTTGCTTTTGGGCCAGATCTTGCTTAACAGATGAATGCTGCTGCTCAGTTTTATGAGTTGAGTCTTGTGTCTGGGGTGCGTCTTGTTTTGGGGTTGAATCTTGTTTCTTAGTTGAATCTTGTTTCTGTGGTGAGTCTTGTTTCTGTGCCAAATCTTGTTTGAGAGCTGAACATTGTTTTTGGGTTGAGTCTGGTTTTTGGGTTGAGTCTGGTTTCTGAGTTGGATCTTCTTTTGCGGTTGGGTCCTGTTTCAGGAGTGTCAGGTCTTGCTTAACTGATGAATGCTGCTGCTCAGTTTTATGAGTTGAGTCTTGTGTCTGGGGTGTGTCTTGTTTTGGGGTTGAATCTTGTTTTTGAGTTAAATCTTTTTTTCTGAGTTGAATCTTGTTTCTGTGTTGAGTCTTGTTTCTGCGCCAAATGTTGTTTGAGAGCTGAACATTGTTTTTGGGTTGAGTCTGGTTTTTGGGTTGAGTCTTGTTTCTGAGTTGGATCTTCTTTTGGGGTTGGGTCCTGTTTCAGGAGTGTCAGGTCTTGCTTTTGGGCCAGATCTTGCTTAACAGATGAATGCTGCTGCTCAGTTTTATGAGTTGAGTCTTGTGTCTGGGGTGAATCTTGTTTGAGAGCTGAACATTGTTTAGGGGGTGAATCTTGTTTCTGTCTTGAATCTTGCTTAAAAGCTGAACATTGTTTCTGGGTTGAATCTTTTTTCTGGGTTGAGTCCTGTTTCTGAATTTTATCTTCTTTTTGGGTTGGGTCCTGTTTTAGGAGTGTAAGGTCTTGCTTTTGGGTCAGATCTTGCTTAACATCTGAATGCTGATTCTCAGATTGATGAATTGAGTCTTGTGTCTGGGGTGAGTCTTTTTTCAGGGTTGAATCTTGTTTATGGGCCGAGTCTTTTGTCTGGATAAAATCTGATTTTAGGGCTGAATCTTGCTTCAGCATTGAATCTTGTTTCTGGGCCGAGTCTTGTTTCTGTCTTGAATCTTGTTTCTTGGTTAAGTCTTGCTTTAGGGTTGAATCTGGTTTGTGGGTTGAATCTGGATTCTGGATTGAATCTTGCTTCAGGGTTAAATCTTGTTTCTGAGTTAAGTCTTGCTTCGGGGTTGGATCCTGTTTCTGGATTGAGTCTTTTTTCTGGTTTGATTCTTCTTTCTGAGTTGAATCTTGCTTTTGGGTTGATTCAGATGTTTTTGGGGATGGCGATGTCTGTAGCAATGAACCTTTTTTGGATGCGCATATCAGACAACCTTTCTTGGGCCTTAGCGCTTCAAAATAAGCAAAGGCAACTTTTGCTACAACTTCTAAAAATTCTTTAAAGTCCACATCCCCATCATTGTTTTCATCGAGGGCATTCAGTATTGCTTTAATTGTGTGTGGATCTCCAGAATCCTATGGTACACAAATAACCAAATTATATGAAAGCAGTTATTAAGAGTATTTTAAGTATTAGGTATTTTTAAGAGTAGATTACGTTCTTATGGGTTGTTTATTATATTCTGTAGTTTTTGTCGTCATGTGTGGCCTTTGATTGGTAATATGTAATAACTTCTTTAAATGGGTTATCCAGCTTCCAAAAAGTATCTGCACATACAGTACATCTACAGCAGTGCTAAATCCTCACTGTTCCCTTGTGCAGCCTTTGCTTGTCTTTATTTCACTTGCTCTCCTTGTATCGCTTTTATTTACATGCAGTGAATCTGAGGACAAACTGCATATCCCATGATTCATCTGCCTGCTCTCACTCTCTGTGTTTTCTGCTTACAGGAAAGAGGAGGGAGTGAGCTTGCAAACGAAACATAAGAAAAGCATCATGTGACGTCAGATGTGGAAGGGATTTATTACCTGTGATTTCATTGGACGGGAGAGTGGAGAAGGGAGGGGAACACAGAGAGTGATCGCCAGCAGATGAATCGTGGGAAATGTAGTTTGTCCTCAAATTTACTGCATGTAAATAACCGTGATACAAGGAGCAGCAAGTAATAAAGACAAGCAGAGGCTGCACAAGGGGACAGTGAGGATTTAGCACTGCTGTGGGTGGATTTGCAGATAATTTTTGTAAACAGGAGAACCCCTTTAAAGAAGTTCTTAAGTTCTATGTTTCTGGGGGTAGGAATGAGTCCTTAAAGGGAAAGTGTTCCAAGGAAATGAGTTAAGTTTTTATATTAAACAGATTTTTAAATAATTTTTTATGATGTTATTTCTAATTTTGCATTCTTTTATCTAAATAATATGAATGAATATGAAATATGAATATGAAAATTTCAGTTCTTGCCACTAAATTTAAATAGTTTGTGACTTTCTGGAGATGGACCATAAATCATAGACACAATGGTCTGGAGCATCTGGATTAACGTCTATGATAGAATCTTCTAGGCATGCTCTGTGACCTGTGTAGAGGTCATTGTGCAGGGTGGGAGTAGATATGATGTGGCATCACCTATATTGACTGGTGGATTCTGTGCTTTATCTACATGTATCAGTGTGCAGTAAGTTAGGTGGGTGCTGTACAGAGGAAATGTACAAAAAAACACAAAGGCTCAGTGTATTATTTGGCTTAGTGGCCAGAGTCAGAACTGGATGATTTTTAAAATAAAAAAAAAAAATATATAGATGTTGACCTATAATATATATATATATATATATATATATATATATATATTTATTTAAAATAAACCTCACCTAAAATTCGTAAAAATATGTTTTACAAAAATTTGATTCCAAAATAGGTATTTTCGAGTGACAAATTCCCTTTAAACATCTAATAGATATTTTCATTGAATTTAATACGTTAAAGGTAACCTCTTGTAGAAAAATTGTGTTGCGAGATTTCACAATAGAAAACATCTCTGATATAGCAAAGGGTGCGTCAGAAAACTGCACCAAAACTTCCCAGGCCGATTACTAAGAGACATTTGTGCCCTAAAATAGACAGAGAAAGTTTTGTGTCCCGTCATAATGAGGCACGTTCCAAGAGTAACAGATATGTATGAAAGGTTGAACAGTTACACCCTATGTCAGCTACACCCAACACAACCTGGAGACACCCAGCGAGCTCCAGAAAGTGCTGGCATTTCTCATGGAAGGCGGAAGCCTAGGAGAATGATTAACCATCGAGGTGCCTGCAGAGCTTCAGGGCTTCGCCCTTGTGCACCCATCGAAGCAGGCACTGGGGTCTGACCATAGCAGTGACCTATGTAATAATGAAATATATAGGAGGATAAAATGTAAGATCTCACCTCAATCACATCTGCAAACTGCGTCTGGATAAGGCTCTGAAATTCTGCAATGTCCAGTTTATCACAGGGTGGGCTTTGGCTGCTGTAACTATGGAAGGTGTCGATGATCCTGCGGATGGCGGTCAGGAGATTGGCCATGGCTGCTGGACGGGCACTAAAAGATGAAAATCAGAATATTGTCAGGATAAAAGGAGCCTGAGAGTTCAGTACTGTGGACCATGGCAGGACATGGGTTAATGTTGCTGTAGCTACTTTATGTCTGGGTTCAAGAGTTCCCCCATCCCTCTCCAACATAGAAGGGGTTATTGCACAACAGCTCTGTAAAAGAAAGGGTTAATGCAGTTTTGGGTTGGGGGTCTGCATCTTATGGTCACTTAGTGAGCAGACGATGAATAATGGAGCGTAAGCATTGTGTTCTGGTGTAACCTACCTCCTGGGGTGTAACGCACCATACACCTATTCATAAGGGTGTAACAGGCCTCCGCCAGGCAGGAAGGCACGGAACGGGCCCTTCTCTAGCTGCAGGGGACACTTATGTAATGACTGGATTTATGTAGCAATACCCATAAAATGCTAAAGTAAACTGCTAGAAGAAGAAGAAAACTACTACATAAAGTATATAGCATACATGGCTGATATAGGGGGGAATATGATAAAGTATACAGTAGATATGACTGATACAGTGGCAATAATATATAGTATACAGCAGACATTGATGATATAGGTGGGTAAATATGATAAGGTATATAGAAGATATAACTGATACAGGGTAATAAGATACAGTATACAGCAGATATGACTGATACGGGGTAATAAGATACAGTATACAGCAGATATGACTGATACAGGGTCATAAGATACAGTATACAGCAGATATGACTGATACAGGGGTAATAAGATACAGTATACAGCAGATATGACTGATACAGGGTAATAAGATACAGTATACAGCAGATATGACTGATACAGGGTAATAAGATACAGTATACAGCAGATATGACTGATACGGGGTAATAAGATACAGTATACAGCAGATATGACTGATACAGGGTCATAAGATACAGTATACAGCAGATATGACTGATACAGGGGTAATAAGATACAGTATACAGCAGATATCACTGATACAGGGTAATAAGATACAGTATACAGCAGATATGACTGATACAGGGTAATAAGATACAGTATACAGCAGATATGACTGATACAGGGTAATAAGATACAGTATACAGCAGATATGGCTGATACAGGGTAATAAGATACAGTATACAGCAGATATGACTGATACAGGGTAATAAGATACAGTATACAGCAGATATGACTGATACAGGGTAATAAGATACAGTATACAGCAGATATGACTGATACAGGGTAATAAGATACAGTATACAGCAGATATGACTGATACAGGGTAATAAGATACAGTATACAGCAGATATGACTGATACAGGGTCATAAGATACAGTATACAGCACATATGACTGATACAGGGGTAATAAGATACAGTATACAGCAGATATCACTGATACAGGGTAATAAGATACAGTATACAGCAGATATGACTGATACAGGGTAATAAGATACAGTATACAGCAGATATGACTGATACAGGGTAATAAGATACAGTATACAGCAGATATGGCTGATACAGGGTAATAAGATACAGTATACAGCAGATATGACTGATACAGGGTAATAAGATACAGTATACAGCAGATATGACTGATACAGGGTAATAAGATACAGTATACAGCAGATATGGCTGATACAGGGGTAATAAGATACAGTATACAGCAGATATCACTGATACAGGGTAATAAGATACAGTATACAGCAGATATGGCTGATACAGGGTAATAAGATACAGTATAAAGCAGATATGACTGATACAGGGGTAATAAGATACAGTATACAGCAGATATGACTGATACAGGGTAATAAGATACAGTATACAGCAGATATGCCTGATACAGGGTAATAAGATACAGTATACAGCAGATATGACTGATACAGGGGTAATAAGATACAGTATACAGCAGATATGACTGATACAGGGTAATAAGATACAGTATACAGCAGATATGCCTGATACAGGGTAATAAGATACAGTATACAGCAGATATGACTGATACAGGGTAATAAGATACAGTATACAGCAGATATGACTGATACAGGGTAATAAGATACAGAATACAGCAGATATGACTGATACAGGGGTAATAAGATACAGTATACAGCAGATATGACTGATACAGGGGTAATAAGATACAGTATACAGCAGATATGACTGATACAGGGTAATAAGATACAGTATACAGCAGATATGACTGATACAGGGTAATAAGATACAGTATACAGCAGATATGACTGATACAGGGTAATAAGATACAGTATACAGCAGATATGGCTGATACAGGGTAATAAGATACAGTATACAGCAGATATGACTGATACAGGGTAATAAGATACAGTATACAGCAGATATGACTGATACAGGGTAATAAGATACAGTATACAGCAGATATGGCTGATACAGGGTAATAAGATACAGTATACAGCAGATATGACTGATATAGGGTAATAAGATACAGTATACAGCAGATATGACTGATACAGGGGTAATAAGATACAGTATACAGCAGATATGACTGATACAGGGTAATAAGATACAGTATACAGCAGATATGACTGATACAGGGGTAATAAGATACAGTATACAGCAGATATGGCTGATACAGGGTAATAAGATACAGTATACAGCAGATATGACTGATACAGGGTAATAAGATACAGTATACAGCAGATATGACTGATACAGGGTAATAAGATACAGTATACAGCAGATATGACTGATACAGGGTAATAAGATACAGTATACAGCAGATATGACTGATACAGGGTAATAAGATACAGTATACAGCAGATATGACTGATACAGGGGTAATAAGATACAGTATACAGCAGATATGACTGATACAGGGTAATAAGATACAGTATACAGCAGATATGGCTGATACAGGGGTAATAAGATACAGTATACAGCAGATATGGCTGATACAGGGTAATAAGATACAGTATACAGCAGATATGACTGATACAGGGTAATAAGATACAGTATACAGCAGATATGACTGATACAGGGTAATAAGATACAGTATACAGCAGATATGACTGATACAGGGTAATAAGATACAGTATACAGCAGATATGACTGATACAGGGGTAATAAGATACAGTATACAGCAGATATGACTGATACAGGAGTAATAAGATACAGTATACAGCAGATATGACTGATACAGGGTAATAAGATACAGTATACAGCAGATATGACTGATACAGGGTAATAAGATACAGTATACAGCAGATATGACTGATACAGGGTAATAAGATACAGTATACAGCAGATATGACTGATACAGGGTAATAAGATACAGTATACAGCAGATATGACTGATACAGGGGTAATAAGATACAGTATACAGCAGATATGACTGATACAGGGGTAATAAGATACAGTATACAGCAGATATGGCTGATACAGGGGTAATAAGATACAGTATACAGCAGATATGGCTGATACAGGGTAATAAGATACAGTATACAGCAGATATGACTGATACAGGGTAATAAGATACAGTATACAGCAGATATGACTGATACAGGGGTAATAAGATACAGTATACAGCAGATATCACTGATACAGGGTAATAAGATACAGTATACAGCAGATATGACTGATACAGGGGTAATAAGATACAGTATACAGCAGATATGACTGATACAGGGTAATAAGATACAGTATACAGCAGATATGACTGATACAGGGTAATAAGATACAGTATACAGCAGATATGACTGATACAGGGTAATAAGATACAGTATACAGCAGATATGACTGATACAGGGGTAATAAGATACAGTATACAGCAGATATGACTGATACAGGGTAATAAGATACAGTATACAGCAGATATGACTGATACAGGGTAATAAGATACAGTATACAGCAGATATGACTGATACAGGGTAATAAGATACAGTATACAGCAGATATGTCTGATACAGGGTAGTAAGATACAGTATACAGCAGATATGACTGATACAGGGTAATAAGATACAGTATACAGCAGATATGACTGATACAGGGTAATAAGATACAGTATACAGCAGATATGACTGATACAGGGTAATAAGATACAGTATACAGCAGATATGACTGATACAGGGTAATAAGATACAGTATACAGCAGATATGACTGATACAGGGTAATAAGATACAGTATACAGCAGATATGACTGATACAGGGTAATAAGATACAGTATACAGCAGATATGCCTGATACAGGGTAATAAGATATAGTATACAGCAGATATGCCTGATATGGGGTAATAAGATACAGTATACAGCAGATATGACTGATACAGGGGTAATAAGATACAGTATACAGCAGATATGACTGATACAGGGTAATAAGATACAGTATACAGCAGATATGACTGATACAGGGTAATAAGATACAGTATACAGCAGATATGACTGATACAGGGTAATAAGATACAGTATACAGCAGATATGACTGATACAGGGTAATAAGATACAGTATACAGCAGATATGACTGATACAGGGGTAATAAGATACAGTATACAGCAGATATCACTGATACAGGGTAATAAGATACAGTATACAGCAGATATGACTGATACATGGTAATAAGATACAGTATACAGCAGATATGACTGATACAGGGTAATAAGATACAGTATACAGCAGATATGGCTGATACAGGGTAATAAGATACAGTATACAGCAGATATGACTGATACAGGGTAATAAGATACAGTATACAGCAGATATGACTGATACAGGGGTAATAAGATACAGTATACAGCAGATATTACTGATACAGGGGTAATAAGATACAGTATACAGCAGATATGACTGATACAGGGTAATAAGATACAGTATACAGCAGATATGTCTGATACAGGGTAATAAGATACAGTATACAGCAGATATGACTGATACAGGGTAATAAGATACAGTATACAGCAGATATGGCTGATACAGGGTAATAAGATACAGTATACAGCAGATATGACTGATACAGGGTAATAAGATACAGTATACAGCAGATATGACTGATACAGGGGTAATAAGATACAGTATACAGCAGATATGGCTGATACAGGGTAATAAGATACAGTATACAGCAGATATGACTGATATAGGGTAATAAGATACAGTATACAGCAGATATGACTGATACAGGGGTAATAAGATACAGTATACAGCAGATATGACTGATACAGGGTAATAAGATACAGTATACAGCAGATATGACTGATACAGGGGTAATAAGATACAGTATACAGCAGATATGGCTGATACAGGGTAATAAGATACAGTATACAGCAGATATGACTGATACAGGGTAATAAGATACAGTATACAGCAGATATGACTGATACCAGGGTAATAAGATACAGTATACAGCAGATATGACTGATACAGGGTAATAAGATACAGTATACAGCAGATATGACTGATACAGGGTAATAAGATACAGTATACAGCAGATATGACTGATACAGGGGTAATAAGATACAGTATACAGCAGATATGACTGATACAGGGGTAATAAGATACAGTATACAGCAGATATGGCTGATACAGGGGTAATAAGATACAGTATACAGCAGATATGGCTGATACAGGGTAATAAGATACAGTATACAGCAGATATGACTGATACAGGGTAATAAGATACAGTATACAGCAGATATGACTGATACAGGGGTAATAAGATACAGTATACAGCAGATATACTGATACAGGGTAATAAGATACAGTATACAGCAGATATGACTGATACAGGGTAATAAGATACAGTATACAGCAGATATGACTGATACAGGGGTAATAAGATACAGTATACAGCAGATATGACTGATACAGGGTAATAAGATACAGTATACAGCAGATATGACTGATACAGGGTAATAAGATACAGTATACAGCAGATATGACTGATACAGGGTAATAAGATACAGTATACAGCAGATATGACTGATACAGGGTAATAAGATACAGTATACAGCAGATATGACTGATACAGGGTAATAAGATACAGTATACAGCAGATATGACTGATACAGGGGTAATAAGATACAGTATACAGCAGATATGGCTGATACAGGGGTAATAAGATACAGTATACAGCAGATATGGCTGATACAGGGTAATAAGATACAGTATACAGCAGATATGACTGATACAGGGTCATAAGATACAGTATACAGCAGATATGACTGATACAGGGGTAATAAGATACAGTATACAGCAGATATCACTGATACAGGGTAATAAGATACAGTATACAGCAGATATGGCTGATACAGGGTAATAAGATACAGTATACAGCAGATATGACTGATACAGGGGTAATAAGATACAGTATACAGCAGATATGACTGATACAGGGAGTAATAAGATACAGTATACAGCAGATATGACTGATACAGGGTAATAAGATACAGTATACAGCAGATATGACTGATACAGGGTAATAAGATACAGTATACAGCAGATATGACTGATACAGGGGTAATAAGATACAGTATACAGCAGATATGACTGATACAGGGTAATAAGATACAGTATACAGCAGATATGACTGATACAGGGTAATAAGATACAGTATACAGCAGATATGACTGATACAGGGTAATAAGATACAGTATATAGCAGATATGACTGATACAGGGTAATAAGATACAGTATACAGCAGATATGACTGATACAGGGTAATAAGATACAGTATACAGCAGATATGACTGATACAGGGTAATAAGATACAGTATACAGCAGATATGACTGATACAGGGTAATAAGATACAGTATACAGCAGATATGACTGATACAGGGTAATAAGATACAGTATACAGCAGATATGACTGATACAGGGTAATAAGATACAGTATACAGCAGATATGACTGATACAGGGTAATAAGATACAGTATACAGCAGATATGACTGATACAGGGTAATAAGATATAGTATACAGCAGATATGCCTGATATGGGGTAATAAGATACAGTATACAGCAGATATGACTGATACAGGGGTAATAAGATACAGTATACAGCAGATATGACTGATACAGGGTAATAAGATACAGTATACAGCAGATATGACTGATACAGGGTAATAAGATACAGTATACAGCAGATATGACTGATACAGGGTAATAAGATACAGTATACAGCAGATATGACTGATACAGGGTAATAAGATACAGTATACAGCAGATATGACTGATACAGGGGTAATAAGATACAGTATACAGCAGATATGACTGATACAGGGTAATAAGATACAGTATACAGCAGATATGTCTGATACAGGGTAATAAGATACAGTATACAGCAGATATGACTGATACAGGGTAATAAGATACAGTATACAGCAGATATGACAGATACAGGGTAATAAGATACAGTATACAGCAGATATGACTGATACAGGGTAATAAGATACAGTATACAGCAGATATGACTGATACAGGGGTAATAAGATACAGTATACAGCAGATATGGCTGAAACAGGGTAATAAGATACAGTATACAGCAGATATGACTGATACAGGGTAATAAGATACAGTATACAGCAGATATGACTGATACAGGGTAATAAGATACAGTATACAGCAGATATGACTGATACAGGGGTAATAAGATACAGTATACAGCAGATATGACTGATACAGGGTAATAAGATACAGGATACAGCAGATATGACTGATACAGGGTAATAAGATACAGTATACAGCAGATATGACTGATACAGGGTAATAAGATACAGTATACAGCAGATATGACTGATACAGGGTAATAAGATACAGTATACAGCAGATATGACTGATACAGGGTAATAAGATACAGTATACAGCAGATATGACTGATACAGGGTAATAAGATACAGTATACAGCAGATATCACTGATACAGGGTAATAAGATACAGAATACAGCAGATATGACTGATACAGGGGTAATAAGATACAGTATACAGCAGATATGACTGATACAGGGGTAATAAGATACAGTATACAGCAGATATGACTGATACAGGGTAATAAGATACAGTATACAGCAGATATGTCTGATACAGGGTAATAAGATACAGTATACAGCAGATATGACTGATACAGGGTAATAAGATACAGTATACAGCAGATATGGCTGATACAGGGTAATAAGATACAGTATACAGCAGATATGACTGATACAGGGTAATAAGATACAGTATACAGCAGATATGACTGATACAGGGGTAATAAGATACAGTATACAGCAGATATGGCTGATACAGGGTAATAAGATACAGTATACAGCAGATATGACTGATATAGGGTAATAAGATACAGTATACAGCAGATATGACTGATACAGGGGTAATAAGATACAGTATACAGCAGATATGACTGATACAGGGTAATAAGATACAGTATACAGCAGATATGACTGATACAGGGGTAATAAGATACAGTATACAGCAGATATGACTGATACAGGGTAATAAGATACAGTATACAGCAGATATGACTGATACAGGGTAATAAGATACAGTATACAGCAGATATGACTGATACAGGGTAATAAGATACAGTATACAGCAGATATGACTGATACAGGGTAATAAGATACAGTATACAGCAGATATGACTGATACCGGGTAATAAGATACAGTATACAGCAGATATGACTGATACAGGGTAATAAGATACAGTATACAGCAGATATGACTGATACAGGGTAATAAGATACAGTATACAGCAGATATGACTGATACAGGGTAATAAGATACAGTATACAGCAGATATGACTGATACAGGGTAATAAGATACAGTATACAGCAGATATGACTGATACAGGGTAATAAGATACAGTATACAGCAGATATGACTGATACAGGGTAATAAGATACAGTATACAGCAGATATGACTGATACAGGGTAATAAGATACAGTATACAGCAGATATGACTGATACAGGGGTAATAAGATACAGTATACAGCAGATATGGCTGATACAGGGGTAATAAGATACAGTATACAGCAGATATGACTGATACAGGGTAATAAGATACAGTATACAGCAGATATGACTGATACAGGGTAATAAGATACAGTATACAGCAGATATGACTGATACAGGGGTAATAAGATACAGTATACAGCAGATATGACTGATACAGGGTAATAAGATACAGTATACAGCAGATATGACTGATACAGGGGTAATAAGATACAGTATACAGCAGATATGACTGATACAGGGAGTAATAAGATACAGTATACAGCAGATATGACTGATACAGGGTAATAAGATACAGTATACAGCAGATATGACTGATACAGGGGTAATAAGATACAGTATACAGCAGATATGACTGATACAGGGTAATAAGATACAGTATACAGCAGATATGACTGATACAGGGGTAATAAGATACAGTATACAGCAGATATGACTGATACAGGGTAATAAGATACAGTATACAGCAGATATGACTGATACAGGGTAATAAGATACAGTATACAGCAGATATGACTGATACAGGGGTAATAAGATACAGTATACAGCAGATATGACTGATACAGGGTAATAAGATACAGTATACAGCAGATATGACTGATACAGGGTAGTAAGATACAGTATACAGCAGATATGACTGATACAGGGTAATAAGATACAGTATACAGCAGATATGACTGATACAGGGTAATAAGATACAGTATACAGCAGATATGACTGATACAGGGTAATAAGATACAGTATACAGCAGATATGACTGATACAGGGTAATAAGATACAGTATACAGCAGATATGACTGATACAGGGTAATAAGATACAGTATACAGCAGATATGACTGATACAGGGTAATAAGATACAGTATACAGCAGATATGACTGATACAGGGTAATAAGATACAGTATACAGCAGATATGCCTGATATGGGGTAATAAGATACAGTATACAGCAGATATGACTGATACAGGGGTAATAAGATACAGTATACAGCAGATATGACTGATACAGGGTAATAAGATACAGTATACAGCAGATATGACTGATACAGGGTAATAAGATACAGTATACAGCAGATATGACTGATACAGGGTAATAAGATACAGTATACAGCAGATATGACTGATACAGGGTAATAAGATACAGTATACAGCAGATATGACTGATACAGGGGTAATAAGATACAGTATACAGCAGATATGACTGATACAGGGTAATAAGATACAGTATACAGCAGATATGACTGATACAGGGTAATAAGATACAGTATACAGCAGATATGACTGATACAGGGTAATAAGATACAGTATACAGCAGATATGGCTGATACAGGGTAATAAGATACAGTATACAGCAGATATGACTGATACAGGGTAATAAGATACAGTATACAGCAGATATGACTGATACAGGGGTAATAAGATACAGTATACAGCAGATATGGCTGATACAGGGTAATAAGATACAGTATACAGCAGATATGACTGATATAGGGTAATAAGATACAGTATACAGCAGATATGACTGATACAGGGTAATAAGATACAGTATACAGCAGATATGACTGATACAGGGGTAATAAGATACAGTATACAGCAGATATGACTGATACAGGGTAATAAGATACAGTATACAGCAGATATGACTGATACAGGGTAATAAGATACAGTATACAGCAGATATGACTGATACAGGGTAATAAGATACAGTATACAGCAGATATGCCTGATACAGGGTAATAAGATACAGTATACAGCAGATATGACTGATACAGGGGTAATAAGATACAGTATACAGCAGATATGACTGATACAGGGTAATAAGATACAGTATACAGCAGATATGACTGATACAGGGTAATAAGATACAGTATACAGCAGATATGACTGATACAGGGTAATAAGATACAGTATACAGCAGATATGACTGATACAGGGGTAATAAGATACAGTATACAGCAGATATGACTGATACAGGGTAATAAGATACAGTATACAGCAGATATGACTGATACAGGGTAATAAGATACAGTATACAGCAGATATGACTGATACAGGGTAATAAGATACAGTATACAGCAGATATGACTGATACAGGGTAATAAGATACAGTATACAGCAGATATGACTGATACAGGGGTAATAAGATACAGTATACAGCAGATATGACTGATACAGGGTAATAAGATACAGTATACAGCAGATATGACTGATACAGGGTAATAAGATACAGTATACAGCAGATATGACTGATACAGGGTAATAAGATACAGTATACAGCAGATATGACTGATACAGGGGTAATAAGATACAGTATACAGCAGATATGACTGATACAGGGTAATAAGATACAGTATACAGCAGATATGACTGATACAGGGTAATAAGATACAGTATACAGCAGATATGACTGATACAGGGTAATAAGATACAGTATACAGCAGATATGACTGATACAGGGTAATAAGATACAGTATACAGCAGATATGACTGATACAGGGTAATAAGATACAGTATACAGCAGATATGACTGATACAGGCGTAATAAGATACAGTATACAGCAGATATGACTGATACAGGGTAATAAGATACAGTATACAGCAGATATGCCTGATACAGGGTAATAAGATACAGTATACAGCAGATATGCCTGATACAGGGTAATAAGATACAGTATACAGCAGATATGACTGATACAGGGTAATAAGATACAGTATACAGCAGATATGACTGATACAGGGTAATAAGATACAGTATACAGCAGATATGACTGATACAGGGTAATAAGATACAGTATACAGCAGATATGACTGATACAGGGTAATAAGATACAGTATACAGCAGATATGCCTGATACAGGGTAATAAGATATAGTATACAGCAGATATGCCTGATATTGGGGTAATAAGATACAGTATACAGCAGATATGACTGATACAGGGGTAATAAGATACAGTATACAGCAGATATGACTGATACAGGGTAATAAGATACAGTATACAGCAGATATGACTGATACAGGGTAATAAGATACAGTATACAGCAGATATGACTGATACAGGGTAATAAGATACAGTATACAGCAGATATGACTGATACAGGGTAATAAGATACAGTATACAGCAGATATGACTGATACAGGGGTAATAAGATACAGTATACAGCAGATATCACTGATACAGGGTAATAAGATACAGTATACAGCAGATATGTCTGATACAGGGTAATAAGATACAGTATACAGCAGATATGACTGATACAGGGTAATAAGATACAGTATACAGCAGATATGGCAGATACAGGGTAATAAGATACAGTATACAGCAGATATGACTGATACAGGGTAATAAGATACAGTATACAGCAGATATGACTGATACAGGGGTAATAAGATACAGTATACAGCAGATATGGCTGAAACAGGGTAATAAGATACAGTATACAGCAGATATGACTGATATAGGGTAATAAGATACAGTATACAGCAGATATGACTGATACAGGGTAATAAGATACAGTATACAGCAGATATGACTGATACACGGGTAATAAGATACAGTATACAGCAGATATCACTGATACAGGGTAATAAGATACAGTATACAGCAGATATGACTGATACAGGGTAATAAGATACAGTATACAGCAGATATGACAGATACAGGGTAATAAGATACAGTATACAGCAGATATGCCTGATACAGGGTAATAAGATACAGTATACAGCAGATATGACTGATACAGGGGTAATAAGATACAGTATACAGCAGATATGACTGATACAGGGTAATAAGATACAGTATACAGCAGATATGACTGATACAGGGTAATAAGATACAGTATACAGCAGATATGACTGATACAGGGTAATAAGATACAGTATACAGCAGATATGACTGATACAGGGGTAATAAGATACAGTATACAGCAGATATCACTGATACAGGGTAATAAGACACAGTATACAGCAGATATGTCTGATACATGGTAATAAGATACAGTATACAGCAGATATGACTGATACAGGGTAATAAGATACAGTATACAGCAGATATGACTGATACAGGGTAATAAGATACAGTATACAGCAGATATGACTGATACAGGGGTAATAAGATACAGTATACAGCAGATATGACTGATACAGGGGTAATAAGATACAGTATACAGCAGATATGACTGATACAGGGTAATAAGATACAGTATACAGCAGATATGACTGATACAGGGTAATAAGATACAGTATAAAGCAGATATGACTGATACGGGGTAATAAGATACAGTATACAGCAGATATGACTGATACGGGGTAATAAGATACAGTATACAGCAGATATGACTGATACAGGGTAATAAGATACAGTATACAGCAGATATGACTGATTCGGGGTAATAAGATACAGTATACAGCAGATATGACTGATACAGGGTAATAAGATACAGTATACAGCAGATATTACTGATACAGGGTAATAAGATACAGTATACAGCAGAGATGTCTGATACAGGGTAGTAAGATACAGTATACAGCAGATATGACTGATACAGGGTAATAAGATACAGTATACAGCAGATATGACTGATACAGGGTAATAAGATACAGTATACAGCAGATATGACTGATACAGGGTAATAAGATACAGTATACAGCAGATATGACTGATACAGGGTAATAAGATACAGTATACAGCAGATATGACTGATACAGGGTAATAAGATACAGTATACAGCAGATATGACTGATACAGGGGTAATAAGATACAGTATACAGCAGATATGAGTGATATAGGGGTAATAAGATACAGTATACAGCAGATATGCCTGATACAGGGTAATAAGATACAGTATACAGCAGATATGACTGATACAGGGTAATAAGATACAGTATACAGCAGATATGACTGATACAGGGTAATAAGATACAGTATACAGCAGATATGACTGATACAGGGGTAATAAGATACAGTATACAGCAGATATGACTGATACAGGGTAATAAGATACAGTATACAGCAGATATGACTGATACAGAGGTAATAAGATACAGTATACAGCAGATATGACTGATACAAGGGTAATAAGATACAGTATACAGCAGATATGACTGATACAGGGTAATAAGATACAGTATACAGCAGATATGTCTGATACAGGGTAATAAGATACAGTATACAGCAGATATGACTGATACAGGGTAATAAGATACAGTATACAGCAGATATGACTGATACAGAGGTAATAAGATACAGTATACAGCAGATATGACTGATACAGGGTAATAAGATACAGTATACAGCAGATATGACTGATACAGGGTAATAAGATACAGTATACAGCAGATATGACTGATACAGTGTAATAAGATACAGTATACAGCAGATATGACTGATACAGGGTAATAAGATACAGTATACAGCAGATATGACTGATACAGGGTAATAAGATACAGTATACAGCAGATATGACTGATACAGGGGTAATAAGATACAGTATACAGCAGATATGACTGATACAGGGTAATAAGATACAGTATACAGCAGATATGACTGATACAGGGTAATAAGATACAGTATACAGCAGATATGACTGATACAGGGGTAATAAGATACAGTATACAGCAGATATAACTGATACAGGGGTAATAAGATACAGTATACAGCAGATATGACTGATACAGAGGTAATAAGATACAGTATACAGCAGATATGACTGATACAGGGTAATAAGATACAGTATACAGCAGATATGTCTGATACAGGGTAATAAGATACAGTATACAGCAGATATGACTGATACAGGGTAATAAGATACAGTATACAGCAGATATGACTGATACAGGGTAATAAGATACAGTATACAGCAGATATGACTGATACAGGGTAATAAGATACAGTATACAGCAGATATGACTGATACAGGGTAATAAGATACAGTATACAGCAGATATGACTGATACAGGGTAATAAGATACAGTATACAGCAGATATGACTGATACAGGGTAATAAGATACAGTATACAGCAGATATGACTGATACAGGGTAATAAGATACAGTATACAGCAGATATGACTGATACAGGGTAATAAGATACAGTATACAGCAGATATGATTGATACAGGGTAAGAAGATACAGTATACAGCAGATATGGCTGATACAGGGTAATAAGATACAGTATACAGCAGATATGACTGATACAGGGGTAATAAGATACAGTATACAGCAGGTATGACTGATACAGGGTAATAAGATACAGTATACAGCAGATATGACTGATACAGGGTAATAAGATACAGTATACAGCAGATATGACTGATACAGGGTAATAAGATACAGTATACAGCAGATATGACTGATACAGGGGTAATAAGATACAGTATACAGCAGATATGACTGATACAGGGGTAATAAGATACAGTATACAGCAGATATGACTGATACAGGGTAATAAGATACAGTATACAGCAGATATGTCTGATACAGGGTAATAAGATACAGTATACAGCAGATATGGCTGATACAGGGTAATAAGATACAGTGTACAGCAGATATCACTGATACAGGGTAATAAGATACAGTATACAGCAGATATGTCTGATACAGGGTAATAAGATACAGTATACAGCAGATATGACTGATACAGGGTAATAAGATACAGTATACAGCAGATATGTCTGATACAGGGTAATAAGATACAGTATACAGCAGATATGACTGATACAGGGGTAATAAGATACAGTATACAGCAGATATGACTGATACAGGGTAATAAGATACAGTATACAGCAGATATGACTGATACAGGGTAATAAGATACAGTATACAGCAGATATGACTGATACAGGGTAATAAGATACAGTATACAGCAGATATGACTGATACAGGGGTAATAAGATACAGTATACAGCAGATATGACTGATACAGGGTAATAAGATACAGTATACAGCAGATATGACTGATACAGGGGTAATAAGATACAGTATACAGCAGATATGTCTGATACAGGGTAATAAGATACAGTATACAGCAGATATGCCTGATACAGGGGTAATAAGATACAGTATACAGCAGATATGCCTGATACAGGGGTAATAAGATACAGTATACAGCAGATATGACTGATACAGGGTAATAAGATACAGTATACAGCAGATATGACTGATACAGTGTAATAAGATACAGTATACAGCAGATATGTCTGATACAGGGTAATAAGATACAGTATACAGCAGATATGTCTGATACAGGGGTAATAAGATACAGTATACAGCAGATATGACTGATACAGGGTAATAAGATACAGTATACAGCAGATATGACTGATACAGGGTAATAAGATACAGTATACAGCAGATATGACTGATACAGGGTAATAAGATACAGTATACAGCAGATATGACTGATACAGGGTAATAAGATACAGTATACAGCAGATATGACTGATACAGGGTAATAAGATACAGTATACAGCAGATATGACTGATACAGGGTAATAAGATACAGTATACAGCAGATATGACTGATACAGGGTAAGAAGATACAGTATACAGCAGATATGGCTGATACAGGGTAATAAGATACAGTATACAGCAGATATGACTGATACAGGGGTAATAAGATACAGTATACAGCAGATATGACTGATACAGGGGTAATAAGATACAGTATACAGCAGATATGACTGATACAGGGGTAATAAGATACAGTATACAGCAGATATGACTGATACAGGGTAATAAGATACAGTATACAGCAGATATGTCTGATACAGGGTAATAAGATACAGTATACAGCAGATATGACTGATACAGGGGTAATAAGATACAGTATACAGCAGATATGACTGATACAGGGTAATAAGATACAGTATACAGCAGATATGACTGATACAGGGGTAATAAGATACAGTATACAGCAGATATGACTGATACAGGGGTAATAAGATACAGTATACAGCAGATATGACTGATACAGGGTAATAAGATACAGTATACAGCAGATATGACTGATACAGGGTAATAAGATACAGTATACAGCAGATATGGCTGATACAGGGTAATAAGATACAGTATACAGCAGATATGACTGATACAGGGTAATAAGATACAGTATACAGCAGATATGACTGATACAGGGGTAATAAGATACAGTATACAGCAGATATGACTGATACAGGGGTAATAAGATACAGTATACAGCAGATATGACTGATACAGGGGTAATAAGATACAGTATACAGCAGATATGACTGATACAGGGGTAATAAGATACAGTATACAGCAGATATGACTGATACAGGGTAATAAGATACAGTATACAGCAGATATGACTGATACAGGGTAATAAGATACAGTATACAGCAGATATGACTGATACAGGGTAATAAGATACAGTATACAGCAGATATGACTGATACAGGGTAATAAGATACAGTATACAGCAGATATGACTGATACAGGGTAATAAGATACAGTATACAGCAGATATGACTGATACAGGGTAATAAGATACAGTATACAGCAGATATGACTGATACAGGGGTAATAAGATACAGTATACAGCAGATATGACTGATACAGGGGTAATAAGATACAGTATACAGCAGATATGACTGATACAGGGGTAATAAGATACAGTATACAGCAGATATGCCTGATACAGGGGTAATAAGATACAGTATACAGCAGATATGCCTGATACAGGGGTAATAAGATACAGTATACAGCAGATATGACTGATACAGGGGTAATAAGATACAGTATACAGCAGATATGACTGATACAGGGTAATAAGATACAGTATACAGCAGATATGACTGATACAGGGTAATAAGATACAGTATACAGCAGATATGGCTGATACAGGGGTAATAAGATACAGTATACAGCAGATATGGCTGATACAGGGGTAATAAGATACAGTATACAGCAGATATGGCTGATACAGGGGTAATAAGATACAGTATACAGCAGATATGGCTGATACAGGGTAATAAGATACAGTATACAGCAGATATGGCTGATACAGGGTAATAAGATACAGTATACAGCAGATATGGCTGATACAGGGTAATAAGATACAGTATACAGCAGATATGACTGATACAGGGTAATAAGATACAGTATACAGCAGATATGACTGATACAGGGTAATAAGATACAGTATACAGCAGATATGACTGATACAGGGCAATAAGATACAGTATACAGCAGATATGACTGATACAGGGTAATAAGATACAGTATACAGCAGATATGACTGATACAGGGGTAATAAGATACAGTATACAGCAGATATGACTGATACAGAGGTAATAAGATACAGTATACAGCAGATCAAAAGCAGCATTTTGTTATCCATTGTTATATAAGTGTTTTTACTGCGATATACTGCGCATGCTATATACCGTAGATATATCACATATACTGTATACCATATATAGTGTTTATTACTATATCTCATAGATTGTAAGCTCTTGCGGGCAGGGCCCTCTATCCCACTGTGCCAGAGATCACTGTTAGTATTGTGTTTGTCTTGTTTATTTTGTGTACTGTATGTAAACCCTCAAATGTACAAAATCATGGAATTAACATAATAATGTACAGCACCATGTGATTAATATAGTAATGTACAATACTATAGAATTAATATAATGTACAGAGCAGCATGTAATATGTATGGAATAAATGGTGCTCTATAAATAAATAAATAACGGCTACTAATGATGAAAATAATAATAATAATAATAATAATAATAATAATAATAATAATAATAATAATATACCATATATACCACATACATTGTTTACTGCTATATACCATAGATTCTGCATATACTATTTACTATATATAAGGCTTTCTACTATATCCCATATACACCGCATATGCTATATACCATATATACATACAGTGTACAGAGTTGTAAGCTCTTGTGTCACCTCCTCTACCTCATAGAGTGTAAGCTCTTGTGTCACCTCCTCTACCTCATAGAGTGTAAGCTCTTGTGTCACCTCCTCTACCTCATAGATTGTAAGTTCTTGTGTCCCCTCTACCTCATAGATTGTAAGCTCTTGTGTCACCTCTACCTCATAGATTGTAAGCTCTTGTGTCACCTCCTCTACCTCATAGATTGTAAGCTCTTGTGTCACCTCCTCTACCTCATAGATTGTAAGCTCTTGTGTCACCTCTACCTCATAGATTGTAAGCTCTTGTGTCACCTCCTCTACCTCATAGATTGTAAGCTCTTGTGTCACCTCCTCTACCTCATAGATTGTAAGCTCTTGTGTCACCCTCTACCTCATAGATTGTAAGCTCTTGTGTCACCTCCTCTACCTCATAGATTGTAAGCTCTTGTGTCACCTCTACCTCATAGATTGTAAGCTCTTGTGTCACCCCCTCTACCTCATAGATTGTAAGCTCTTGTGTCACCCCCTCTACCTCATAGATTGTAAGCTCTTGTGTCACCTCATCTACCTCATAGATTGTAAGCTCTTGTGTCACCTCCTCTACCTCATAGATTGTAAGCTCTTGTGTCACCTCCTCTACCTCATAGATTGTAAGCTCTTGTGTCACCTCTACCTCATAGATTGTAAGCTCTTGTGTCACCTCCCTACCTCATAGATTGTAAGCTCTTGTGTCACCTCCTCTACCTCATAGATTGTAAGTTCTTGTGTCCCCCTCTACCTCATAGATTGTAAGCTCTTGTGTCACCTCTACCTCATAGATTGTAAGCTCTTGTGTCACCTCCTCTACCTCATAGATTGTAAGCTCTTGTGTCACCTCCTCTACCTCATAGATTGTAAGCTCTTGTGTCACCTCTACCTCATAGATTGTAAGCTCTTGTGAGCAGGGCCCTCAGTCCCAGTGTGTGAATTGACTATTTCTTTGTAATGTATCTTTTTTGTCAGTACTTGAACCCTACAAATTGTACAGCACTGCGGAATATGTTGGCGCTATATAAATAACATGTATTATTATTATTATTTTATATTACTATAATTATCAGTTATTATTATTATTATTACTATTATTATTATTATTATTATTATTATTATTATTTTATATTACTATAATTATCAGTTATTATTAGTATTATTATTATTATTACTATTATTATTATTATTATTTTTATTATTTTATATTACTATAATTATCAGTTATTATTAGTATTATTATTATTATTATTACTATTATTATTATTATAATTATTTTATATTACTATAATTATCAGTTTTAGATTTATTATTATTATTATTATTATTATTATTATTATTATTATTATTATTATTATTTTATATTACTATAATTATCAGTTATTATTAGTATTATTATTATTATTATTATTACATGCACGGGATTATCTGACGTGTACCTGCAGGTCCTCCCTGATACACAGTAGCAGCAGATTTCGTAGCCTCTCCTCCATATGCAGTAATAGTCTCTGTGACTCTCCTGCGCTGACACTTTTCATATCAAGCTATGCTGCAACTTTTCACCAAGTTTTTCAATGTTTGTGTTAAATTCATGGCTGACACCCCATCCCCCCTCTGCCCTCCTCAGTTCAAGCTACCATTTGCAGCAGAATTCCTGCTCTCCCGTTTCTGAGTCTCCGTCAGTCATTCCCCAATATCCTGACCTTACATTGCTTTTATGTTGCAGTTATGAAATCCCCCCCCACACTAATCTTATCCCCCCACATAGTGCCCCAGTGACTTTAGGAGGTGAGTTACCTGTGCAGGTGAGCTGCAGATCTCTGTGCAGAGTCAGGTCAGATCCAGGTATAGCAGAGAAGTCACAGTGCGGAGCAGGGAGGGTGTCTTTATATTATAAATATTGGAGGACACGGGTGACACCCTTCACCTCCACACCCACGGTGGACCCAAATACCAGTCAGAGCTCCGTCCATACCAGTGCTGGGGTCACACCCTGTCTGAATAATTCATTATCAGCACAATTCTCACTGTGCAGAAATCTGCTCCTGGCTGACAATGAAGAAACCTCCATCACCTGCCGTGGACTAATCCAAGGGGTTAAATGGAGCCTACACCCTAAAATGACAATGTACCGGTTGTTTTGCCCTGACATGTACATTTAACATTCTGATTTCATCTGCAGAGTAAATTTAAAGGAGGGATTTAGGACCAAGGTGAGTAGCTCAGCTCACACAGGGACCCCAGACTCAGGGGGCCCTGGTCAGCCATGGAGGAGGGTTAGCAAAAACTTGAGTATTGCAGGGACAGATAACTTATGACAGTAAAGCTCCATGCACACAGAATATTCTGGACCAGGAAATCCAATCCATACATTGGACAGATTTCCTGATCCGAACCTAGATCACTATGATAATAGGAGACCCATCTCTGGACTAGGTATAGACTGGGAAATCCATCTGAAGTATGATTTTCTGCTCTGGATTGCCCAGTGTGGCCTAATGAGTAGTTATTAGGGCAGAATATCCACCACAGTATGGCGAGTCACAGCCAGTACTAGAGAAGGACAAACCTCTCAAGATTCGTTTCAGGTTTGGCGGCTCTGGTCCCTCATTTGTTTCAGGACAAACAAGTTTGGTATGACCCATACCTTAAATTGTCTTAAAACATAGTTGTCAGAACTCCTAGGACTATATATCTATAAAACATAGTGTATGACACTGTCAGGGCTCCTAGGACTATATATCTATAATACATAGTGTATGACACTGTCAGGGCTCCTAGGACTATATATCTATAATACATAGTGTATGACACTGTCAGGACTCCTAGGACTATATATCTATAATACATAGTGTATGACACTGTCAGGGCTCCTAGGACTGTATATCTATAATACATAGTGTATGACACTGTCAGGGCTCCTAGGACTATATATCTATAATACATAGTGTATGACACTGTCAGGGCTCCTAGGACTATATATCTATAATACATAGTGTATGACACTGTCATGGCTCCTAGGACTATATATCTATATTACATAGTGTATGACACTGTCAGGGCTCCTAGGACTATATATCTATAATACATAGTGTATGACACTGTCATGGCTCCTAGGACTATATATCTATAATACATAGTGTATGACACTGTCAGGGCCCCCAGGACAAAAAAACTAAAAAAACCCCCTAATACAAGTGTACGACACTGTCAGGGCTCTTAGGACTATATATCTATAATACATAGTGTATGACACTGTCAGGGCTCCTAGGACTATATATCTATAATACATAGTGTATGACACTGTCAGGGCTCCTAGGACTATATATCTATAATACATAGTGTATGACACTGTCAGGGCTCCTAGGACTATATATCTATAATACATAGTGTATGACACTGTCAGGGCTCCTAGGACTATATATCTATAATACATAGTGTATGACACTGTCAGGCCTCCTAGGACTATATATCTATAATACATAGCGTATGACACTGTCAGGGCTCCTAGTGCTATATATCTATATACATAGTGTATGGCACTGTCAGGCCTCCTAGGACTATATATCTATAATATATAGTGTATGACACTGTCAGGACTCCTAGGACTATATATCTATAATATATAGTGTATGACACTGTCAGGGCTCCTAGGACTATATATCTATAATACATAGTGTATGACACTGTATTACAGCAGCAAAGATAAGCAAATACAAATACAAATACAACATGTACAGGAATGTTCCAAGGTAAGAGGCATTACATTGATAGCCGACAGACAGATAGGAATTAGCAGAGGAGGGGGGGGGGGGATATAACAGGCAGAGAGATATTTCAGTTCTCTGTGTGTAATGATCTCCGCTTAGGTCGGTGTTGGTTGTACAGCCTAACTGCGGTGGGGAGGAAAGACTTCCGATAGCGCTCCTTCTCACACCTAGGGTGGAGCAGTCGGTCACTGACAGTACTGCCCAGCGCGATCACAGTCTCATGCATGGGATGGGACTTCTTCTTCTGCATGGAGCTCACCACGGACAGTATCCTTCTGTCACCCACCACCTGCACTGGGTCCAGTGGGCTCCCCAGGACAGAGCTGGCCCTTCTAATCAGCTTGTCAAGTTTATTTCTGTCCCTGGTTGATATACTGCTCCCCCAGCAGGCCACTCCAAAGAAGATGGCTGATGCCACTACCGAGTTGAAGAAAGTTCTAAGAAGTGCCCCCCGGATTCCAAAGGTTCTCAGCTTCTTAAGCAGGTAGAGCCTGCTGTGGCCATTCCTGTACAGGGCCTTCATGTGATCTGCCCAGTCCAGCTTATTATTAAGGAGCAAACCCAGGTACTTATAGGTGTTCACAATCTTGATGCCCGTCCCCAGGATGTCCACTGGTTTAGGAGGGCATCTGCCTTTACGGAAGTCCACCACCATCTCCTTGGTCTTCCCCGCGTTAATCTTCAGGTGGTTCCGGTGGCACCAGTCCACAAATTCCCAGTTCAGTTCTCTGTACTCCCTGTCATCATCGTCTGTGATGAGTCCTACTATTGCAGAGTCGTCAGAATACTTCTGTAGGTAGCAGCTAGATGAGTTGCACCTAAAATCTGCAGTGTACAGTGTGAAGAGGAAAGGGGCGAGAACCGTACCCTGAGGTGCCCCCATATTACAGATCATGGTACCTGACACACAGTCTTGGGCTCTCACGTATTGAGGTCGATTTGTGAGGTAGTCTAGGATCCAGTTGGAGAGGTGGTGGTCCACTCCAGCAAGGCCCAGCTTGTCCCTCAATAACCTGGGCTGTATGGTGTTAAAAGCACTGGAGAAATCAAAGAACATTATTCTCACCGTGTTCCCTGGTTTCTCCATGTGAGACAGAGCCCTGTGCAGAAGGTGGATGATGGCATCATCTACCCCAATGCCCGGCCGATAAGCAAACTGGAGAGGGTCCATAGCGGGGCTCACTAGAGGGCGGAGATGTGTGAGAACCAATCTCTCTAAGATCTTCATCAGGTGGGATGTCAGTGCTACAGGTCTGTAGTCGTTGAGGTCCATAGGGTGAGGTTTCTTTGGAACTGGTACCACACAAGAAGATTTCCATAATTCAGGGACTATTTCCTGCCTCAGGCTCATATTATACATATATGTAATTATACCACACAGCTGGTCCCCACAAGTCTTAATTAGCCTTGCACTGATGTCATCTGGCCCTGCGGCTTTCCTCGCCTTGATCTTTTTCATCTCCTTCCTCACCTGGACCGGTGTGAAGGTCAGACTGTGGTCAGATAAAGACGGATTTCTTGATTTACTGGTCTGTTGGGAAGTAGCCACATGTGGTGAAGTCATTGTGGTGGGGGGAATTGAAGGACATGTTGGGGTGGGAGGAGCTGGTGTGTGATCAAATCTGTTGAAGAATAGGTTTAGTTCATTAAGCCAATTAACATCTGCCTCAATCTGGCAGAAAAACTATTTATGACCCGAAATTGACTTAAGCCCCTCCCAGACCTCCCTTATGTCTTTTCTTTCTATTTGCTTTTCCATCTTTTCCTTATAACTGGCTTTTCCCTGCCTGATTGGATGCCTCAGCTCCTTTTGTACTTCCCTCAACCCCTCCTTATCTCTTGTCCTGAATGCCATCTTTTTCTCCTTAAGTAGTGTTTTTATATCAGAGTTAATCCATGGTTTGTTGTTGGAGAAGCACCTCACCACTTTTGTGGGTACTGTGTTGTCCACACAAAAATTAATGTAGTCCGTTATGCAGTGTGTGAGTCCTTCTATATCTTCTCCATACGAATCCTGCAGCACTTCCCATGCGGTTGTGTCAAAACAATCCCTCAGAGCCTCATCGCTCTCCTCGGACCATATCCTCACTGTGCAGGTGACAGCTGGTTCTCTACGTACAAGTGGTTTGTACACAGGTCGGAGATGCACTAGGTTGTGATCCGATCTTCCCAGGGGCGGTAGGGCTGATGAGTTATATGCCTCCCTCGCGTTGGCAAAGAACAAGTCCAGTGTTTTGTTGTCTCTTGTGTGGCAGGTTACATACTGTGTGAAACTGGGCAGTGTGGATGATGGAGAGACATGGTTGAAATCACCCGACACAAGAAAGAGGGCCTGGGGATGTTTCAACTGTAAATGGCTCACCGTGGCTTGTAGGACCTCGCAGGCAGCATCAGCTTTCGCAGAGGGGGGGGACATATGCAGCTATCAAGATGACATGCGATAGTTCCCTTGGTAGATAGAAAGGTCTCATGCTCACAGCTAATAGTTCAATGTCCTTACAGCAAGTTTGCTCCTTAATCACAATGTGCCTAGGATTGCACCATCTATTATTCACAAACATTGCCAGCCCCCCTCCTTTACTCTTACCGCTCTCCCTTGTCCTGTCTGCCCGAAGGAGTTTAAAACCATCCAAGGAGACCAGAGAGTCAGGAGTAACTTCAGTGAGCCAAGTCTCTGTAAGTAGCATCATGCTGCACGCCCGAAACTCCTGATGATGCCTGGTGAGCGCTGTTAGTTCGTCCATCTTGTTTGCAAGAGATCTCACATTGCCCATAATGATGGAGGGAAGAGCTGGTCTGTAACGCCTCTTTTTAATCCTCTGAAGAGTTCCAGCTCTGCAGCCCCTCCCCCACTTTTTCTTTCTCCAGAGCTCTTGGGGGATGTTTGGGCAAATGGTAGGCAGCCCTGCTGTGTCTCTAAGCTGCAAAAGTTTCTCCCTGAAGTAGACAAAATAATTGTCTGCAGGCACAATAGTTCCCATTTCAAGCAGAACAAAAAAGACAGATAAAAACAAAAAAAATATCACAAAGGTCCAATTCCAAGTCTTTGTGTATTTCTTCATAGTGCAAAGTCCCTTAAGTAGAGAGATAAAAAAACAAGACAAAGAAAGAAAAATAAGAGAGAGAGTCTCAGAGCTGCTCTAACAGGCTGCCACTCCAGCGGCACCATATTTGAAAAAAAAAAAAAAAAACATAGTGTATGACACTGTCAGGACTCCTAGGACTATATATCTATAATACATAGTGTATGACACTGTCAGGACTCCTAGGACTATATATCTATAATACATAGTGTATGACACTGTAAGGGCTCCTAGGACTATATATCTATAATACATAGTGTATGACACTGTCAGGGCTCCTAGGACTATATATCTATAATACATAGTGTATGACACTGTCAGGACTCCTAGGACTATATATCTATAATACATAGCGTATGACACTGTCAGGACTCCTAGGACTATATATCTTTAAAACATAGTGTATGACACTGTCAGGACGCCAGTACCACATGTATGGAAATACAGAAGAGATATCTGTGTTTGACTCAGACTGACGTCCTAGCACCTCCTGACATAAACTGTCAGCCTCTTAGATAATAGACAAAACAGGAAAAATACAGAAGAGACGTGTCTTGTGAGTCACTGTGATGTTCTAGAACCAACTGACATCAGCTATACACTATATAAGGTGCTGTAAATTGGCAAATGAGGCATTACAGCAATGGTGGATATAGAGAAGGGTCTGTGATTCATCTCACTGTATAAATAGAAATAGTTAGGAGTAGGAGAGCTTAGTTAGATTTAATCAATTAGAAGTAGATTAGTGATAAAAAGAATTGAGGGAGAAGATCTGTATTGCTGACTACAGAGTGTTTAAACATACTTTTTAGTCAGTCCTGTTTGTGAAAAATCTATTGTTAACCCCTTAAGGACCCAGCCCAAAAGTGCGTTAAGGACCAGGCCTCGTTTTTCAAAACTGACATGTGTCACTTTATATGGCAATAACTTTGAGACGTCTTAACTTACACAAGTGATTTTGAGATTGTTTTTTCGTGACACATTGTACTTCATGTTAGTGGCAAACACTAATGAATATTTTTGTATTTATTTATTAAAAAATATAAGAAATTTGATGGACATTTGGAAAAAAATCGCAATTTTCAAAATGTGAAATGCTCTGCTTTTCAGACAGATAGTCATACCACCCAAATATATTAATAAATATTATCTACCATATCTCTGCTATATATTGGCATCATCTTTTAATCGTCCTGTAATTTATTTTGGATGTTATAAAGCTTACAAGTGTAACAGCGATTTTGCAGATTTTTAAGAAAATTTCCCAAACTAATTTTTTAGGGACCACTTCAGTTCTGAAGGGGATTATAAAGGCCTATATATTAGAAACCCCCATAAATTACCCCATTTTCAAAACTTCACCCCTCAAATAATTCAAAACAGCATTTTGGAAGTTTGTTAACCCTTTAAGCATTTCACTGGAATTAAAACAATATGGAGGTGAAATTTAGACATTTTTTTCCACTAATTCCTTAATTTAGCCCTAAAATTAACACATTCACAAAGGGTTAAAGAAGAAAATGCATCTCACAGTTTTTTATGAAATTTCTCCCGAGCACGGAAATACCCCAAATGTGGGTGTAACTGATGTTTGGGCGAATGGCAGAGCACGGAAGGGAAGGAGCGACACTGGGCGTCTGAAAAGCAGATTTTGCTGGAATAGTTTTCAGGTGCCATGTCTCATTTGCAAAGCCCCTAGAGTACCAATACAAAGGAAAACCCCAAAAAGTGACACCATTTTGGAAACTCACAGCAGAGGCGTAGCTAGGGGTTCAGCACAGGGGGGAGAACATGTCCAAGTGGGCCCCCAACTTGGCCATGTTCGTATACCGATACTATCAGTATACGGTGAGCGTATAGTGGTATATAGCAGCTCTACACAGGGCTCTGCAGACGATTTAGGTGAATACAGGGCAGTAACATTTAGTGACTTACAGGTGACGTCTCTGACTATTCGGTCACATTCCCCGTCTCTTTCATCTGGACCGCCATGACCACTTCTTCCAGTCTCTGTAAAGTTTGCAGCACAGACATCTTTGGCTCCTCACTTTTCCAGGCACCGACCCACATTGTCCTCACCTGCACACCCATCCTGCTGCTACCCCAATTATACAATATATAATATACCCCCCATAATGAATAATACCCCCAAGTGCATCTTTATAGTAATAACTTCCCAGTGCACCCCTTTAAATAGTGCCCCTTATTAATAATATCCCAGGTATTTCCTAATTGAAAAGGGAAAAGGGGAAAAAAAAAAAACAAGGGAAAAAAAATGATTGGGGTTCCAATACCCGGAACCCCCAGGATCAGCCGTTTGAATGAACCGTGGTACCTGTGTAAGCGCCGTGACCGCTTCTCTGTTTACATAGTGTCATTCATCTCATAGCAGCCATGTAAAGAAGGGGACGGACTAGAGGCAACACCTAAGGGGAGGACCCACATGACATGGGTATGGCTGGACGGAAGGCTACTGGTGTTAAGGTAGTAAGCGGGGGAAAAAGGGGGGCTGGGCCACAGACGGGCGGGCATTGAAAAGAGAAGCCCGCGAAAAACAACGGCAGTCGCCGCGAGGGATAGCAGGACTAAGAAGCTCCCACCCTCCCTCCTTTGGTTTAAGCTTGGGGGGATTGTTGGGTTTCCAGATGTGGAAGGTTTTAGGGACGGGAGAAGTATTGGTTACCTTTAAGGTAGATATGGGGATCTCTGTCACGGCAGTTAGGGCGGGGGGTCCTTGGAGTTGGGAAGGAAATACCTGGTGGTATGGTTGGGGGGGAGCTGTGAGGCTCTGGACTCCCCAAAAGAACAATGGAGTGGTGAGGAGGAAATTTTTGGGCTGGCCTTGGTTCGTGGGATCTTTAATGATAGATCCTTATTTCACCAGGGAATGGTGAGTTGGTGCCTCCGAGCTGGGTCTTACGGCTGGAGGTAATTTAAAGGGCAAGTTATAGGCCAGTGTGTTGGCTCCGAGGACCTCCTTAGCCTAATAGGTTTATATTATGTTATTTGGATCTTGAAATTGTATGTTTGTTTAATAAAATGGCTGCTGTGGCCAGTTCAACTCCACCCCTTTGTGTTGAGTCTTTTTTATACAGGTGGTGACAAGGTATGTGAAGTGGAGGAACTAGCATTACCTCGTCATGTAACTACAGCCTCGTCCTATACACGTCTATGTGACAAGGCTGGAATGACATCACACGGTCACTATAAACAGACAGCGTGTGATATAACCAGACGCCATAGCCCCCCATACAGCTGATCAGCGGGGAATCACTTATCTCTTATTGATGATTTATTCTGAGGATAGATCATCAATTAAAAATGAGCTGGAAAACTCCTTAAGGCCCCATGTAGCATAACGCAGCAAAAAACAGCTGCGTGAAAAACCGCCGCATCGTGGTTCTTCCTGCAGCACTTTGCACAGAATGTTTGCAGAGGTTTCCTCTGAGGACTTTCTGCTTCAATTATATCTATAGGGAAACCGCTGGTGTTTCCGTAGGTATGATTGACATGCTGCGATTTCCAAAACTGCGACTTTGCAGCATTTCCGCTGCGCATATTTTACTACAAAGTGGGGATGGGGGCCCCATGTGGCGAAAACCCACAGAAAAACACGTGGCATTCTAGCAAATCCCATCACACATTGCGGAAAGATATGTGCAGCAGACGCACTGCGATTTCCAGAACCGTTGCAGTTTTGGAAATTGCAGCATGTCAGTTATACCTATGGAAACACCGGCGGTCTCCATATAGATGTATTGAAAACAGAAAGTCCACAGAGGAAACCTCTGCGGACCTTCTGTGAAAAGCACTGCGGGAAACACCACAATGTTACCGCCATGGTTTCTCCACCAGCGCTTTTTTTACTGCAGCCCGATACGTGAGGCCTTAGTCTTAATAAAGCCCAAGTGTTACTTTAATTAAATTAATTGCCCCTCATATTATGCCCCTGATTCCCCCTGACATAAATACTGCACCTCTAATGGCCCCTTATATCAATGACCACCCCCTTATGTTCATAATGCCTCCTAATATAAATGATGCCCCCTAATGGCCCCTTATATAAATAACCTCCCCCCTTGTATTCATAATACCTCCTAATAACCCTTATATAAATGACCCCCCATCGTCATAATGCCCCCTAATGAATCCTCCCTTATAGTTATATTTCCCCCTCCTAACCACCCCTTATACTATTAATATACCCACAAATAAAAGTCATACTCACCTGCGATAATAATGAATGGAGCCGCCGCTTCCTCCCTGTTCACACACAGGACATCTGTGTCTGAGCGCGGGCGGCAGGATGTTGTGACGTCATCGTGCCACCCGTGCTGAGAAGCAGACATCCGTCTGTGGTCTCGGCGTCTTGTAAACCGCAGGCCTGTTTTTTTGGTATTTTCATTAAATACATACAAACTGCTATTCTAATAGCAAAGCAGTGATTCTGCCTGCGCATATCTAAAAACAATATCCATAGATTTTACTGTTGTTCACAAATAAACAATCTGCACTAATCTGAAAAAAAATGTTGATGTTTGATTTTCTGCTCATGAATACACAGTAGGATGAAGTGTTAATCTAAAAAATATTTGTTTCTTAAGTGTGTTTTTTTTTGTTGCTGTTCATATATATATACTATTGTGGCCTACGCAAATCTAAAATAAATATCTGCAATTTAAGTGTTTTTTTTTTTTTTTAATAATTGTCACCCAATACACATTCCTGTAGTCTTCGCTAATCAGAGCAAAAAAAAAAAACATTAGATTTTTTTTATTTTTACTTCTCTGCTCACTAATACTCAGTGCGCTGGAGTGTTAATCGTAAAGCAATTCTTTTGTTGCTGGTCATATACACTGTATTGCAGCCTGTGGAAATCTAACAAAAAATCCATAGTTTAAGGCTGTATGCTCCTCTGCTTACACAATGACAAGCGTATTATCAGCATCAAGCAGAGGGATGAGTACTGGATGGCAGTGACCCTCGCTATAAAGACAAGATGCGGAAACTCTTCTGTGTTTCCCAAAGGGAAGAAAAATGCAAATATTATCAGGATAGGTTGTATATCTAGCTTATCGCAGTTTTTAGGGGGACCACTGCAACTGCCAGTCGCACGTGTACCCAGGTGGCCTCTGCCCGCTGTCAATCCTCCTCATTCAGCCAGCACTCCACCTACAGTACAAATTGAATCTTGGTAGGTTCACCCATCTCCATGTTCTCAAGGCCCCCCACACTGTTATCTTTGTATTATTTCCTATCTCTCTAACCTCTCCCCACAAAATGGACGACTTCTCTTCCTAATCGGGCTATCAGTCATCAGTGACCTCTGCCTTATAGTCCCACCTGATATCTGTATATCAGATTATATATCTGTATCATATCGACATGTACCATGGTTTCACGCGGGGAGAAAGGTCCAAGCATTACCTCTAGTATTCCCGTATATCAGTTGTTAGCACTTTTGCTTTGCAGCATTTTGGTCCTGGGTTGGAATCTGAATAAGGGCAAATCTGCAGGGAGTTTGCATGTTCTCCCAGTGTTTGTGTGGGTTTCCTCCCACATGTCAAAAATACACTGATAGGTAAATTGGCATCTTGTAAATTAACAGTCGCTTGTATGTGTTGGGGATGAGCGCATGTATGGACACCACCTACTCCTGACCACACAACGGTCCCTGCAATTTGAGTCCCTTGTGAGAGAAAAGAACAATACAGATGTCTGTCATTGTCATTACAGAGGCTATGTATATTATACAGTGCTACAGAGCCATCTAGTGGTGGTAGGGAATACTACAGCTATAAATGTATTATATCAGTGATGTCAGGAACAGGGGGCGGAGCTGTGACAACCTCTCAGACATGATATATACAGCTGGTTGTCAGTAGTAATAGATGAATAGCTGTACTGTAGTATAAGGTGTGCGGATCTCATGTCTGATCACATGTCATTATATTATATCAGTGATGTCAGTAACAGGGGGCGGGGCTGTGACAACCTCTCAGACATGATATATACAGCTGGTTGTCAGTAGTAATAGATGAATAGCTGTACTGTAGTATAAGATGTGCGGATCTCATGTCTGATCACATGTCATTATACCCCCATTATATCAGTGATGTCAGTAACAGGGGGCGGGGCTGTGACAACCTCTCAGACATGATATATACAGCTGGTTGTCAGTAGTAATAGATGAATAGCTGTACTGTAGTATAAGGTGTGCGGATCTCATGTCTGATCACATGTCATTATATTATATCAGTGATGTCAGTAACAGGGGGGGGGGGGGGGGGGGGCTCTGGGGGAGGTTTAGGGGGGGGGGGGGAGGGGGATCTCATCACACAGTCATTAACAGTGTGTCAGTAACAGGCGGGGCTGTGACAACCTCTCAGACATGATATATACAGGCTGGTTGTCAGTAGTAATAGGTGAATAGCTGTACTGTAGTATAAGGTGTGCGGATCTCATGTCTGATCACATGTCATTATATTATATCAGTGATGTCAGTAACAGGGGGCGGGGGGGGGACAACCCCCCACACAAAAAAAAAAAAGGGAAAAAAAAAAAAAAAAAAAAAAACAGCAGTGGTCAGACAGGGGCGGGGCTGTGACAACCTCTCAGACATGATATATACAGCTGGTTGTCAGTAGTAATAGATGAATAGCTGTACTGTAGTATAAGGTGTGCGGATCTCATGTCTGATCACATGTCATTATATCAGTGATGTCAGTAACAGGGGGCGGGGCTGTGACAACCTCTCAGACATGATATATACAGCTGGTTGTCAGTAGTAATAGATGAATAGCTGTACTGTAGTATAAGGTGTGCGGATCTCATGTCTGATCACATGTCATTATATTATATCAGTGATGTCAGTAACAGGGGGCGGGGCTGTGACAACCTCTCACACATGATATATACAGCTGGTTGTCAGTAGTAATAGATGAATAGCTGTACTGTAGTATAAGGTGTGCGGATCTCATATCTGATCACATGTCATTATATCAGTGATGTCAGTAACAGGGGGCGGGGCTGTGACAACCTCTCAGACATGATATATACAACTGGTTGTCAGTAGTAATAGATGAATAGCTGTACTGTAGTATAAGGTGTGCGGATCTCATGTCTGATCACATGTCATTATATTATATCAGTGATGTCAGTAACAGGGGGCGGGGCTGTGACAACCTCTCAGACATATATACAGCTGGTTGTCAGTAGTAATAGATGAATAGCTGTACTGTAGTATAAGGTGTGCGGATCTCATGTCTGATCACATGTCATTATATTATATCAGTGATGTCAGTAACAGGGGGCGGGGCTGTGACAACCCATCAGACATGATATATACAGCTGGGTGTCAGTAGTAATAGATGAATAGCTGTACTGTAGTATAAGGTGTGCGGATCTCATGTCTGATCACATGTCATTATATCAGTGATGTCAGTAACAGGGGGCGGGGCTGTGACAACCTCTCAGACATGATATATACAGCTGGTTGTCAGTAGTAATAGATGAATAGCTGTACTGTAGTATAAGGTGTGCGGATCTCATGTCTGATCACATGTCATTATATCAGTGATGTCAGTAACAGGGGGCGGAGCTGTGACAACCTCTCAGACATGATATATACAGCTGGTTGTCAGTAGTAATAGATGAATAGCTGTACTGTAGTATAAGGTGTGCGGATCTCATGTATGATCACATGTCATTATATTATACAGTGGGGAAAAAAGTATTTAGTCAGCCACCAATTGTGCAAGTTCTCCCACTTATAAACATGAGGCCGGCCTGTAATTGTCATCATAGGTAGACCTCAACTATGAGAGACAAAATGAGAAAACAAATCCAGAAAATCACATTGTCTGATTTTTAAAGAATTTATTTGCAAATTATGGTGGAAAATAAGTATTTGGCTAATAACAAAAGTTCATCTCAATCCTTTGTTCTATCTCCTTTGTTGGCAATGACAGAGGTGAAACGTTTTCTGTAAGTCTTCACAAGGTTGGCGCACACTGTTGCTGGTATGTCGGCCCATTCCTCCATGCAGATCTCCTCTAGAGCAGGGATGTTTTGGGGCTGTCGCTGGGCAACACGGACTTTCAACTCCCTCCAAAGGTTTTCTATGGGGCTGAGATCTGGAGACTGGCTAGGCCACTCCAGGACCTTGAAATGCTTCTTACGAAGCCGCTCCTTCGTTGCCCTGGCAGTGTGCTTGGGATCATTGTCATGCTGAAAGACCCAGCCACGTTTCATCTTCAATGCCCTTGCTGATGGAAGGAGGTTTGCACTCAAAATCTCACAATACATGGCCCCATTCATTCATTCATGTACACGGATCAGTCGTCCTGGTCCCTTTGCAGAGAAACAGCCCCATACATGATGTTGCCCCCCCCCATGCTTCACAGTAGGTCTGGTGTTCTTTGGATACAACTCAGCATTCACTCTCCTCCAAACACCACAAGTTGTGTTTCTACCAAACAGTTCTACTTTGGTTTCATCTGACCATATGACATTCTCCCAATACTCTTCTGGAACATCCAAATGCTCTCTAGCAAACTTCAGACGGGCCCGGATATGTACTGGCTTAAGCAGGGGGACACGTCTGGCACTGCAGGATCTGAGTCCCTGGCGGCGTAGTGTGTTACTGACGGTAGCCTTTGTTACGTTAGTGCCTGCTTTCTGCAGGTCACTCACTAGGTCCCCCCGTGTGGTTCTGGGATTTTTGCTCACCGTTCTTGTGATCATTTTGACCCCACGGGGTGAGATCTTGCGTGGAGCCCCTGATGGAGGGAGATTATCAGTGGTCTTGTATGTCTTCCATTTTCTAATTATTGCTCCCACAGGTGATTTCTTCACACCAAGCTGCTTGCCTATTGCAGATTCAGTCTTCCCAGCCTGGTGCAGGGCTACCATTTTGTTTCTGGTCCTTCCACAGCTCTTTGGTCTTCACCATAGTGGAGTTTGGAGTGTGACTGTTTGAGGTTGTGGACAGGTGTCTTTTATACTGATAACAATGTCACACAGGAGCCATTACTACAGGTAATGAGTGGAGGACGGAGGAGCCTCTTAAAGGAGAAGTTACAGGTCTGTGAGAGCCAGAAATCTTGCTTGTTTGTAGGTGACCAAATACTTATTTTCCACCATAATTTGCAAATAAATTCTTAAAAAATCAGACAATGTGATTTTCTGGATTAGTTTTCTCATTTTGTCTCTCATAGTTGAGGTCTACCTATGATGTCAATTACAGGCCGGCCTCATCTTTATAAGTGGGAGAACTTGCACAATTGGTGGCTGACTAAATACTTTTTTTCCCCACTGTATCAGTGATGTCAGTAACAGGGGGCGGGGCTGTGACAACCTCTCAGACATGATATATACAGCTGGTTGTCAGTAGTAATAGATGAATAGCTGTACTGTAGTATAAGATGTGCGGATCTCATGTCTGATCACATGTCATTAATTATATCAGTGATGTCAGAACAGGGGGGGGGGGGGGGAAAACCCCCCGGCATGTATACAGGGGCAGGAATAGGGAATAGCTGTACTGTGGTATAAGATGTGGGGGGGTCATGTGTGGTCACATGTGATTATATCAGTGATGGGAGTAAAAGGGGGGGGGGCTGTGACAACCTCTCAGACATGATATATACAGCTGGGTGTCAGTAGTAATAGATGAATAGCTGTACTGTAGTATAAGGTGTGCGGATCTTATGTCTGATCACATGTCATTATATTATATCAGTGATGTCAGTAACAGGGGGCGGGGCTGTGACAACCTCTCAGACATGATATATACGGGCTAGTTGTCAGTAGTAATAGATGAATAGCTGTACTGTAGTATAAGGTGTGCGGATCTCATGTCTGATCACATGTCATTCATTATATCAGTGATGTCAGTAACAGGGGGCGGGGCTGTGACAACCTCTCAGACATGATATATACGGGCTGGTTGTCAGTAGTAATAGATGAATAGCTGTACTGTAGTATAAGGTGTGCGGATCTCATGTCTGATCACATGTCATTATATCAGTGATGTCAGTAACAGGGGGCGGGGGCTGTGACAACCTCTCAGACATGATATATACAGCTGGTTGTCAGTAGTAATAGATGAATAGCTGTACTGTAGTATAAGGTGTGCGGATCTCATATCTGATCACATGTCATTATATTATATCAGTTATGTCAGTAACAGGGGGCGGGGCTGTGACAACCTCTCAGACATGATATATACAGCTGGTTGTCAGTAGTAATAGATGAATAGCTGTACTGTAGTATAAGGTGTGCGGATCTCATGTCTGATCACATGTCATTATATTATATCAGTTATGTCAGTAACAGGGGGCGGGGCTGTGACAACCTCTTAGTGATGATGTACAGCTGGTTGTCACGTGACCTTCACTTGTGCTGCCCCCTGTAGTTCAGTCACTTGCACAGTATACTGCCTGTGTGCACTGCATAAACATGATAGGAACAGAAGACATACCTACCAACAAGGGGCAGTATTATGGGGGATATATACAATACAGTCCCCTCTGCATCCTAGCCCACTATAGATGGTATATACTGGTAGTATATAAATCCAGGAATTGTGACTGTGGAGAATGGGGCAGGGTCTATGAGCATGGTGAGGGGTCCAGCCACCAGCTCTTAGGGGTCACTGACTACTAATGATTCGTAGAGATTCAGCGTCAGTTTATGTCTTCTAGTCAGCACTTTCTATCTGGACCAGAAGGGGGCAGCAGTCATTGTCCATTGTTGAATATTTCTGAGATCCCTCCAACAGAGGGCGCTGTACATGTTGCCCACATATCTCAAAAGTTACTCTAATTATCCCTAAGTGACGGTCTACAAAGGTGCAGGGTCCATCATGCAGAGGGGGCACTTATCTCTCCATGTGTCTGCTCCCAGGACCGCTCAGACACTCTGGATATCATGAAGAACCCTTCCATATGGGGGCACTGTAAGGCATAAGAGTGGTTGGGGGTGACAATTACTATATGAGGTGTTACTGTATTTTTATCAATATGGTTCCTCTATTGCCCCAAGGACCCCCATTATTATTATTTCTGATGCCATCCCCAATGACCCCCCATTATTTTGTGATGCAGTAAAACACAGAGCTGGACGATGAATCTGAACCTTTTATTGACAGACTTTCCAGTGATATAAGACGTCTCCGCTCTACATTTATATGTTGTCTTCAAAGGCAATGGCCAGAGAGGCAAAGAGGACGGCAAATCCAACTACTGTATGCATTCCTTATTGTCTTCATTGGTGTTTCCCCGTCCAAAACCTCTATTGAGAATCTCGTCTTTATTAGGATTTCCCTGTGGTGAGACAGGTAGAGTGTTACTGAGTGCCACAACAGTCACTATATACAATGTTATACACCAGTACTGGGGGCGGGGCTGTGACAACCTCTCACCAGTGACCTGGTCACTATCTATAGACAGCAGTGATGTCCCTGCTATAGGGGTGAGCCCGGTCATATATAGACCAGACCTCTCTACTCACAGGCTCCTGACTCTGGGATGGGGTGCCTCATTGATGGGGCAGGGATACTTACACGCAATGGGGAGATCCCTTTCTGGATAAGTTCAAGAATTTTGAAATTTTTATCACTTCTGATACACGTGTGGTAGGCTTCTTTACACTCGATGTCTTTGGGAAGATTAATTTCACCCTGAGGACAGAGCACAGACATACAGTCAATGGTGTGGCATCCCAGAGCTGGCTATGGCTGGGCTGAGGGTGATCTCTGTGCATTGTATTATTTCCTGTTGCTTCATAGCCTGTGTGACATAGCAGGGGGTCCTGAGTCTCACACAACACAGCGCCACCTAGTGAGCCTCACACATGCATTACACCTCCCATAGGATTGAATAGTAACCAAATGTCCAATGGGAGGACATCGCCTGGGAAAAGGGGAGGAGTCAGCAGATCACTGGGTCCCCATGGTAACACCCCTGCAGGAAGGTCCTGCGTGTGAGGAGTTAGAAGTGTGGAGTGTTAGGAGGAGGAGGTGAGGAGATAAGTGTGATGTCCTGTGAAGAAAGCAGTGAGTTTAGTGCAGGAATCTCAAGTCCTAGACAGGCCCAGGAAGGTTGGAGAGCTGACATACTCCAGCTATTCAGAAGATCCTGTCCCCTGTCTGCCTAGCCATCGCCCTGAAGGAAGTCAAGCATCATTATCTTGTCAGCCTGAGACTGTGGAGAGAACATTCTGGAACACGTGCTCCATAGCAAGTATCACAGGATCCAGGGGCCAAGGCCAGACCTGTGGAATATCCTGCCACCCTGACTATTGCACCCCGAAACTCTGAGCTATCAGGACCACATAACGTGAGTGGGGAATATTATGTACTAGTATCATGGTGGGCATCCTCCTATGAGCCAAATAGGAGCCCAGACGCACCTGAGGGCTGTAACACTGAAGTATAAGGGGCTAGGAACACCTTTCATCAAGTCTACCCTGCACCCCAGGACTTTGCTGTGTCACCAGGCGTACCCCGTTGTTTTGTATTGAAGAAACTGTTTAAGCATTTGTGCCTCCACACCCATGGAAGTAAAAGTTCAACTTTACAACCGTTTCTGTGTCTGACTCTGCACCGACAACATCAGGGCGCCCCAAACACCACCAGTCGGCACAGTATAGGGGAAGCGCCCCGGGGGAACAATCACCACCAACATTTGTGCAGCCCCCTCATCACCGGTACCAGTGGTGGTAACGTGGGACAGCACCAGCGCTGCGCCCTCGTGCCCAGAGACCGTGACAAGTCTGCGCTGTTTGCACCCCCGCAATCCCAACTGCAGCGTTGCCTTCCATCTGGTCACCGCAAGAAAAACTGGCGTCACGAACAGGATACGGGTGTGTGCCATTTTGAGAAAGTCGCCACGAAAAGTGCGCCAAATTGTCTCCAGAGCATCGGTCTTTATTGTGGACTTTGCTAAGATCAAGTTTATTCCCTGAGAGTGCTTGCCACAAAGAGGGGGAGCCCTATACCCCTGAAGTAAGCCCTAAAGACTGTCCTCTCAGTGTGTTACAGCCCTGGAAGAGTTAAAACGCCCAGGACTTGTTTGCTGCGCCACATCGCTGTGTAAGAACGCCCACAAAGGGTTAACTGTACCTTGCAAAAGTGCGGGAGATTTTTAGCACTGCCCATGAGGCCAGGAGACCCATCTGCCGCCATCTTAGGAGAGCCCAGAATGCTGAGCGCAATGCTCCAGCGCACCCATACAAGAAAGTGAAAGGCGAACGTGCCAGCGCCATTTCTGACTCTCCGGTGCCGCATCACCGTCCCTGCTGTGCACCGCTGATCTCTGGTCCACGCTGCAGTTGCTGTCAGTGAGTACTGTGCCTCCCTGTCCTTGTCTTCAGTCCTCCCACGGCCCCAGCGAGTGTTTTCCGTGTACAGTGTCCGTGGGGAGTGCCACCATTAAAGAGGGGGAGCACACCGTCAGCCTGCATCACAGTGACTCTGTTAATAGCTACAGCATTCTTAAAGGGACAGCATTCCAAGTTGTAGTCTCCATTCCCTGCCAGCAAGCAGTTGAGTTTCTTAAAGAGACGGCGACCTAATTTCAGTCATACCTGCAAACAACATGACTGAGCAAAGTGACATTGTGCCATCTGTTTCTGGTGATCCAGCAGTGCCCATGGCGAGCAGCCTACCATTCTCCATGCCATTTTACCCTGGCGCACCATGGCTGCCGCGCTACAAAGGGGAGGCGCATACCCTCAGGGACTTTCGTGAGAAGATGCTGTCTCTCTTCCAGTTCTATCCTCTGAATACAGAACAGCAGATACAGATCCTGCTGGGCCAGCTTGAGGGTGCTGCAGCTAGGGAGGTCAAATCCTGGCCTGCCTCTGACAAAAGAACCCCTGGGCAAATTCTGGACAAACTCCAGGTGAACTTTGACGTGCGATCTGTCTCCGAGGTAAAGATGCGCTTCTTTTCCAGACGACAACTACCTGGTGAGACCCTGCGGGACTATGCTTTATCCCTCCAAGAGGCATTCAGAGCTGTGGTGCAAGTGGATCCACGTGAAAATGTGGACTCTGATAAAATCTTGCTTGACCGCTTCATAGAAGGGGCGGGTACCACATTGCTCCAGAGTCAATTGCGAATGCTTGCTGCACAACATCCCAGCATCACGTTTGCTGACTTCAAGGCCCTTGCCATCCAGGTCTTGGGACAGGAGCAGCCCCAGCCGAGCCCAGTCATCTGTGCTCCCTCACCTGGACCCTCAACAAGCATTGCTCCCGTTGTCCTGCCACTACCTCTGGGTACCTCACCTGCTGCCCAAACTGCGCAGACTACACCAGCAGACTCCAGAGATGACCTTCTGGCCCGAGTGGATCATCTGACCCGTGCCATGGAACAGATCACCGTCCGTCTAGATCGTCTGACCCAGCCGTCTTCATCGTCCAGTGATCCTTTGCGAAGTCTCAACATCTCACCTGAGTCGCCACCCAGACGTCCGTCTTCAGTGAAACCTCCGCAGAGTGAGAGGCCATACTGTACCTATTGCCATAGATATGGACACACCAGGCCTCAGTGTTTTCAGTTAAACGGGCCACCCCCAAGGCAGCGGGCCGCCCCTCGGGAGGAAAGAAGAAGGGCCCAGGTGAATCTTCAGTGCCATTGTCACGCTTCGTCTCAGCCTGCCCACACATCACAATCCGGGTGAACGGCGTCCCTCTGACAGCGTTGGTGGACACTGGATCTCAGGTAACAACCCTGCGCAAGCAGGTGTTCCTTGAACATTGGGACTTAGGTGTGTTGAATAGAACACCTGACACATGGATAAATCTGTGTGCCAGCAATGGACAGCCCATACCACAGCAGGGTTATTGGGAACCCACTATCCAGATTGGGGACTTGAAACTGCCTAGACAGGGTGTAATTGTCACTGATGTAGAGGATGATAGGTTTGCAGTTGTAATATTAGGCATGAATGTTTTACGCCATTGCTTTGCAGAAGTGTTGGATGCCTTGCATGCCTCTCTCCTTACAGCTTCTCCCAGTGACCAGCAGACCATTCAGCGGGCCATTCGTGTACTCAATGCCCAGCACAAGTTCGCCAACAAACAAGGTGAAATTGGTCGAGTCCGGATCCAAGATACCCGTCCAGTAACCCTACAGCCTGGAACAGAAACTATGGTGTGGTGCTGTGCCTGTCCGGGCATAGAAAATCAGGACTACGAGGCCTTGCTACAACCCATACAGGTAGATGGCCAACCACTTGTCATGGCTGCCCGCAGCCTTGTCACAGTTTCCAATGGACGTGTTCCTGTCCGCTTAGTCAACTTGGGCGATGCTCCCGTGAACCTCCACAAGTTCCACTCTGTGGCCCTGCTACACCGGTTAGCACCAGAAGACATTCTCTCTGGTGATTCTACCGCTACACAGCGTTCCACCCAAGCTGCTGAGAACATTCAGAATGGAGCCACGAAGTCCTGGTGGGATGAATTGAACGTGGGAGACGCCAATACCCCTATAGAGCACATCAATGGGGTTCGCAATGTGGCCAAGCGTTACCAACAGGCATTCAGCAAACACCCATTGGACTTTGGTAAGACCACGACCATACAACATCGCATTCTGACTGGCGACCACCATCCAATCAAGGAGCGTCACCGTCCAATACCACCAGCGATGTACCAACTGGTGAAAAAGATGATCCAAGAGATGCGAGATGCTGATGTCATCCGGGAGAGTAACAGCCCCTGGGCAGCCCCGCTAGTCCTTGTCAAGAAGAAAGACGGAACCCTACGATTTTGTGTGGACTATCGTAAACTCAACAACGTCACGCACAAAGATGCATACCCATTGCCGCGGATTGAGGAATCTCTAACGGCTTTGGGATCAGCTACCTGTTTCTCGACCCTGGACTTAACCAGTGGATACTGGCAAGTCCCTATGGCGCCTGAAGATCGTGAAAAGACTGCGTTTACAACCCCGATGGGACTCTTTGAATTCAATAGTATGCCATTTGGGCTATGTAATGCCCCAGCCACATTCCAACGGCTTATGGAGAGGTGCCTCGGCCATGAGAATTTCCAGAGTGTGCTACTGTACCTGGACGATGTTATTGTATTCTCCCGGACATACCAAGAACACCTTCGTCACCTGTCCGAGGTATTCAAGGTACTTATACAGCACGGCCTAAAGGTGAAGCCCTCCAAGTGCTACCTGTTGAAACCCCAAGTTCACTACCTTGGGCATGTCGTGAGCGCACAAGGCGTCCAACCTGATCCTGAAAAGATCACTGCAGTCCAGAACTGGCGAAGACCAACTACCGTCAAAGAAGTCCGAAGCTTCCTTGGATTCGCAGGTTACTACCGGCGTTTCATACCACACTTCGCCCAAGTAGCCGAGCCTCTGAACGAGTTGTTGCGCGGTTGTCCCAGAGAAAACTACACCCGAAAGCTTCCGGTAGACTGGACAGCGCGTCAAGAGGAAGCCTTTCAAGCGCTTAAAGCACTTCTGACGCAACCACCAATTCTAGCCTATCCCGACTACAGTCAGCCATTCTGCTTGTACACAGATGCAAGTCACCAAGGTTTGGGTGCAGTGTTGTCCCAGGTTCAGGACAAGAAAGAGCGAGTCATCGCCTACGCCAGCAGGAGTCTGAGAGGCGCGGAGAAGAACGACCAGAACTATAGTTCTTTCAAACTCGAACTTCTGGCGCTTGTCTGGGCCGTGACAGAGAAGTTTAAAGACTACCTGGCTGCCACACCCTTTACCGTGTACACAGATAACAATCCGTTGGCACATCTGGACACTGCTCGACTGGGAGCCCTTGAACAACGGTGGGCCTCAAGACTCGCGAATTACAAGTTCTCTGTCAAGTATCGCAGTGGCAAGTCCAACGCTAACGCTGATGCACTCTCAAGGTTGCCTGTGGAGAGAAGAACCACCCCGAGAAGACATCTGGGAAGAGGTGGAGATGCCACCATTCTACAACAAGTTTGCCCAACAGGTTGCTATTGGTGTCCCTGTAGAAGGAGAATCTCTGGCGAAAACAGCTGCCGAATCCCTCCAGGAGCCATCTCTGTGGAAAACATTCCAAGAAGAGAGCAGAGTTTTAGGAGAATTGTCAGATTTCCTGCTTACAGGAAGAATACCAACCCGTGTAAAGAGAGGTCTTCATGACGTGGAATTAAAACGCCTTTGGCGACAGAGGAAGCGCCTGTTTGTCCAACGAGGCCTTCTACATAGAAACACTCTTGATCCTGTCACAGGTGAAAGGCTTCATCAGATCCTCGTACCAAGAAGAGACGCACAGATGATACTTGAGGCGTATCATGACAGATCTGGTCACTTCGGGGTACAAAAGACCGAAGCTACCATCCGTCGTCGCTTCTATTGGGTTGGGATGAGGAGTGACATTGAGAGTTGGTGCCGAGAGTGTCCCGCCTGTAGTATCACCAAGGAAGGTCGAAGAGATCAGAAGGCCCCTCTACATCCAATTAAGACTCAAAAGCCGTGTGAAATTGTTGCTCTGGACCATGTGAAGTTGGGTCCCACACGTTCCGGCTACAGCTACGCTCTGACAATGGTGGATCATTACTCCAAGTTCCTTGTCATCGTGCCTGTCAGAGATCTTACAGCAAGAACTACGGCTGAGACCTTCTACGCAGAGTTTGTCCGCCATTACGGTTGTCCTGAGCATATCCTCACCGACCGTGGATCGGCGTTTGAATCCCAATTGTTCCGTGAGCTGTGTCAGTTCCAAGACTGCAAGAAGTTGCGAACCACAGCGTATCACCCTCAAGGGAATGGTATGTGCGAGAAGGCAAATCAAGTGATCATCGGCATGCTAAGAACAGCCACAGTTACACCTGGTGTTGAGTGGCCTGAACGTATCAAGGACTTGGCCTATATTTACAACAACACACCCCAAACATCTATGGGATACGCACCATTTTATCTAATGTTTGGAAGACAAGGTCAACTTCCTTCAGACTTAACCCTTGGTGTGAAGGTCCCTGACACCATCAATCCACTACCCATAACAGACTGGGTTGTTGAACACCGCCGACGTATGGAGGAAGCTAAAGAGATAGTTGAAACGCGCATGGATGAGGTTCGTAGGAGACAACAGGAGGATTACAACCATCACGCCCATGCAGCGCCCCTGAAAGTTGGCGACCGTGTATGGTTAAGGAATAACCATCGGAATGGGAAATTGGATCCATTCTGGGAGAAAGAACCATACAGTGTCATCTCCATACCATATCCTGAATCCGACGTGTATGAGATCTCTAAACCTGGGAGACAGCCCCAAGTAGTACACCGAAACCGTCTGAAGCTGTGCCTTAAAGAAGGACTACCCACAGAGGTGCCCCCAGCTGAGACAACGAGTACAGAGATCTTGTCACCTTCTGAAGCGAAAGAGAGACCCCCAACGTTAACTGAGCTTATGTGGGCGCCTAAACTACTACCATTTAGCTGTTATCCACCAATTGCTCTAGTGCAAGAGAACCCTTCGACAGATGATTTAATTAATTTCAGTGACTCTGTTCCTGATCCAAATCTCGTTCCACTTAGGCGTTCTGAGCGTACCACAAAAGGCATACCTCCAACACGCTATAGTGATGCCATGGCTGTCCTTGGGTAAAAGAGGTTAACTGTCTCTGCTTCTGTATATATGTTATTCCTGCTCTGATTACATTAATGTTTTTCCTGTGTGTATATACAGTATATATATAATATCTTGCCATGTAATATAGTATTTACATTTATATGCAACAATCCAAGCCATAGTGCCTGGCTCACCGAGCCAAGGAAGTTCTGTTACCCCATTGCGGTATGGACATTCGTGCTAGAGTGCCTACTCTTCCTTACAGAAAGGACTGTTTATTGCTTCTCAGAGAGACTCTCATGATAATGGACACTCACGAAATTTGTACCAGAGAGCCTCTGGCCCCATTTGCACTACTGTTGTTTCTATATGGACTGTCTGATGGTACCGCCAAAAGGTTCCATAAGTCTGAGTTTAATTATCTCTCCGTTACCCTTCAGACTTCTCATGGACATTTCAGGACTATGCCGGGAGGTCTTACCTCAAGTTTCTAAGTATTATATTTTTCTAAACTGTTAGTGACATTTGCACTTTATTCGTATTTATTAACGTTATGTTACATTTCTCACCTTCACCCCAGCCCGTCGCCGAGGTCGGCTCAGTGAAAGAGGGGGAGTAAGTGGCATCCCAGAGCTGGCTATGGCTGGGCTGAGGGTGATCTCTGTGCATTGTATTATTTCCTGTTGCTTCATAGCCTGTGTGACATAGCAGGGGGTCCTGAGTCTCACACAACACAGCGCCACCTAGTGAGCCTCACACATGCATTACACCTCCCATAGGATTGAATAGTAACCAAATGTCCAATGGGAGGACATCGCCTGGGAAAAGGGGAGGAGTCAGCTGATCACTGGGTCCCCATGGTAACACCCCTGCAGGAAGGTCCTGCGTGTGAGGAGTTAGAAGTGTGGAGTGTTAGGAGGAGGAGGTGAGGAGATAAGTGTGATGTCCTGTGAAGAAAGCAGTGAGTTTAGTGCAGGAATCTCAAGTCCTAGACAGGCCCAGGAAGGTTGGAGAGCTGACATACTCCAGCTATTCAGAAGATCCTGTCCCCTGTCTGCCTAGCCATCGCCCTGAAGGAAGTCAAGCATCATTATCTTGTCAGCCTGAGACTGTGGAGAGAACATTCTGGAACACGTGCTCCATAGCAAGTATCACAGGATCCAGGGGCCAAGGCCAGACCTGTGGAATATCCTGCCACCCTGAATATTGCACCCCGAAACTCTGAGCTATCAGGACCACATAACGTGAGTGGGGAATATTATGTACTAGTATCATGGTGGGCATCCTCCTATGAGCCAAATAGGAACCCAGATGCACCTTAGGGCTGTAACACTGAAGTATAAGGGGCTAGGAACACCTTTCATCAAGTCTACCCTGCACCCCAGGACTTTGCTGTGTCACCAGGCGTACCCCGTTGTTTTGTAGTGAAGAAACTGTTTAAGCATTTGTGCCTCCACACCCATGGAAGTAAAAGTTCAACTTTACAACCGTTTCTGTGTCTGACTCTGCACCGACAACATCAGGGCGCCCCAAACACCACCAGTCGGCACAGTATAGGGGGAAGCGCCCCGGGGGGAACAATCACCACCAACATTTGTGCAGCCCCCTCATCACCGGTACCAGTGGTGGTAACGTGGGACAGCACCAGCGCTGCGCCCTCGTGCCCAGAGACCGTGACAAGTCTGCGCTGTTTGCACCCCGCAATCCCAACTGGAGCGTTGCCTTCCATCTGGTCACCGCAATGGCACCAATGACGAGACATCCTGTGTATTGTACAAGCACTAGAGATAGGGGGCGCTATATCAGTCAGTATTACCTGTGTCCAGATTTACTTACTCTGCACTATCCAGTGGGACCCCTTTATCTATAATGAAGGACCCATGTATCATTATGGCGCCACTTCTTGTAACATCTCTTGTGTTATAGATTTGGGGCACGTTTCTAACTTTCCCATTTCCTTTGATCGTTCTGTCCTATTGTGTATTGTTCACCATCATGTGACAGTCTGTATAATATTTTTATATATTATTACATCATGTCTGTATAATACGTGGTGTGTGGTGATTGAATAAAGACAATTCCTATTATGCTTTATATGGTTGCTGGTGGACTGGATTGAGTTTCTTCTTTGTAAGTAACCCCAAATGGGAGATGGGGCTCTGCCGTGCCACTAAGGGAGTGGCTTTATCCCTATTATCTTGAATTCTGTCACAGAACTTTTTTTCATTTTTTGAATTTTTTTTCTCCCATGTGACGTGCATAACAAGATGGATGCCGCCGGTAGTGACTCAAATTTGGAAATAGCAGATACCTTTATCGAGGAGGAAGCGACAAGGATCATTGCAGCAACGACTACAGATGGCCAGGTTTTAGAGACACATCCGGTGGACTTGATCAAGCACAAATATCAAGGTGAGCACAAACCTCTGATCTCACTAGAGTTGCACTGCACCACTTTAAATGAATACTATAAAGTGAGACGTATACCAAGAGGTCTAAGGTCACATTTAAGACCGACTTTATTTCCTAATAATCAAGCCTTTTGTGTGAAATTTGAGCAGATATCTAACAAATATGCGTTTGACCAGATGCTCTTGAAAATTCAATTCTTGACAGAAGAGATCAGTGGCGCTAAGGCCGAAGTTCTGGAGATTGAATGCAGACTGCTTGGTCTGCTGAACACTCAGGAATTAAAATTAGAGATGAGCGAATTTCTCAAAAGTTCGATTCGGCAGTTCCCAAAAAATTCACTTCGATCCGAATTACTTCGCGGCGAATAAACAGCTATTTCTGGGCTGCAGAGAGTCGGGGTGGATGGCAAAATGGCAGAAGCCCTTGGATGCCGCGGTCATGTTTCTCTCTCTCTCTTCAGCACAGATAACTTTTATTCATGTGGAAGGATCTGCTAACAAGCAAAGACACGTCTACCCAATCACATCACTAGAGAATATCATGTGACCGTCTGATGTCACAAAGGTCCTTACTAAATATTCGTTACCGCGAAGAATCAGGAAATCCGGAATCGTGGCGAATCGAAGATTTCCTGAAATTCGGATCGAATTCCACTTCTGCAGAATCGATTCACTCATCTCTAATTAAAATCTTATTAAGAGAAGATACAGGATACGATGCTGAAATATAAAATAGATATTGAACATACTAAGAGGATCAAGTGGCAGAGAGATTTGGAGGACTATCAAATGGGTCGTGTCTTTAACTGGCAGGACTTAAATTCTACACAAAATAAATTTTCTTTTGTTCCACATGGGAGGAGGAGACAACAGGGACATTTTATACAGAAACGTGTGAAAAATTTTCCAGCAGGTTTTACTACAGGAGACTCGGATTCTACGGATGAGTCGAATAGATCACGACCACAGACACCTTTTTTGGACAAAGGTATAAGGACACGTTTACCAAAAGAAAAACACAACGTGGAGGAAGGAAGCACAGGAGAAATGGAGATGGGTCAGCAATTCTGGACACGTCAAACAAGGACCGGGAACAGGTGACATTAATGGACACTATGCTGGTGGTAAATATATCATCGGAAATATTAACAGAATTACAGACTAAGGTGTTGGCTAAGGGTTTGTCCTTTTGTCCGCATAATAAGATGGACTGGTTTACACTTCATCTGGATCTTGAAAAACAGTTTAGCCATTTAAGAATGTGCGATTATTTAGCACTCAGAATAGGGAGAGTAATGTATCACAGGGAGAGATGTATAAATGACATGACTATGACTTGTTTGTCCAACCGCCTAAAGCGAGACGCCATTGAAGCGTATATACAGATGGTAAAAGATGACATTAAGTCACTAAAAGAAGAAGGAGAAATTAACTTCACAAACAATTTAAGAACTATTGAATGGAAGGAGTTAGAGACATTGAGAAAAGAGCAATCCATCACCATCAAGCCCGCGGACAAGGGCGGAGCCTTGGTGGTGATGGACACTGTCAAGTATATTTCAGAAATTAATAGACAGTTGGCAGATTTATCTGTTTATGTCAAATTATAAAAAGATCCTACATTGGAACATAAGGGACAAATCATTAATGTGGTTAATTTGGCTGTTGCTAGTGGCATTATTGACAAAAAACTGGCTGAATACTTTGTTGTACACACTCCCAAAAATCCACAAATATTTGGTGAATCCACCAGGTCACCCGATTGTGTCGGGAATGTGGTCAATTTTTTTTTTTTTTTTGGGTGGGGGACAGGATTTTGAGGTGTTTTGTGACACAGGCAAAGTCATACGTTATGGACACAAGTGACTTTTTGAGAAAAAAAAAAAAGAGGGAATTAATTATATGGAAAATATGTGGTTGGTGTCCTGAAACGTTGTTTTATTGAACATGATTTAAGTTTAGGAGCGGTGTCTGTGGCCCTGGCCAGCGCTGGACACAACCCCGAAGGTATGAACTTCATCCTTGTCCTTCTGGAGATAGTCCTGAGAAGGAATTATTTCCTTTTTGGCGATGATTTCTGTCTCCAGAAGAGAGGGACCGCCATGGGATCCAACGAGGCCCCGACTTATGCTGACATCTTCATGGCGACCCTTGATGAAAAGTTTGTATATACATCTACCCATTGGGGTCCAATGCTGGTACAGGTACATAGATAACATTTTTGTAGTGTGGATAGGAATAGAAACAGAATTATTATCCTTTTTCAATGAATTAATTGCGGTGGTACCAAATATTGGTTTTACCATGACATTCACAAAAGGAGTTTCAATTTTGGGACACCTTGATTTATGTTGAAGGGGCTGAGTTAAAATCTGATATTTTTGTTACTGTTTCAGAGTAATCATCCCAGAAATATGGTTGAGTCACTTCTATGGAGTCAACTTTTGTGAGTAAGACGTATTGTTGATGATGAGAGTAAATTGGATGCTAGAATTCAGGAAATGTGTAACAAGTTTCAGAAATGGGGTTACCCAAAATACATTTTGAATAAATACAGAAAACCAATACAGAGAACTAAAAGAGAAAGGGAAAAAAAAAGTGATTCATGTATACTGTTTGTTTCAACATATTCACACGTGAGTGGCAGAATTAAGAACATACTGTCGAGTCATTGGACAGTAGTAAAACAAGGGTGTCCGGAGATTGCTGATTTATCATGTCCTCCATTAAGGTCATCATTTAAAAGATATACTGGTAAAAGAAGATATGGGGTCGGCCAAAAAATCACGACAACTGCGATTGGGACCATTGACGCGGGGAAATTTTCCCTGCCTCAACTGTTCCAACTGTTCGAACATGTTAAGGGGTGATACTTTTCTATACCCACAGACTGGCATCGAATATTATATTAGAGAACGGGTTACCTCTTCTTCAGGTTTTGGAGTTTATAGGCTACAGTGTCCATGGAATTTAATTTATGTGGGTGAAACTACTTTGGAAATTAGGACTCGGATCAATTTACATAAATGTTCTATAGGTAAGAAATGACTGGAACTACCAGTCTCAAGACATTTTGCAGAAAAAGCTCACACAGTGGACGATTTAAAATCTAGAATATTAGAGCAGATCCCACAAAGACGTAGGGGTGGGGACCAACATTTAGAGCTGAAACGGAGGGAGTTGCAGTGTATCTATAGTCTGAATTCACTCCAACCATTAGGACTAAATGTGGATTTTAAGGTACAGGCACATATGTAGAGTTGCTGAGAATGTGATATCAAGCCAGATTCACTGTAGGATTGGACACCTGACAGTCAGTCCGGATGATTGAATTATGGCATTTGAATTGAGAATTATTTTTTGTGAAGAAATTTTTTTTTTTTTGCATAAATTTTTTTATAAAACTTTTTTTATAAGATCTTTACATTGTGTCTAATGATGTTCTTTATAATTTTATTTTTATTTTTTTTAATTTTAATTTTTTAATTTTAATGTTGTTACAGTCTATGCCCAATTTAATAAGTGATCTGGAAATTTATAATATGCTGATTACTGAAAATAGTGGAATTATTCGTCCAAATATTAGAGATAGGTTTATAAATTTATTCAGGTCGTATTTAACTCCCTAGGATATATAATATGTTTTTGATTAATGAATGGGATTTAGATCAGTGTTCAGACAGATCAGTATTGTGTCATGCAATCAATGCGATTTGATTAAATATTTAGGTAAAATTTATAGACTGTTTATAATATTGTAGTAAGAATTTTTTTTTTTTATGCTGGTAGAACGATAGAGGGGTAAATTGATGTCTAAGTTGTGAGATTAATAAAAGACACATATGTAGATTTTGCAGCGATCAAATAGTGGTATTTACCACTGCACATGCTTGTAATGAGGATTAAAGATACGTAATGGTCGCCAAGAGATGACGGATGTGCCATTTTGGAAGCGTACGCAGGGGAAGGCATTTCTGAACGTGCCCAGTGCGGCTACAATTCAGGCATGCTCAGTAAGCCTTTTACATGGCGATCTCAGGCATGTGCAGGTCTAGTATATACACACTGGGGCTGAGATATTAGAACATGCGGCCATTCTACTCCATCCAATAAGTATGCCGCTCAGGAGAAGGGCTAGGACAGAGTCTTCATTTTCAAAGGGGTTAATGGATTAATAATATGCCTGCCATTCACTACCCCCCCTACACAATGTATTACAATGTATGTATGACACTGTCAGGGTTCCTAGGACTATATATCTATAATACATAGTGTATGACACTGTCAGGACTCCTAAGACTATATATCTATAATAAATAGTGTATGACACTGTCAGGACTCCTAGGACTATATATCTATAATACATAGTGTATGACACTGTCAGGGCTCCTAGGACTATATATCTATAATACATAGTGTATGACACTGTCAGGGATCCTAGGACTATATATATCTATAAAACATAGTGTATGACACTGTCAGGACTCCTAGGACTATATATCTATAAAACATAGTGTATGACACTGTCAGGACTCCTAGGACTATATATCTATAATACATAGTGTATGACACTGTCAGGACTCCTAGGACTATATATCTATAATACATAGTGTATGACACTGTCAGGGATCCTAGGACTATATATATCTATAAAACATAGTGTATGACACTGTCAGGACTCCTAGGACTATATATCTATAAAACATAGTGTATGACACTGTCAGGACTCCTAGGACTATATATCTATAATACATAGTGTATGACACTGTCAGGACTCCTAGGACTATATATCTATAATACATAGTGTATGACACTGTCAGGGCTGCTAGGACTATATATCTATAAAACATAGTGTATGACACTGCAGGACCCTAGGACTATATATCTATAATACATAGTGTATGACACTGTCAGGGCTCCTAGGACTATATATCTATAATACATAGTGTATGACACTGTCAGGGCTCCTAGGACTATATATCTATAAAACATAGTGTATGACACTGTCAGGACTCCTAGGACTATATATCTATAATACATAGTGTATGACACTGTCAGGGCCCCTAGGACTATATATCTATAATACATAGTGTATGACACTGTCAGTGATCTTAGGACTATATATATCTATAAAACATAGTGTATGACACTGTCAGGGCTCCTAGGACTATATATCTATAATACATAGTGTATGACACTGTCAGGGCTTCTAGGACTATATATCTATATAACATAGTGTATGACACTGTCAGGACTCCTAGGACTATATAGCTATAAAACTTAGTGCATGACACTGTCAGGACTCCTAGGACTATATCTATAAAACTTAGTGCATGACACTGTCAGGACTCCTAGGACTATATCTATAAAACTTAGTGTATGACACTGTCAGGACTCCTAGGACTATATATCTATAAAACAACAACACTTCAGGACCCAAGAAAAAAAACAAAAAAACATAGTGTATGACACTGTCAGGACTCCTAGGACTATATATCTATATACATAGTGTATGACACTGTCAGGGCTCCTATGACTATATATCTATAATACATAGTGTATGACACTGTCAGGGCTCCTATGACTATATATCTATAATACATAGTGTATGACACTGTCAGGGCTCCTAGGACTATATATCTATAATACATAGTGTGTGACACTGTCAGGGCTCCAATGACTATATATCTATAATACATAGTGTATGACACTGTCAGGACTCCTAGGACTATATATCTATATACATAGTGTATGACACTGTCAGGGCTCCAATGACTATATATCTATATACATAGTGTATGACACTGTCAGGGCTCCTATGACTATATATCTATAATACATAGTGTATGACACTGTCAGGACTCCTAGGACTATATATCTATAAAACATACTGTATGACACTGTCAGGACTCCTAGGACTATATATCTATAATACATAGTGTATGACACTGTCAGGGCTCCTAGGACTATATATCTATAATACATAGTGTTGACACTGTCAGGGCTCCAATACTATATATCTATAATACAATTAGACACTCAGGACTCCAGGACTATATATCATATACAAGTGAGACACTGTCAGGTCCAAGACTATATATCTATATACATAGTGTATGACAGTGTCAGGGCTCCTAGGACTATAACTATAATACATAGTGTATGACACTGTCAGGACTCCTAGGACTATATATCTATAATACATAGTGTATGACACTGTCAGGGCTCCTAGGACTATATATCTATAATACATAGTGTGTGACACTGTCAGGGCTCCTATGACTATATATCTATAATACATAGTGTATGACACTGTCAGGGCTCCTATGACTATATATCTATAATACATAGTGTATGACACTGTCAGGGCTCCTAGGACTATATATCTATAATACATAGTGTGTGACACTGTCAGGGCTCCAATGACTATATATCTATAATACATAGTGTATGACACTGTCAGGACTCCTAGGACTATATATCTATATACATAGTGTATGACACTGTCAGGGCTCCAATGACTATATATCTATATACATAGTGTATGACAGTGTCAGGGCTCCTAGGACTATAACTATAATGCATAGTGTATGACACTGTCAGGACTCCTAGGACTATATATCTATAATACATAGTGTATGACACTGTCAGGGCTCCTAGGACTATATATCTATAAAACATAGTGTATGACACTGTCAGGGCTCCTAGGACTATATATCTATAAAACATAGTGTATGACACTGTCAGGGCTCCTAGGACTATATATCTATAATACATAGTGTATGACACTGTCAGGGCTCCTAGGACTATATATCTATAAAACATAGTGTATGACACTGTCAGGGCTCCTAGGACTATATATCTATAAAACATAGTGTATGACACTGTCAGGGCTCCTAGGACTATATATCTATAAAACATAGTGTATGACACTGTCAGGGCTCCTAGGACTATATATCTATCAAAAGGTGTAGAATACCCTTAGGGTTCCTAGGAACTTTTCTATCCAATTTCTTGCTCTCTAAGGCAAACACAGCCGAAGTTATGTCATAGCGACAGTGACATGTACTGTACAGTATATTTGGCAATCTGTCCTGTCTGTGTGTCTTTAATTCTGTATAAGAGCAGGATTGTAGCAGTCTCCAGCTCACACACCAGCACAGCTATGCCCTCACTCCTATCTAATAAGTTCTATCACTTATCTGCTTGTTTAATTGCATTAATCTGACTAAATTCTCCTATTCCTAAAACTATTGCTTGCAAGCTTTTCAGAACTGCGCTCTGTATGATCCATTGATATGAATCACAGACCCTTCCCTATCTCCACCAATCTGTGGAAGTAAATCTATGATTTACTCTTAATGTTTGGTGTGCTTGGACTAAAAACACTTGGCATTGCTTGTCGGGCATATCACACCCATATAAGGTACCCACCCAGAGATACAGCATATTCCATAAATATGATATATCTCTCCTGATTTGGCACATATATTTAGCCAGACCTCGTTACAGACGGGAGGTTCAAGGAAGGGGGCTGTGTTATAGGTCCTTCAAAAAGGGATGTTGGACAGGACCCTCTTTGTCAGATACTTGAAGTTGCGGCCCATCCTGTAGATCTGTCCTATTTTTCTACATATCTCCATGGCCAGAGATCTGTTCCTTCATTTTATTCCCTTTTTATTTTGCATATTGTTTGCTTCTATATGTATTTTTATTACATATTTTCTCTGTACAACTTGTGTTATTAAGTCTTAAAAATTCATAAGATTTCCCTTATCTCTAAACATCCCCAAAATTATGAGCAGAGAAAATACCTCTTAGATGCGTTACCCTTTTTGTTGCCAGTATGTTCCAAAGCTTTGAGTGGTCTGGGTGTATCAGTGTCTCATCTACCATAAGTGGTGTGTGGTGGCAGCTATTTATGTGGGGTAGATTCACTCCTTTGAAGCTTAGTGTGGTAGGTGAGTGTGGAAGCAGAGCTCTCCTTTAAGGCAACATCCAGGGTCACATGTGCCTGTGTGGTCGGAACCCTGACGGGTGTGTATTATTTATTATTATATTATTGTGCTACATCTTTTTGATTGATATTTGACCTTTGTGCCATGAGACAATCATTAGTATATAAAGTATACTGTATTTATTTTACTAGGATATGCTTGTGAGACTCCTGAGATGTCATCCTATGGTTCTATGTTTTTAACCCATATTCTTATTTTTTTTTTTAATATTTCTAATAAAGATTCATATTTTTATATATAGTTGGTTTTCTTTGCATCATTTGTTGTATCAGAATACATATACCATAAGTATACAATATATTAGCAGTAAATTATTAGCTAAGACTATAATGAGTGTGACGACCCTTTCGTCAGAAAGTGTTGTCCCAAATATTCAAAATTGTTAGTTTTTTTAATAACAAACAAATATGGCCACAGCTATGTGAAAATGTCCGCCACCACGTGTTTGCCCAGGAAATACAGAGGAGACATTTGTGTATGTGTGATGTCATATGCACTACATAAGGTGGTGCACTCATGGTCAGCCTTTAATTGCTAGAATGATGTAAATGAAAATGGATCAATGATCTCACTACATCACACAGCGTGTCCACCATATTATGCCCTGCTGCAATGCCACATACAGTGGGTACGGAAAGTATTCGGACCCCTTTAAATTTACGCTGAAATTTTCAATCTTCATCTCATCAGACCAGAGAATCTTATTTCTCATAGTCTGGGAGTCCTTCATGTGTTTTTTGGCTTTCCTATGTCTTGCACTGAGGAGAGGCTTCCTTCGGGCCCCTCTGCCATAAAGCCCCGACTGGTGGAGGCTGCAGTGATAGTGACTTTGTGGAACTTTCTCCCATCTCCCTACTGCATCTCTGGAGCTCGGCCACAGTGATCTTTGGGATCTTCTTTACGTCTCTCACCAAGGCTCTTCTCCCACCATTGCTCGGTTTGGCTGGACGGCCAGGTCTAGGAAGAGTTCTGCTCATCCCAGACTTATTCCATTTAAGGATTATGGAGGCCGCTGTGCTCTTAGGAACCTTGAGTGCTGCAGAAATTCTTTTGTAACCTTGGCCAGATCTGTGCCTTGCCACAATTCTGTCTCTGAGCTCCTTGGGCAGTTCCTTTGACCTCCTGATTCTCATTTGCTCTGACATGCCGTGTGTGCTGTAAGGTCTTATATAGACAGGTGTGCGTCTTTCCTAATCAAGTCCAATCAGTTTAATTAAACACAGCTGGACTCCAATGAAGGAGTAGAACCATCTCAAGGAGGATCAGAAGGAAATGGACAGCAGTGAGTTATATATGAGGGTCACAGCAAAGGCTCTGAATACTTATGGCCATGGGAGATTGCAGTCTTTCTTTTTTAATAAATTTGCAAAAATATCTACATTTCTGTTTTTTTTTTCTGTCAAGATGGGGAGCTGAGTGTACATTAATGAGAAATAAAATGAACTTTTCGTGCCACAGTGTTTGTATAAAAATATACACATATTTCACATCTGCTCCCAGCAAGGGATTATTTAGGTGTGTTTTTTTTGTTTGTTTTTTTTTTTGTCTTTTTAAAGCCAATTCTTTATCACTTTTAAATTAGGTTCACAGCTATAAATTTGTCTCCCAAAAACCAATAAGCCCCTGTAGCACTTACAAGCCATCAAAATAGGCTAATTTTCCTTCAAAATCATTGCGGTTTGCAATATAACAGCCCTATGGACAAGCAGCTTTTTCTTAATAAAAGGGTAAGTTTATCAGCATTTTAAATGTTAAAATGCGTAAAAGCGAGTGCCAGGGCAGTGTATGGTTAGTCTCTGAGTTTGTGTCCACTGCTTACCTTTAATTTTCCCATACCTTTAATTTTCCCATAGACATACATGTCACTGTCACTATGACATAACTTCAGTTGTGTTTGTCTTAAGAACTAGAAACTGTATAGATAGGTTCCTAGGAGTCCTAAGAGTGTTCTACATGAAAATTTAAGGTGTGGTTCATACTGAACTTGTTCGACCCAAAATGAATTTTGGTTTCGAGCCACTGTAACCCAAAATGAAATGAATCTTGAAATGATGGCCCATCTCTGCTCATAAGAAAAAGTGCAAACATCTTCCCCACCATGTACATACACACTATAAAAACAATCTTTCACTAATCTAATCTACAAAACTCATCTATATCCATGCTAACTCAAAAGAGATTTCTGCAAGCATCATTATGATATGGTCCATTAGGCTAACCCAATGGCTGTAACCGCATTTTTCAAGTCGACTTGCCTATTGAATTCATAGGCAACCATTTAAAGCATAACTAAACTTTTGGACAACTTTTGATTTTCTGGCAGTATTTGTGTCATAAATAAATTTTGTACTTTCTAAACAAATTTTGGATCTTTGCTATGAAATCCTACATTTTTTTCTCTTTCCCTTGTTTCTGTATTAAGAGCTATTTCTGCCTCTCCCTAAATGTTACTGTGTATGGAGTACGGGCTTGGAGCATGGGCTGTGTAAAATGTAGAGAAAATGAGGGCAGGGGTGGGTCACTTCAAACAGTGATATCTGGGTCCTTATAATATGTACAAACTTTTGGTGCCAAATAAAAGAGGAGATTCTCTTCTTTCATATGACACTAAGGAACAGTGTTATCTAAATTATTTCCAGCTGTACTCTAATGCAGGCTTCTATTGTATAGAGTCCTGGTGGCATGTACATACATCACATGATGCTGGGCAGCTGGGCCCCTTTCCATTATTGATGTGACTGAGCCCCAGCTCTGACGAATGATGTACACTGCTGCTGGAGGTATACAGACTGAGCGGGCAATATCACATATGATTAGATACAGAGGCTCTGCATGTAGTATCCCATATGATAGGATTAGATACACAGTTCAGGGGGCAGTATCACACATGAGATACATAATATTACATGTACATCTGTGGACCCTTTGTGTGCATTCCTCCGGTTGGGATGACCTCAGTTTCTTACTTAGCAGTGTTATATGAATTGTAATAATTGGCCACTATTCACACACAGGACAATGGCTGCAGTCCGGTGGAATCTCTTCTAGGATCACTTTTCGGGCTTAGTACTTTCTCATAGTTCAGTTGTCATCAGGTCCATATACTATGTCTTCTCAAAGCGGAAAATTGCAAGTAATACCTGAATTATACTGGACTGAGTGCCAGACATGCAGTCCAGGACCTCATTGTCATTAACCCTTACTCTTTCTGTCCACTCCCACTGGGGCTGCATTCTGGAAGCTTCTCCCATTCACAGGAGATTTGTCATCTACTCCATTGTCCTGGAGGTCTTCCCTCTTGCAGTCTCACATTAGGAAGCTCTCTGCAGATCACTGTGTGCGGGGGGGGGTGGGCCCCGCACCGAAAGAGCCGGGGGAAAAAAATTATAAGGGGAAAAAAAAAAGGTTTTTTTCCCCTCCGGGGCCTACCCCCCCCCCCTTGCGTTCCCCCCTTGGGGGGGGGGGGGGGGCTTTTTTTTCCCCCCCTTTTTCGTAACTGATATCACATCTCTCACAGCAGGGGCGCCCCCTATATCAGTTCCTTATATTATATCAGTGATGTCCGTAACAGGGGTAGGGCTGTGACAACCTCTCAGACATGATATATACAGGCTGGTTGTCAGATGACCTTCATTTTTGCTGCCCCCTGTAGTTCACTCTGCTGCACACTACACTGCCTGTATATGCTGTGCAGAATGTCCTGAGTTTTATACCTGGCAGATATTTGCCCTGGACACTGTCCTAGATAATACAGGGTAACCTTCCTTGTAATTGGCCATCACCTATATATTGATATTATATTATCACCGGCCTTTGACCCTCCTCAGACACATCTATTGTTCTTAATGTTCTGCTCCAGACACAAGGAACATTATGTCTGGACACTGAACAATGATAGAACATCACGTCCTGACGTTACATTGTCCAACATTCAGATGTAATATGGTGTGGCAGACTAGAGCTACACATTACAAAGCCTGCTGCCTCCTCACCATGTGTGTTCTCTCAGGATCCCTCATCCATCTGAAGGTCCAGATACCCTCAAGAACCTGCTATAATGGATATGAGAGGTGGGAGGCGACAGTTACTATAATAGTTGTAGTGCAGCAGGTCAATGTAGTTTTAATGTTATATAAATAAAACCGACATATTCTGCAGCACTGTACAGAGATAGACATCAGTGCCTGTCCACAATGCGATCCCAGTCTACATTTCATCTTAACCTATGAGTATGTTTAGGAGTGTGGGAGGAAACTGCACAAACACTGGGAGGACTCCATGGAGATGTTGTATTGGACCCCTTGAATCCACAACCTCAGCGTTGCGGGGCCACAGTGCTGACCACTGAGATGTAGGATTACACTGTATCTATACAGTTACTTATGTAAACTTATGGGCCTCACCTGAATTACTTCTCCACTTCCTCTGATGCACCCAATGACCTTCTTCTCTAATGACCCCCATACTATTAGGACTGCCTCCCCAGACCACCCTACCCACCCTTCCTATGATGTCCCCTGATGACTTCTCTGCCCTCTCTTTGATGACCCCTGATAACCCCACACCCCTGAATGCCCCCCATTATTTTGTGATACAGTAAAACACAGAGCCGGACAATGAGTCTGAACCTTTTATTGACAGATCTTGCAGTGATGTAAGACGTCTCTGCTCTATTTTTGCATGCTTTCATGTAAGGTAGCGATCACCCCATTGATGAAGATTAAATATTCCTTGAAGTTAATCTCATTGTCTCCGTTTAAGTCGCCCTGTTTAAAAATTCTGTTGAAAAAGTTAATCCTGTTGGGATTTCCCTGTGGAGAGACAGGTAGAGTGTTACTGAGTGCCATTCACTATATACAATGTTATACATCAGTACTGGGGGCGGGGCTGTGACAACCTCTCATCAGTGACCTGGTCACCATCTATAGACTACAGTGATGTCCCTGCTATTGGGGTGAGCCCATGTCTATCTACTGTGGCGTGCCCTCACTGATGGGGCAGGGGTACTTACAAGAAATGATGGTAACTGTTGCTGGAGCAGATAAAAGAATTCATTCTTGATCAAGGTTTTATCGTTTCCATCTGTTTCTGCATACATATCGAAGATGGCGATTATGGCGAGGATTCCAATTTGCAGAGAGCTGGCCTGCAACAAAAAAAGGTACAGGGGACAGTTAGAAAACTCTGGGGGAGGGATCATACTCAGAAATGCTCATGATCAGAGTAGACTCTTATCGCGGACGTTAGCTCTGGGTCTCTGCTGTATATTACAGCGGAGATTCAGTACGGTAGCTATGGTAGTCACTGTGCAGCAGAGCGGCCGCCATCTTTAAGGAAGTGTTAAACCCAATTATAGCTAGGGCTTATTTTTGGAGTAGGGCTTATATTTCAAGCCTACTCCAAAAAACCTGGAAAGTCTAGCTAGGGCTTATTTTCGGGGTAGGGCTTATTTTTGGAGAAACACGGTATATACCAGGAGAAAACGATATTCTAGCAACTGAATATTAGTAAAGACTATGATGGTTCTGCTTATTTTTCTTTATAAGCCTGCTTCTTTGGTTTCTTACTTGAACACTTTTTTTACCCATATACAATATTGCTGTTTTTAAGAGCTTGAGGTTCACTGCAGAAGCAATTACTACAATAATCGGTTTAAGGAAAGAACTAAGGAATTAACTTCACCAGGTTCCTAAGAAGCTCATCTGTGAGAATAGATCCCATTCACCAAGCTTTTAATGTAAAACTTGAAGCTCCTTTATCTTTTTCAAGACGCCCCCAGGCTATAACCATAAGAAATAAAAATGCAACCATCACCCCCCACCAATGCTCAAACACACCATGAAAACAATCTTCTGGTAAACTAGTTAACAAAATAATCTGCATAAAATGCTGATTCTAAAGAGATCTCTACAAAAGCATCAGAAGTTGATATGGTCCTATAAGTCCAATGGCTGGAACCACGTTTCCTGAACTCCAATTATCGATTGAATTCACAGGCAACCATTCATAGACTCTGTGGCCACAAAGGAAATAAAGATTTGCTGGAAGGATCAAAGATTGATTAATGTTATGAGACAAAAAGACCTTAAATGCTGCCAATTCATACAGCATAATTCCGTAGCTAGTTGGGTTAGTGTTCTTCTCAGGTCACTCCTTGATTATTAAAATGCACTTATACATGGCACTTAGACAGGGCACAAGACAGGCCAGCCATGGAAGAACACCAGGTAAACTCAAAACCAAAACAACAAGCTTTATCACATGGTTTGATACAGCTGCACTGTCACTTACTATCTTAGTAATTGTCTTCCTGCAGAACTCCCCTCCATCTCTACCACTAGTGCACACTATACATATCAGTCCTCCCCTCCACTACCACTAGTGCACACTATACATATCAGTCCTCCCCTCCACTTACCACCAGTGCACACTACCATATCAGTCCTCCCCTCCATCTCTACCACCAGTGCACACTATCCATATCAGTCCTCCCCTCCATCTCTACCACCAGTGCACACTATCCATATCAGTCCTTCTCTTCTGCCTTTTCCCATGTACAGCTCTCACACACTTTTCACTCTCTTCAACCACCCTATTCCCTATACTGCTTTCAGCAGTGAAACCAAACATAAGCATCCACAGAAATCACTGAACCACCTTCTGTCTCTGTCCATTTTGCTCCTCCTAGCTGGTGAGGACATCTCTCCAAACCCTGGCCCTCCTTCTCTCCAAAATTTTTCCTCTTCTTACACACACAGGAATCCTACAAACCTAATCAATATTTGCTGTGTTCCCTCTCCTTATCTTTCTTCTGTCTCTTTTAACTGTTCTCTCTGGAACGCCCCGCTCAGTGTAACAAACTAGAATATATTAATGACTTATTCCTCAGCAAATCTCTCAACCTGCTTGCCCTTACTGAAACCTGGATCCAGCAGTCTGAACGTCCCCTGCTGCTCTGTCTCAGGTGGCCACATTCTCCACACAGCTCTAGGCCGACAACAGGCAGGGTGAGAGGGTTACTTCTGTCACCTCAGTGCACTTTTCAGGCCACCCACCCCGGTACCCTCTCTCACATTCCCCTCATTAGTCCATGCTATCAGACTTTTCCGCCCACTCTCCTTACGTGTAGCTGTGATCTACCCTACCAATTTCTGGATCACTTCGCCTTCTTGGCCCCCCTCTTTTATCCAGTGAAATTCCTACCCTCATCATGGGTGACTGTAACATCCCCACTGACACCCCTGTCTCCCCCAGCAGCCTCACAGTTTCTCTCAACGTCTTTTGGTCTTTCACAACTTTCCTCTTCCACCACACATGTAGATGGCAGCACCATTGATCTTGTCTTCCATCGACTCCTCACAGGTACTAAATTTACTAACTCTTCTCTGCCACTCTCTGACCATAACCTTCTGTCTCTCACCATCAGTGCTTTCTCTCCTTCACAGGACACACCTACTCATCATACATATAGGAATTTACGTGCTATTAACACCAAGAACCTCTCAGATACCCTACAGTCCTCTCTGTCCCCCATCTCTTCACTCTCCTGCCCCAATCTAGCCACCAGTCACTATAATGAAAGCCTCTAAGAGTGCATTGGATGAGGCGGCTCCCCCCCCCCCCCCACCACTCGAAAGGTTAGACGCAGGAGGCAGCAAGCCTGGCACACGCTACAGACACGTTTTCTTCAGCGGTGCTCTAGGTGTGCTGAACGTCTGTGGAGAAAATCACGTACACCTGCAGACTTCCTCCACTTTAAATTTATGCTTAAAACCTATAATTCTGCCCTTCACCTCGCCAAACAAGCCTATTTCACCGCTCTCATCTCTTCTCTCTCCTGTAACCCTAAAAGGCTATTTGAAACTTTTCATTCCTTACTTACCCCTAAGATGCAGATGCCATTCACAGACCTTAGCGCAGATGACCTGGCCTCTTATTTCAATGATAAAATTGATAACATCCGTCAGGAAATAACTGCCCAATCCCCAGATGGCACTGACCCCCTCAACAGCCGCACTTCATAATGCGGCGGCCAGGCTCATCTATCAGTCTAGACGCTACAGCGAGGCCTCCGGTCTGTGCCGGTCACTACATTGGCTGCCTATTCAATACAGAATACAATATAAACTTCTCCCCCTCCTCCACAAGGCTCTCCATAATGCTGCACCTCCCTACATTTCCTCCCTCATCTCTGTCTATTGCCCAACCCGTACTCTCCGTTCACTCAATGACCTAAGACTAACATCCTCTATTATCAGAACCTCCCACGCTCGTATACAAGACTTCTCCCGAGTTGCACCACTTCTCTGGAATGCTCTATCCCAGACTATCAGATTAACCCCCAATTTCCACAGCTTCAAGCGTAAACTAAAGACACATCTTATCAGACAGGCCGATCACAACTCCTAATGTAAACCCTTCTGTAGTTAGAATCCCTAAAATGTCCCCTCCTCTGTTCACGCTCCCGCATTACCCCACAGGATATGAGGCCGTATCAGACTAACTTTATATGTCCGGGCACCATCTGCACGTTACAGGACACGACTGGTGACGGCTCCTACAGCTTTATATATGTGTAATGGCAGTAACCTCTATTACACAATTGTCTGACCATTGTATAAGCAATGCTACCTCCGATGCCGCCCCTGCTACCTCCTGTGTCACCCTCCTCTACCTCATAGATTGTAAGCTCTTGTGTCACCTCCTCTACCTCATAGATTGTAAGCTCTTGTGTCACCTCTTCTACCTCATAGATTGTAAGCTCTTGTGTCACCTCCTCTACCTCATAGATTGTAAGCTCTTGTGTCACCTCCTCTACCTCATAGATTGTAAGCTCTTGTGTCACCTCTACCTCAAGATGTAAGCCTTGGTCACCTCCTCTACCTCATAGATTGAAGCTCTTGTGTCACCTCCTCTACCTCATAGATTGTAAGCCTCTTGTGTCACCTCTTCTACCTCATAGATTGTAAGCTCTTGTGTCACCTCTACCTCATAGATTGTAAGCTCTTGTGTCACCTCCTCTACCTCATAGATTGTAAGCTCTTGTGTCACCTCCTCTACCTCATAGATTGTAAGCTCTTGTGTCACCTCTACCTCATAGATTGTAAGCTCTTGTGTCACCTTCTCTACCTCATAGATTGTAAGCTCTTGTGTCACCTCCTCTACCTCATAGATTGTAAGCTCCTGTGTCACCTCTACCTCCAAGATTGTAAGCTCTTGTGTCACCTCTACCTCAAAGATTGTAAGCTCTTGTGTCACCTCTACCCCATAGATTGTAAGCTCTTGTGTCACCTCCTCTACCTCATAGATTGTAAGCTCTTGTGTCACCTCCTCTACCTCATAGTTGTAAGCCTTGTGTCAGATTGTAAGCTCTTGTGTCACCCCTCTACCTCATAGATTGTAAGCTCTTGTGTCACCTCCTCTACCTCATAGATTGTAAGCTCTTGTGTCACCTCTACCTCATAGATTGTAAGCTCTTGTGTCACCTCCTCTACCTCATAGATTGTAAGCTCTTGTGTCACCTCTACCTCATAGATTGTAAGCTCTTGTGTCACCTCCTCTACCTCATAGATTGTAAGCTCTTGTGTCACCCCCTCTACCTCATAGATTGTAAGCTCTTGTGTCACCCCCTCTACCTCATAGATTGTAAGCTCTTGTGTCACCTCCTCTACCTCATAGATTGTAAGCTCTTGTGTCACCTCCTCTACCTCATAGATTGTAAGCTCTTGTGTCACCTCCTCTACCTCATAGATTGTAAGCTCTTGTGTCACCCCCTCTACCTCATAGATTGTAAGCTCTTGTGTCACCTCCTCTACCTCATAGATTGTAAGCTCTTGTGTCACCCCCTCTACCTCATAGATTGTAAGCTCTTGTGTCACCTCCTCTACCTCATAGATTGTAAGCTCTTGTGTCACCTCCTCTACCTCATAGATTGTAAGCTCTTGTGTCACCTCCTCTACCTCATAGATTGTAAGCTCTTGTGTCACCCCCTCTACCTCATAGATTGTAAGCTCTTGTGTCACCTCCTCTACCTCATAGATTGTAAGCTCTTGTGTCACCTCTATCTCATAGATTGTAAGCTCTTGTGTCACCTCCTCTACCTCATAGATTGTAAGCTCTTGTGTCACCTCTACCTCATAGATTGTAAGCTCTTGTGTCACCTCCTCTACCTCATAGATTGTAAGCTCTTGTGTCACCTCCTCTACCTCATAGATTGTAAGCTCTTGTGTCACCTCCTCTACCTCATAGATTGTAAGCTCTTGTGTCACCCCCTCTACCTCATAGATTGTAAGCTCTTGTGTCACCCCCCTCTACCTCATAGATTGTAAGCTCTTGTGTCACCTCCTCTACCTCATAGATTGTAAGCTCTTGTGTCACCTCCTCTACCTCATAGATTGTAAGCTCTTGTGTCACCCCCTCTACCTCATAGATTGTAAGCTCTTGTGTCACCTCCTCTACCTCATAGATTGTAAGCTCTTGTGTCACCTCTACCTCATAGATTGTAAGCTCTTGTGTCACCTCTACCTCATAGATTGTAAGCTCTTGTGTCACCTCCTCTACCTCATAGATTGTAAGCTCTTGTGTCACCCCCTCTACCTCATAGATTGTAAGCTCTTGTGTCACCCCTCTACCTCATAGATTGTAAGCTCTTGTGTCACCTCTACCTCATAGATTGTAAGCTCTTGTGTCACCCCCTCTACCTCATAGATTGTAAGCTCTTGTGTCACCTCTACCTCATAGATTGTAATCTCTTGCGAGCAGGGCCCTCAGTCTCAGTCTGTGAATTGACTATTTCTTTGTAATGTATCTTTTTTTTTTTTTTTTTTTTGTCAGTACTTGAACCCTACAAGTTGTACAGTGCTGCGGAATGTGTTGGTGCTATATAAATAAAATGTATTATTATTATTATTAATGCATATAAGATTCATCTACAGAGTCATGAATGACAACATATAAGGTATGTGTATTGTTTCTACCAAAGTAATCTATTGATATGTACATCTTCTAAACTATTCTTATTTAAACTAAGCTATTATACAGATTAGCACATTCATCTATAGTCTGATAATTATCTTGGCTAACCATACCTGAACACAGGTCAGAGCAAGATTAGCAGCATGTACTAAACAAGATAGTAGCATTTGTACTAAACAATGTTTCACTAGATTAAAAAAATTTTTAAAACTTCAGGATAACTGAATGGAACCCCTTTCAGAGGTCCCCCCCTTCCCAGTAGCAGTAGTTGGCACATGGCTACAATTAAATGTGTTTAATTCTCATACCCCGACATGGTGCTGCTGATGCAGGTCGTTCTCCATCCATACAGAGTTGGAAAGCATTGCAAGAAACACAAACATTAGAGCTCTCATCTTCTCCCAATGGAAGGCTGTTGTCTGAACAATTATGAAGATAAAAGTTGGCTGGGCAATTGTAATTTATGCAGGTAGATATCACCTTTGGTGCAACACTTTGTTAGTGGATTAGTGAGGTGTTATTATGGACCCCAAAACACTTCTCTATAAAATGAAAACAAATCAGAAGATTCATTTATAGCAAACTCCGAAACAGAAGGAGGTACCTAGACAGAGGAAAGGTGGTGGAACCTTTGTGTAGTGGCAGACGTAGATCCAGGTGGACTTGCTCTAAAGTTTGACTGTAGATGTCACCAATACCTGAAAAGGACCATCCCATCCGGATTGTGAGGACTTGGGAAGATGTTTTATTACCAATCCAGAGCCAGCACGTAGACAATGTTATAGATGCATGGTGACCGGGTCAGGTAGTGAAACAAAAAGCTGCTTATGTAAATCAGTTAGTATCTGATGTAGCTGCCCGACATAATCCACTAAAGGTCCATGTGCTAAAGACAAAAGAGAATCATGAAGAAATTACAATACAATGAAGTGTCTAGAGCTGTAGAACATCACAGGGTGACAAGGCCAGAGGTTTGCAGTGTGAGCCTCATAAACATCAGTGCCAGGCTTAATACTTGACTATATTTTAACCCTTTCTGTTTACAGACTTTAGCAATTTTACTTTTCAGAGTCATAGTGTTCAACCTTACCACTTGTAGTAGGATGAAAAGTTTTATCCCCAAGTCTGTCATATGTAGCTGTATTACCTGTCCTGTGTGCACCCTGATCACTGTCTATCACCTCAGGTACCCCAAATCTATGAATCATTCCTAACAGAAGTTTCTTGGCAATAGCTTGGGCTTAAAGATGGACTTGAATCCCTGCTTTGTTTTGGGACTAACAAGTTTGGTATGAACCACACTTTTAATTGGCTTAAAACATAGTGTAGAATACTCTTAGGGCTCCTAGGATCCTATCTATAAAACATAGTGTAGAATACTCTTAGGGCTCATAGGAACCTACCTATAAAACATAGTGTAGAATACTCTTAGGGCTCCTAGGACCTATCTATAAAACATAGTGTAGAATACTCTTAGGGCTCCTAGGAACCTATCTATAAAACATAGTGTAGAATACTCTTAGGGCTCCTAGGAACCTATCTATAAAACATAGTGTAGAATACTCTTAGGGCTCCTAGGAACCTATCTATAAAACATAGTGTAGAATACTCTTAGGGCTCCTAGGAACCTACCTATAAAACATAGTGTAGAATACTCTTAGTGCTTATTATACAGTCCAGTATAATTCAGGTATTACTTGCAATTTTCCGCTTTGAGAAGACATAGTATATGGACCTGATGACAACTGAACTATGAGAAAGTACTAAGCCCGAAAAGTGATCCTAGAAGAGATTCCACCGGACTGCAGCCATTGTCCTGTGTGTGAATAGTGGCCAATTATTACAATTCATATAACACTGCTAAGTAAGAAACTGAGGTCATCCCAACCGGAGGAATGCACACAAAGGGTCCACAGATGTACATGTAATATTATGTATCTCATGTGTGATACTGCCTCCTGAACTGTGTATCTAATCCTATCATATGGGATACTACATGCAGAGCCTCTGTATCTAATCATATGTGATATTGCCCGCTCAGTCTGTATACCTCCAGCAGCAGTGTACATCATTCGTCAGAGCTGGGGCTCAGTCACATCAATAATGGAAAGGGGCCGAGCTGCCCAGCATCATGTGATGTATGTACATGCCACCAGGACTCTATACAATAGAAGCCTGCATTAGAGTACAGCTGGAAATAATTTAGATAACACTGTTCCTTAGTGTCATATGAAAGAAGAGAATCTCCTCTTTTATTTGGCACCAAAAGTTTGTACATATTATAAGGACCCAGATATCACTGTTTGAAGTGACCCACCCCTGCCCTCATTTTCTCTACATTTTACACAGCCCATGCTCCAAGCCCGTACTCCATACACAGTAACATTTAGGGAGAGGCAGAAATAGCTCTTAATACAGAAACAAGGGAAAGAGAAAAAAATGTAGGATTTCATAGCAAAGATCCAAAATTTGTTTAGAAAGTACAAAATTTATTTATGACACAAATACTGCCAGAAAATCAAAAGTTGTCCAAAAGTTTAGTTATGCTTTAAATGGTTGCCTATGAATTCAATAGGCAAGTCGACTTGAAAAATGCGGTTACAGCCATTGGGTTAGCCTAATGGACCATATCATAATGATGCTTGCAGAAATCTCTTTTGAGTTAGCATGGATATAGATGAGTTTTGTAGATTAGATTAGTGAAAGATTGTTTTTATAGTGTGTATGTACATGGTGGGGAAGATGTTTGCACTTTTTCTTATGAGCAGAGATGGGCCATCATTTCAAGATTCATTTCATTTTGGGTTACAGTGGCTCGAAACCAAAATTCATTTTGGGTCGAACAAGTTCAGTATGAACCACACCTTAAATTTTCATGTAGAACACTCTTAGGACTCCTAGGAACCTATCATCTTCTCCCTACAGCTTTTAATTGGCTTAAAACATAGTGTAGAATACTCTTAGGGCTCCTAGGAACCTATCTATAAAACATAGTGTAGAATACTCTTAGGGCTCCTAGGAACCTATCTATAAAACATAGTGTAGAATACTCTTAGGGCTCCTAGGAACCTATCTATAAAACATAGTGTAGAATACTCTTAGGGCTCCTAGGAACCTACCTATAAAACATAGTGTAGAATACTCTTAGTGCTCCTAGGACCTATCTATAAAACATAGTGTAGAATACTCTTAGGGCTCCTAGGACCTATCTATAAAACATAGTGTAGAATACTCTTAGGGCTCCTAGGAACCTATCTATAAAACATAGTGTAGAATACTCTTAGGGCTCCTAGGACTATATATCTATAAAACATAGTGTAGAATACTCTTAGGGCTCCTAGGAACCTATCTATAAAACATAGTGTAGAATACTCTTAGGACTCCAAGGAATCTATCTATAAAACATAGTGTAGAATACTCTTAGGGCTCCAGGAACCTATCTATAAAACATAGTGAAGAAAACTCTTAGGACTCCTAGGAACCTATCTATAAAACATAGTGTAGAATACTCTTAGGGCTCCAGGAACCTATCTATAAAACATAGTGAAGAAAACTCTTAGGACTCCTAGGAACCTATCTATAAAACATAGTGTAGAACACTTTTAGAGCTCCTAAGAACCTATCTATAAAATATAGTGTAACCTCTCTGCCTGTTCGGGTCTCTGCACCACCCTCCGCTCGCACGCTGTGGCGAAGGAGACGTGTTCGGTTTGATTCCTTGCGTAGGTTTCTTGTTGCTCAGTCTGAACATGGTCCTAGACAAAGTAATGGATTTCCGGCCACACCCGTGTTCTGAGCATTTCTCTCTGGACTGCATAGAGTTAATCTCTTCCTGGCCTGTGTGATTGACAGCCTGTGTACCTATCTGGTCTGGGGCTGGGCCCAGACTTTCTATATACGGGATGTCACTTTCTCAGCAAGTTTCCGGTTATTGCTCTGTCTTTGCCTGCTCTATTTATTATATCCCTTGCTGCTTTGTTACCTAATTCTCTGACCTTTGGCTTGCCTTGTGACTATTCTCTTGGATTGTGATTTTGTACTGCATTGCTCATTTGTTACCGACCCCTTGGCTTCCTGACCTCTCTTTTTGTCGTTCGTTTTGTCTTGTCCTGTTCTGTGTGTCACTTACCCAGTATAGGGCTCGTCTTCAGGTTGTCCTTTTACCGTTTAGGGTAACTGAGGCAATAGGAAGGTACAGTGGCTGGGGTGAGATTAGGGCTCACTTGTCTCTGTCCTTCCTCCCAGACCGCTGCAGTAGTGTCAGGGTATTGCTACATCTGGCAAGACCCTAACAGAATAACCGGCCCATACATTCTGCCATTGCTTCCCATAGGATCAGTATGGATCCTATTCAGGGCCTTGCGGCCAAGTTGGAAGGTTTGGCAGGCCTGGTAGCTGAGCTTGCTAAACAGGTGCAGACCCTTACTGAGGCTGCTGCAGCATCCCCGCCTGTTTCTGCCCCTTTTAGGGTTAAGATGCTACTCCCCGACCGTTTCTCGGGGGACCGAGAAAAATTTGAGACTTTCCGGGAGTTTTGTTGCTTGTATTTCTGGATTAATCCACACGCATGCCAGGCCCAAATGGTGGGAGTAGTTATATCCCTCCTACATGGGGATCCACAAGCTTGGGCCCTTAAACTCCCTCCTGGGGCTGAGGAGTGGATTAACTTTGAAAAAATTTTTTTGTCCCTGGGGTCTATATATGCTGAGCCAGACCATATTGGACTTGCAGAATCGCAACTCCTCACTATGCGGCAGGGCAAACGCCCTGCTGAGGAGTACTGCTCAGAATTTCGTAAGTGCAGCGTGACTGCAGGTTGGTGTGAGTCAGCTCTAAAGGCCCACTTTAAACAAAGCCTGTGTGACCGTGTTAAGGAGGTCTGGGTTGGTCACCCAGATCCCCCTACTCTTAAGCAGGCTATGACATTGGCTGTCCGTATTGACCGTAGGATCCAGGAAAATATTAAAGAGAGAATAGGGTCTGTTTCTTCCAAGTTTTCTGTGTCTCCCTCTCTCTCTCCTGAAAAACCTGTTATTTCTCCCATGACTCCTGGTGAGGAACCCATGCAACTGGGAGTTATGGATGCCAAGATGCGACGAGAGCATCGTCTCCGGAATAACCTCTGTCTGTACTGTGGTACTTCAGGGCATATCATACGAGACTGCTCCATCAGACCCCGCACACCAGGGGAAAAGCTTCAGTGCCTGAGTGGTAGTCGGAAGAACCACTCAGGCAACCAGGTATTTGCCAGTAGTAACAATAAGATGTTGTTATCTGTGTCTCTGTCCTCTGGGGACAGATCTGTTTCTGGCCAGGCCTTAGTTGACTCTGGGTCTGCGGCAAACTTTGTCACATTTTCGTTTGTTTCAGCTTTAGGCATTGAGCTTTTGCCACTTGACACTCCTCTGGCGGTTACTGGAGCGGATTTTGCCCCACTGGCCAGGGGTAAGGTCCGATTCAAAACCCCCTTTATCACGTTGCAAGTGGGTTCTGCTCATTCAGAGGTCATGAGCTTTTTTGTTATGGAGCATCTGTCTTCCGATATTATTTTGGGACTTTCCTGGTTGAACCTCCATAACCCTATTTTTGATTGGGGTAAAAGGGAGTTGGTAAAATGGGGAGATCAGTGCTCATCCCACTGTATTGTTTTGCACACCTTAGATTGTGTCAATGAGGAAACGGTCTCAGCTGTAAAGGTTGGAAACGCCAGGCGAATAAATAAACGTTTCCCTGGTCCTCCGGTGCCTGTTGTTGTTGTTCAGGGAGATCTGGAATTAAAGGCAGAGAAAATACTGGGTCCTACTAAAACTGGTTTATCTGGTGAGGGTCCAGTGGCCCCTCATAAAGGGGGGTACTGTAACGTCTCTGCCTGTTCGGGTCTCTGCGCCACCCTCCGCTCACACGCTGCGGCGAAGGAGGCGTGTTCAGTTTGGTTCCATGTGTAGGTTTCTTGTTGCTCAGTCTGAACATGGTTCTAGTCAATGTAATGAATTTCCGGCCACACCTGTGTTCTGAGCATTTCTCTCTGGACTGCATAGAGTTAATCTCTTCCTGGCCTGTGTGATTGACAGCCTGTGTACCTATCAGGTCTGGTGATGGGCCCAGACTTTCTATATACTGGATGTCACTTTCTCAGCAAGTTGGCGGTTATTGCTCTGTCTTTGCCTGCTCTCTTTATTATATCCCTTGCTGCTTTGTTACCTGATTCTCTGACCCTTTGGCTTGCCTTTTGACTATTCTCTTGGATTTTGATTTTGTACTGCATTGCTCGTTTGTTACCGACCCCTTGGCTTGCTCACTCTGCTTCTGTGTTGTTTTTGTCTTGTCCTGTTCTGTGTGTCACTTACTCAGTATAGGGCTCGTCTTCAGGTTGTCCTTTTACCGTTTAGGGTAACTGAGGCAATAGGAAGGGACAGTGGCTGGGGTGAGATTAGGGCTCACTTGTCTCTGTCCTTCCTCCCAGACCCCTGCAGTAGTGTCAGGGTATTGCTACGTTTGGCAAGACCCTAACACATAGTATAGAATACTCTTAGTGCTTTTAGGAACCTATCTATAAAACATAGTGTTTGACACTGTCAGGGCTCCTAGGACTCTAGGATGGGTTTTCGCTGGTAGTTTAATGAGTGGCTTGTAAGTTCAAGGACTCCTGTACTGTATGCGGGGGGTCCTCTCACTGGTCCGCCCCGGTGTTTCCAGAGAGGAAGGGGTAAGCAATCCGGGGCTCAGTGAATCTTCCTGCAATGGTGCCATATCTAAATTGGTATCTTGACCGTGTTAAGGCTTATTTGTTGAGCAACGGGATTGAGTTTGGCTTTAGGATCCCGTCTGTGATCCAGGGTGACTCCTTGTCCACTAAAAATTTAGTCTTGGCACACCAGCACCCTTTGGTGGTGACTGAAAAGTTGGAGGTGTCCCTGGGTCGCATGGCATGTACCACCGTGTTCCAATTTAGTTGTTTCTCCGTTGCATGTTGTTCCTAAGAAGGAACCTAATAAGTTTTGGTTGATACATCATTTGTCTTACCCCAAAGGGGAATCGGTTAATGATGACATTGACTTTGAGTTGCGTTCGGTTGTTTATATCTCGTTTGATTCTGCAGTAGAGTGGGTGCGTAAATACGGCCGCGGGGCTTTATTGGCGAAAACTGATGTGGGGTCTGCATTTCACCTCCTACTGGTCCACCGATTTTTTTTTTGTGTATTTTTTTGTGTATTGGTCCAGCAGTTTGTTTCTCATTGCTTCACACATTGGAGTGGGTTTCGTCTCAGCTTGGACTCCCCTTTACTCTGGACAGAACGGGTCCATCGTCCTGCCTGAGCTTTTTGGGCATCACAATTGACACCGTCCGGATGAAATATAGGCTACCGGATAATAAATTGATAGCGCTGCGTCGAGAGGTGAATCAGGTCTGTAAGCTGCGTAAGATTATGCTCAGGGACTTGTCGTTGTTGAGCAAGCTCAACTTCGCCTGTAGGATTATGCCCATGGGGCGGGTATTTTGCAGACAGCTGGGGTGACTTCCCCTAGGCACTTTGTGCATTTGAAGCACGACCACAGGGATGACCTGGAGGTGTGGGCCAGATTTTTGGATATTATAATGGCTACTCCTTAGTTATGTCCCCCGTGGTGGATAATTTTGATTGGGAACTGTATACGGATGTGGCGGGGTCCATAGGTTTTGGAGTGTACTGTGGGGGCCAGTGGTGCAAGGTGCGATGGCCGGCTGCTTGGGTGGAACATGGTCTAGTGTGTAATCTGTGTTTGTTGGAGTTGATCCCGATACTGGTGGCAATGGACATTTGAGGATTGGAAGGTGCTCTCTCACTGTGACAATCAGGCGGTCATGTCAGCTATCAACTTGCTGTCGGCATCCTCTCCACCGGCCGTGCATCTGTTGTGGCATCTGGTCTTGCATTGTTTGGCCCTTAACACTTGGGTGGTGGCAGTCCATGTCTCTGGGGTGACCAACGTGTTAGCCGATTCTCTCTCGATTCCAGTGGGAGCAGTTTTGTCAGCTGACTCCGGATGCAGACGATGACAGAATCTCTTGCACGGATCATCTGTGGGGTGTGGTCTTATAGCAGTTGGCGAACTCATCTGGTCCTCCTGGTCAGACAGTACTAGGGTGGTGTATGAGACGGCATTGTGAGAGTTTGAGGTTGTAGAACCTGAGATTGGAGGGGCTACATTGGACTCTGATCAGAGTTTGGCGCTTCTGTTGCTGGTGGGGAGGAGGGTGTTAGATGGGTGGTCGATGTTGAGAGTCCAGCATTTGGTGCCGGGTTTGGCTTTTGGTTTCAAATTTCAGGGCCTTACGGATGTTACCAAAGAATTCTCGGTTATCCAAGCCTTAAAAGTTTTTTGTAAGGGCTGGGCATGACCAGACAGTTGTAGGCCAGTTTCTTTTCAACTGTTGGAGTGTTTGGATGATGCGTTGGGTGCAGTTTGTACGTGCATGTACGAGCGTATTTTATTTTGCTTGGCATTTTAATCGGCATTTTTTTGAGCCTTACGCATTGGGGAGCTGGTCTCCCCAAGTAAAGTTAAGGCTGGGGATCTCCTTTATTGCAATGTGTTGCTGACGGCAGTCGGGGTAAAGTTTTACATTCGAAAGGTCCAAGACCGATCAGTTTGGAAAGGGAAAACATGTTGCCTTGGGTCGGGTTTCATTGTCCACTATGTGTCTGGGTCAGTGTTTTGAGGATGTTCGAGTGATTCACCAACATATCAGCGGTCCATTGCGGTGTCATATGGATGGGACGTTGGAGTACCAATTTTCCTGCATGTTTCATCATTGCATCTCATTTCTGGACATGTACCCAACGGTTTTTGACCCGAAATCATTTAAGAATGGGGTTGCCACGGAGGAGTCTGTCTGAGATCTGGGGCTGGAAGTTGTACGTAGTATTGGGATATGGGAGTCTCATACGTCCTCAGCTAGTACGTACATCCTCAGCAGTTGTGAAGAGGTAAGGTGGTGTTTTTTTGGTGCGGGTGTGTGGGTTTGTTGTTCAATTATTGCGTTTTTTGGTTCATGTGTTGCCTGTGACTTTTTTCCTAGGTTCCCCACCTTGTTTGTTCTGGATATTTGGACATTTGTTTGTCTATTGGGGGCCACCAGAGCGGATTTTGGATTGAATAAAGCTTTTATTTTCATCCAAGTCTCAAGCAAATATAACAAAGGTACTGCGACGCACTTACTGAGTTACAATGCCACAATTCAGACTAAATCTTTCATCCTTAAGGGATGCGGCGCAGAATACGGCGAGAGGAAATACATCCTAACACTACATGCTGTACTACAAGCCTATCTTACATACATTTTGGTCAAATCAACAAAGACAGTCAAGTGACAATACAGAGGGGGAGGGGAGGGGGGGGGTCAAAGGCCCGAAGCTTTATTGATTGACCACAACACACATGAGGGCAGGACAGGTACAATACAGGAAATAATATACTCCCTATACTACCACTACTTCCTACCCTAGCACTAAAACAATGAGCTGAAAAGCAAACGTTAGACAACAAAGCATCAAGACATGTTATGGGATTAGGGGGAGGGAGGAGGGGGAGGGGAGGGGGGTAATCACAAGGCCCGAAGCTTTATTGAGTAACACAACAGACATGAAGGGAGAACGGGGGAGGGGAAAAAAACAGACGTCGCCGAAGACTCAGTCCTCTTCTCCCTCCTCTTCACCGGCCAGGCTATCCAGAATGGCATAGTCCCGCTGCAAGCTGTGAATAAGCCTGCAACAATCCTGGTAAGTGATGTTCTCTCTTCGCAAAGTGAGTCTCTTTCTGGCGAACCAGATAGCGTCCTTGAAACAGTTCACAAGTCGCCAGGCCTCCAGAATGTCGCTCTCTCTGTGAGTTCCCTGAAAGAGCCCATACAATACCGCGTGGTATGTCAGGCCCCTCCTGGGTACACAGTCCTCAAAGTCATCTTCCAGCTCATCCAACAGGTCTTGAGCAAAAGGGCACTCCCAGAAGACGTGCAGAGATGTTTCCTCCTTGTAGGGGCACCGGGGGCAGTACCTCGTCTTGCTCAAGTTGCGGGCATGCATGAACGACCTGAGGGGCAGACCCCCTCGGATGGCCATCCACGACAAATCCTTATGCCCGTTGGTCAGCAGACGTGAAGAGACGTTCTCCCAAACGACCTTCGTGGCATCCGCTGTGAGTCCTGGAACTTCCTCCATGTCATCCCTAGCTCGGATGAGCTTGTGGATGGTCTTTGGCTTCCACAGATCCGGTTTCAGACCCTCCAGTTGGAACTCCCTCACAAACTTGGGCACATCCTTGTAGAACCACGGGACGGTCCAGTTGTAGGCGACGGAGCTGTCCCACTTCTCCCAGCCGAGCCCTCTCCAGAGGGGGAACAGGAACAAACGAGACATGGCCTTCCCCGCAGATCCGCTGACTGTACTCAGGGTTCTGCGAACACAATCACAAACAAAAGCCGATCTTAGAAGGGTTGGAATATCGGGTATTCCCTTACCTCCTTTGAGCCGGTCCTTGTACATGACGGTCCGTTTGACCCGGTCCATCTTGGAGCCCCACACGAAGTAGAAGACGGTCCTGGTGATGGCCCGCGCCACCGTTGCCAGTGGGGGCCAGGCCTGTGCGGTGTACTGGAGCACAGGCAGAATCTCATTCCTCAGGACGAGCGCCTTCCCCTCGATGGTAAGCTGACGTAGGCTCCATAGTCCGATTCTCTGATTAATCTTCTTAAGTCTTTCATCCCAAGACTTCAGGGCGGTGCCTTCCTTTCCGAACCAGACTCCCAAGATCTTGGTGAAGTCCAGTTGCACTGTGAAAGGAAAGAAAGCAGGGGAGGCCAGGTGCCATTCTCCGAAGAGCATGGCCTCTGACTTTCCACAGTTCACCTTAGCTCCTGAGGCTTGGCTGAAGTGTTCGTAGGTCTGGACGAGCGTTGACACCGACGACTGGTCAGCACAGAAGACGGTCACATCATCCATGTACAGCGAACACTTGACTTCCAGACTTCCTGGGCCCGGTGCGATGATCCCTCTGATCTCTCGATTCTGCCGGATAGACTCTGCGAACAGTTCTATAACACAAACAAAAAGGAGAGGGGACAGAGGACAGCCTTGTCTGACCACGGAGTGAATCGGAAAGGGGTCAGTCTTCCAGCCGTTCACCATCACCGAGCTGTGGATGTCAAAGTACATCAGGTTAACCATACGACAAAACCACTCACCTGTACCAAGTTGGCGGAGGGCTTTCGCCATGAAAGTGTGAGAGACACGATCGAAGGCCTTCTCCTGATCCAAACTGATCAGGGCCGCGTGTGCACGGCGGTCTCCGATATAGTGCAATGTGTCTCTCACCAGGGCTAAGCTATCCGCTATCCTCCGACCAGGAATGGTGCAGGTCTGGTCCGGGTGGATGACTCTGCCGATGACAGCCTTCAGTCTCGTTGACATTACCTTTGCCAGGATCTTGTAGTCCACGTTGAGGAGCGAGATGGGACGCCAATTCTTCAGGTCGCATCTTTCCCCCTTCTGCTTGTACAAGATCGTGATCAATCCTTCCCTCAACGACGGCGGCATCATCCCCTCCGCCACCATCTCCTCATAGAGATCTTTCAGATCCGAACAGATCAGGTCCCCCAGAGCTACGTATAGCTCGGCCGGGAGACCGTCACTGCCCGGAGTCTTTCCGACCTTAAAGGATTTGGCGGCAGCGAGGACTTCAGCCACCGTCAGAGGGGCATTCAGAGTTTCAGCGCCTGCAGGATCAAGAGTGTTAGTGATACCTGACAGGAACTCTTCCGCTGCATCTTCATCGGTGGGTTTCAGGGAGTAGAGGTCGCGGTAGAAGTCGTGGACGACGCTCATCACTTCCGTCTTCCCCCTTTTCATGTTGCCGTCTCCATCCCTCATCTCTGTCACAGGCGTGTGGCCTGAGTGGACCTTTCTGAAAAAGAAAGAGTTACATTTCTCACCCTTTTCCAGATGCTCCACCTTGGAACGGAAGATGATCTGCCGTGATTCCTCCTCAAAGTGCCTCTTGAGACCCCTCTTGGTATCCTCCAGCATATCCCTGACGTCCCAGCCACAGCTCTCGAGATCTTGAAGGGAATGCAGCTCGCGCTGCATCTTGATCAGGTCACCCTTGCGCCGGGCCGCCTGCTGGCGGCCTCTCGCCTGAAAGAAACAACGGATGTTAACTTTAACATATTCCCACCAATCTGACAACCTGCTAAAGGAAAATTTGTCGTTACGAAGGCACACGTAGACATCTCTAATCTCCTCCAACAACTCCCCATTTTCCAACAAGGAGCAATTCAACTTCCAGGAACCGGGGCCAGGAGGAAAACCGTTGCTCACAGTACCCTCAAAGAGAATGCCCCTGTGGTCAGAGAAGAAGCAGGGGATCATAGAGTGGCTTACCTGTGCTACTGACCGAGAGGTGAACACGAAATCAATCCTGAAACGCAATGAGCCATCGGACCGACACCAGGTATAGTTGACTGATGCCGGCCCCATGGAACCCACCGCGTCCCTAAGAGAGGCCTCGGTCACCATCTCGATCAGCAGTTTAGATGTTACATCGAGCTTCGCTGACGCAGAAGAACTTCTTCCATCTCCCTCCACAGGACAGTTGAAGTCCCCGGCCAGAAAAACTGCCCTGGTGGTAGCGAGCTGAGTGCGCAGGATCTGGAAAAGCTCCAGTCGCTCGTTCTTCATGGGGGAAGCGTACACGTTGATGAGCCTAATGGGCTCTCCTGCCCAGGAACCGTCTATGACCAGTAGTCGGCCACAAACTAGCTCCTGGTAGGTTTCAAGCGTGAAGGCGTTCCCCCTAATGAGAACAGCAATACCTGCGGACTTACAGTCGCCACCCCCCGACCAGTAAGACGGACCGTGGCTCCACTCCCTGCAGAGGTGTCCGTAGGACCGAAGAGAAGGGAGGCCGCATTCCTGCATCATAACGACATTCGCATTAGCAATGTTCTCTGCAAAAGACAAAACCGTCTGACGTCTGCTCTTCTCCTTGATGCTCCGCACGTTCATGGTAAGAATAGAGATCCTAGCCATAGTTAGAGAAAAAAGAAAAGATTAAACCTCCAAGACAGGTTTTCCTAGTTACCACTCCCATCGGGGGGTTCCTCTTCCTTCTTTCCTGCAGGCATGAGTTGCTCCAGGGAGTCATCAATTGCTTGCAGGGCGTGGATATCGAAAGCCTCCACCATCTCCACTGCCTCACCACCGAGGATCTCGTTGATGACCGACGTAGGGGGTTCAGCTAACAGATTATCCACGTACTGTTCCAGCTCTTCATCCACTGGGATAGCATCCTCAGCGGCTTCGACTGCGATCTTTTTGGCCACCTCGTCTTCCTCACGGGGGCCCTCACTGATCTTCCTTTTCCTTTGTTGACCGTCTGAAACAAGACAAGCAGGAGAGGGGAGGGGGGAATTCCTCCAGAGAAGGGCCCTCAGCAGCTGGAAGGGGAGGTGTTAGTGCTGCTGGGGGGAGGGAGACTGGGGGAGGAGGGGGAGGGGGGGCAGGGGTGGCCACTGAGGTAATGGGGGGAAGGAGTGGGATAACCTCAGTGGGGGGGACACAGAGAGGGGGGGGAGTCGTCCTCTTACCCAGTTCAGACGTCTTCTTTGGCTGCTGTAGCTGCTGCTTCTGCTTCGGCTGCTGCTGCTGCTGCAGGTTTCTCTTGTTCTGCTCCAGTTTCTGTGGATTCCGGGCCTTCTGTGGTTCTTTGGGCTTGGTCGCCGGCTTCTTCTTGACCAGCGCGGCAGGCGTGCTGACCGCGAAATCCGCTGCCACCTTCGCCCATGACCGCTTCGGACACCCCTTGTAGGCGTGGTCCGCCTCCCCACACAGATTAAAGGTCTTCCGTGTGGGGCAATCCTTGGTCTCATGCCCTACCACTCGGCAGTTCTTACAGGCGTTCTCTCTACAGTCCTTCCTTTCGTGCCCATCCTTACCGCACTTGCAACAGAGGCGTGGCATATCAGGGTAGAAGATCAGGCCGTAGGAGTTCCCCAATGAGAACACCGCTGGCAGGTGCATGAGCCTGTCCGGATTGTAGGGGTCTCTGTGGAGGCGCACGACCGCCGACCACTTGCTGTTCCAAAAGCCTAAACTGTTCAGGATCTTGGATGGCTCCTTGATCACTGTGCAGTGTCGGCTCAGGAACGTGGCCACGTCACTGCCTGGGGTGTGCAGGTTCCTCATGGCTACTGTGATCCGCCTCTCATTTTGTTGCACTGGGCAGCTGCCCACGAACATCCTGAAAGGCGAATCCGGCAGCGCAGATTTCACCGCATCCCAATACCTCCTGCATATGTCCACGGAGGCAAAGGTCACAAAGAAGATCCCGGTCAAGAAAGCGTGGACTGCTAGGGTCTCAGCCTTAGTGAACCCTTGCTCCAGGACCAACTTCTGACAGAAAATCTTTTCCGTCATGTTTGGACGCTTTCCGTCCACCTCCTTCAGCCTCAGGGTCACCGTTTGCCTCATTCAGGGCTCCAAGGTAGGAGGTTCCTGGGTGGGCTTCTGGCTCCCCATCTGGCTGGAGGAAGCGGCCGGAGAGACGTCCAAGATGGCCGCTGGAGCTTGGGCCGCCTTGGCCGCGCCCCCAGCTGGTCTCCCTGCCTTCTTGGGGATGGCTCCTCCTGTGGCCATTGCCTCCGGACACCGAGCTGTCCCACGAAGTCTCTGGGCAAAGATCTGTCCCTCGGCGCCTCCCGAAGTCTTCTCCTGAAGTCTCAGCTAGGCTCCGCCTCCTAATCTGAATACTCCCGAAGTCTCCTCCTCCTTAAGTCTCCCGAAGTCGATCTCTCTCCCTGAGCTTCCTGGGCTGCGTTCTCGGCGTCCTCTCAGCTGCTTCTCCTTTGCTGGTGTCGGTCTTCGATGGCGTAGCTCTCGAAGGCGCTAGGGGGGCTCGCCTTCCCGGCCTATGGCGTCCAATTCAAGTAAGTACTTGTATCCGGTAGCTCTTACACGGGATACCCTGTTCTGATAAGAACAGATACTACACTTGATCTTAGCCAAAAGGCCGAGAAGCGATCTGGGGGCCACCAGAGCGGATATGTGACCCAACGGCAGACAGCTTGGCTTCCACCGACAAGAGATGGTGGTATGCTGGTCGCATGTAGCAGGAAGACAAAAGAGAATCATGAAGAAATTACAATACAATGAGGTCAGAGCGTAGAACATCACAGGGTGACAAGGCCAGAGGTTTGCAGTGTGAGCCTCATAAACATCAGTGCCAGGCTTAATACTTGACTATATTTTAACCCTTTCTGTTTACAGACTTTAGCAATTTTACTTTTCAGAGTCATAGTGTTCAACCTTACCACTTGTAGTAGGATGAAAAGTTTTATCCCCAAGTCTGTCATATGTAGCTGTATTACCTGTCCTGTGTGCACCCTGATCACTGTCTATCACCTCAGGTACCCCAAATCTATGAATCATTCCTAACAGAAGTTTCTTGGCAATAGCTTGGGCTTAAAGATGGACTTGAATCCCTGCTTTGTTTTGGGACTAACAAGTTTGGTATGAACCACACTTTTAATTGGCTTAAAACATAGTGTAGAATACTCTTAGGGCTCCTAGGATCCTATCTATAAAACATAGTGTAGAATACTCTTAGGGCTCATAGGAACCTACCTATAAAACATAGTGTAGAATACTCTTAGGGCTCCTAGGAACCTATCTATAAAACATAGTGTAGAATACTCTTAGGGCTCATAGGACCTATCTATAAAACATAGTGTAGAATACTCTTAGGGCTCCTAGGAACCTATCTATAAAACATAGTGTAGAATACTCTTAGGGCTCCTAGGAACCTATCTATAAAACATAGTGTAGAATACTCTTAGGGCTCCTAGGAACCTACCTATAAAACATAGTGTAGAATACTCTTAGTGCTTATTATACAGTCCAGTATAATTCAGGTATTACTTGCAATTTTCCGCTTTGAGAAGACATAGTATATGGACCTGATGACAACTGAACTATGAGAAAGTACTAAGCCCGAAAAGTGATCCTAGAAGAGATTCCACCGGACTGCAGCCATTGTCCTGTGTGTGAATAGTGGCCAATTATTACAATTCATATAACACTGCTAAGTAAGAAACTGAGGTCATCCCAACCGGAGGAATGCACACAAAGGGTCCACAGATGTACATGTAATATTATGTATCTCATGTGTGATACTGCCCCCTCAACTGTGTATCTAATCCTATCATATGGGATACTACATGCAGAGCCTCTGTATCTAATCATATGTGATATTGCCCGCTCAGTCTGTATACCTCCAGCAGCAGTGTACATCATTCGTCAGAGCTGGGGCTCAGTCACATCAATAATGGAAAGGGGCCCAGCTGCCCAGCATCATGTGATGTATGTACATGCCACCAGGACTCTATACAATAGAAGCCTGCATTAGAGTACAGCTGGAAATAATTTAGATAACACTGTTCCTTAGTGTCATATGAAAGAAGAGAATCTCCTCTTTTATTTGGCACCAAAAGTTTGTACATATTATAAGGACCCAGATATCACTGTTTGAAGTGACCCACCCCTGCCCTCATTTTCTCTACATTTTACACAGCCCATGCTCCAAGCCCGTACTCCATACACAGTAACATTTAGGGAGAGGCAGAAATAGCTCTTAATACAGAAACAAGGGAAAGAGAAAAAAATGTAGGATTTCATAGCAAAGATCCAAAATTTGTTTAGAAAGTACAAAATTTATTTATGACACAAATACTGCCAGAAAATCAAAAGTTGTCCAAAAGTTTAGTTATGCTTTAAATGGTTGCCTATGAATTCAATAGGCAAGTCGACTTGAAAAATGCAGTTACAGCCATTGGGTTAGCCTAATGGACCATATCATAATGATGCTTGCAGAAATCTCTTTTGAGTTAGCATGGATATAGATGAGTTTTGTAGATTAGATTAGTGAAAGATTGTTTTTATAGTGTGTATGTACATGGTGGGGAAGATGTTTGCACTTTTTCTTATGAGCAGAGATGGGCCATCATTTCAAGATTCATTTCATTTTGGGTTACAGTGGCTCGAAACCAAAATTCATTTTGGGTCGAACAAGTTCAGTATGAACCACACCTTAAATTTTCATGTAGAACACTCTTAGGACTCCTAGGAACCTATCATCTTCTCCCTACACTTTTAATTGGCTTAAAACATAGTGTAGAATACTCTGCTAGGGGCTCCTAGGAACCTATCTATAAAACATAGTGTAGAATACTCTTAGGGCTCCTAGGAACCTATCTATAAAACATAGTGTAGAATACTCTTAGGGCTCCTAGGAACCTATCTATAAAACATAGTGTAGAATACTCTTAGGGCTCCTAGGAACCTACCTATAAAACATAGTGTAGAATACTCTTAGGGCTCCTAGGACCTATCTATAAAACATAGTGTAGAATACTCTTAGGGCTCCTAGGAACCTACCTATAAAACATAGTGTAGAATACTCTTAGGGCTCCTAGGAACCTATCTATAAAACATAGTGTAGAATACTCTTAGGGCTCCTAGGACTATATATCTATAAAACATAGTGTAGAATACTCTTAGGGCTCCTAGGAACCTATCTATAAAACATAGTGTAGAATACTCTTAGGACTCCAAGGAATCTATCTATAAAACATAGTGTAGAATACTCTTAGGGCTCCAGGAACCTATCTATAAAACATAGTGAAGAAAACTCTTAGGACTCCTAGGAACCTATCTATGAAACATAGTGTAGAACACTTTTAGAGCTCCTAAGAACCTATCTATAAAATATAGTGTAACCTCTCTGCCTGTTCGGGTCTCTGCACCACCCTCCGCTCGCACGCTGTGGCGAAGGAGACGTGTTCGGTTTGATTCCTTGCGTAGGTTTCTTGTTGCTCAGTCTGAACATGGTCCTAGACAAAGTAATATACTACACTTGATCTTAGCCAAAAGGCCGAGAAGCGATCTGGGGGCCACCAGAGCGGATATGTGACCCAACGGCAGACAGCTTGGCTTCCACCGACAAGAGATGGTGGTATGCTGGTCGCATGTAGCAGGAATTCAGCCAGTATGCTCATTTGGATTAGTGCTGTTGTTGTATGCAATTGGGGGGGAAGTTGGGTTCGACACCATGACCTGGAAGATGTTCAGGGTGGTTTCTGGTTGGCAGATGGGGTCCACCTTAATGCAGTGGGGATAGACATGTTAGCTTGGTGGGTGTAGTTTGCATACTTGAGGTGGTCAAGGAATGCTCATGGTGGTGGGGTAGGGGGGTCCTTGTAGTTGGTTAAAAATTCTAGGGGAAATATTGTGGTCAGTTTTCCCCTAAAATTAACGGAAATTGGTCTGGCTGTTTTTTAGCCTTCTGTTGGGTGGTGTCCCAGGGAGTGGTTTTATTTTGGTTAAGCAGCCATCTGTAATTTATGGTGCCCCTGAGCCTGTGGTTCGTGGTTGGGGGTAATTGGTGTGGTGGACAGATTGGCGGCCAGATGTAGCTTCAAGGACCTCCTCCCCATACAATAATTCTCAGGGCTAGTTAAGGGTTATTGTTCTGTCTTCTTACACGTTCTCTCAGTGTGCAGTCTGACATACAGCATAAACCTTCTCTGTCTTTCAAATAAACAGACTGTTTTTTCTGTAGTCTAACAATTTATTGGTCAGCAGGTTGTAAATACGGTAATGTGATGATGATAATGATGTGATGATATTGATATGATATGATTTTGATATGGTAAAACAGATATGCTTGCACAAGGATAATGGAGATTAAGTTTGGAGTTGTGCAAGAGATGGCATCCCAATGTCTTGTGGGCAGGTTTCTTGCTCCCAGAATGCCTTGCTTTACCCAGAGTGCATTGTAGCTCCCATAATGCAATAGCTTCATAAGGGGAATTCGACAAGTAATGTAACTGAAAGACCACTACATGGTGCTATAACCTAATTAGAATATACATTAACACAAGTATGTAAACTGAGATGACACCACTTTTAGCATCAGATTCTGATCCATTGGGCAGAATACTCCCCATCTGGTATCAACAGATGCCACTATTAGGCTCCTCTTGTGAAAACAATACAACAAGCTCAGCAACAGGCCTGAGGAATAGCTTACTCTCGCCAAGCTTCCACACTTTGACCTCGGCTTTATGTATATTCCCATCTTTGCTTGGGAACGTTTGAGTGATGAGGCCCAGTGGCCACTCATTCCAGTGCAACTGGCTGTCTTTAATGAGCACGACGTCTCCAGGTCTAATGTTTGGCTTGTTAGTCTGCCACTTCCTCCTTGGTTGTAAGGTGGAGATGTACTGCTTCCTCCATCTGTCCCAGAAAGCATTGGAGAGACTTTGCACTTGCCTCCATTGTCGTCTGTAAAGGTCTTTGTCACCAAAATCTCCAGATGGTGCGCTCAGAACACTGGTTTTCTGGGTCAACAACATGGCAGGAGTGAGAATAGTCAAATCTCCAGAGTCACTAGATAGCGTAGTTAATGGTCTGGCATTCATGATGGCTGAAACTTCTGCCAAGAATGTAGTTAAACTCTCATGAGTGAGTCTTGTACTCCCCACTTGCAAGAAGATTGAGTCCAAGATTCTGCGTGCTATCCCTATCATTCTCTCCCAGGCACCTCCCATGTGAGAAGAATGTGGTAGATTGAAAGTCCAAGTGCATCCTTGCTCACTTAAGTATCTCTCCACATTGGTAGTGTCTAAGTTAGAGGGAATTTGAAGTTCTTTCACTGCACCAACAAAATTTGTACCTCTGTCAGAACGAATATGCTTTACAGGCCCTCTGGTGATAAACCGTCGAAGTGCGTTTATGAAACTTGAAGTGTCCATCGATTCAATCACTTCTATATGGACAGCTCTACTGGACATACAAGTAAACATGACCGCCCAGCGTTTTGCACTGGCATGGATTCCTCTAGTATTCCGTGCAGCTACAGACCAAGGACCGAATACATCCAGACCTACAGTGCCTTGCGAAAGTATTCGGCCCCCTTGAACTTTTCAACCTTTTGCCACATTTCAGGCTTCAAACATAAGGATATAAAATTTAAATTTTTTTGTGAAGAATCAACAAGTGGGACACAATTGTGAAGTGGAACGAAATTTATTGGATATTTTAAACTTTTGTAAAAAATAAAAAACTGAAAAGTGGGGCGCACCAAATTATTTGACCCCCTTAAGTTAATACTTTGTAGCACCACCTTTTGTTGCGATTACAGCTGCAAGTCGCTTGGGGTATGTCTCTATCAGTTTTGCACATGGAGAGACTGAAATTCTTGCCCATTCTTCCTTGGAAAACAGCTGGAGCTCAGTGAGGTTGGATGGAGAGCGTTTGTGAACAGCAGTTTTCAGCTCTTTCCACAGATTCTCGATTGGATTCAGGTCTGGACTTTGACTTGGCCATTCTAACACCTGGATACGTTTATTTGTGAACCATTCCATTGTAGATTTTGCTTTATGTTTGGGATCATTGTCTTGCTGGAAGATAAATCTCCGTCCCAGTCTCAGGTCTTTTGCAGACTCCAACAGGTTATCTTCCAGAATGGTCCTGTATTTGGCTCCATCCATCTTCCCATTAATTTTAACCATCTTCCCTGTCCCTGCTGAAGAAAAGTAGGCCCAAACCATGATGCTGCCACCACCATGTGTGACAGTGGGGATGGTGTGTTCAGGGGGATGAGCTGTGTTGCTTTTACGCCAAACATATCGTTTTGCATTGTGGCCAAAAAGTTGGATTTTGGTTTCATCTGACCAGAGCACCTTCTTCCACATGTTTGGTGTCTCCCAGGTGGCTTGTGGCAAACTTTAAACGAGACTTTTTATGGATATCTTTGAGAAATGGCTTTCTTCTTGCCAATCTTCCATAAAGGCCAGGTTTGTGCAGTGTACGACTGATTGTTGTCCTATGGACAGACTCTCCCACCTCAGCTGTAGATCTCTGCAGTTCATCCAGAGTGATCATGGGCCTCTTGGCTGCATCTCTGATCAGTCTTCTCCTTGTTTGAAATTAAAGTTTAGAGGGAAGGCTGGGTCTTCATAGATTTGCAGTGGTCTGATACTCCTTCCATTTCAACATGATCGCTTGCACAGTGCTCCTTAAAATGTTTAAAGTTTGGGAAATCTTTTTGTATCCAAATCCGGCTTTAAACTTCTCCACAACAGTATCACGGACCTGCCTGGTGTGTTCCTTGGTCTTCATGATGCTCTCTGCGCTTTAAACAGAACCCTGAGACTATCACAGAGCAGGTGCATTTATACGGGGACTTGATTACACACAGGTGGATTATATTTATCATCATCAGTCATTTAGGACAACATTGGATCATTCAGAGATCCTCACTGAACTTCTGGAGTGAGTTTGCTGCACTAAAAGTAAAGGGGCCGAATAATATTGCACGCCCCACTTTTCAGTTTTTTATTTTTTACAAAAGTTTAAAATAACCAATAAATTTTGTTCCACTTCACGATTGTGTCCCACTTGTTGTTGATTCCTCACCAAAAAAATAAAATTTTATATCCTTATGTTTGAAGCCTGAAATGTGGCAAAAGTTTGAAAAGTTCAAGGGGGCCGAATACATTCGCAAGGCACTGTACGTTAGTGAAAGGAGGATCTGTACTGAGTCTGTCAGGTGGGAGATTGGCCATCTTCGGATTCAGAAACTTGCCAAGAAGTTTGCGACAAGTAACACAGTTGAAGATGAATCCGAATAATATTATGTACTATGTGTATCACATATTAAATTTATGTAGCACACATCACATATTATATTTATGTAGCAAGCATCACATATTAATTTATACAGTACACATCACAGTAGCATACATCACATATTATATTTATGTAGCACACATCACATATTAGTTTTATGTAACAATCATCATATATTTATTTAAGAAGGACACATCACATAATAATTTTTGTAGTACACATCACATATTAAATTTATGTAGCAAGCATCATATATTTATTTAAGTAGAACATATCACTTATTAAGTTATGTATTACACATCACATATTATATTTATGTAGCACACAACACACATTATAATTATATGGCACACATCACTTATTATATTTATGTAGGAAACATCACATATTATATTTATGTAGCACACATCACATATTAATTTATACAGTACACATCACAGTAGCACACATCACATATTATATTTATGTAGCACACATCACATATTAGTTTTATGTAACAATCATCATATATTTATTTAAGTAGGACACATCACATAATAATTTTTGTAGTACACATCACATATTATGTTTATGTAGCACACAGAACATATTATATTTATGTAGCAGACATCAAATATTTATTTATGGAGCGCACATCACATATTTAATTATATAGTACCCATCACATATTATATTTATGTAGGAAACCAGATATTTATTTATGTAGCACACATCACATATTATATTTATGTAGCACACATCACATATTTATTTAAGTAGCAATCATCATATATTTATTTAAGTAGCAATCATCATATATTTATTTAAGTAGCACACATCACTTATTACATTTATGTAGCACACATCACATATATATTTATGTAGCACATATTACATAATAATTTTATGTAGCACACATCACATATTATATTTATGTAGCACACATCACATATTTATTTAAGTAGCAATCATCATATATTTAAACAACACAAATTTAAGTAGCACACATCACTTATTACATTTATGTAGCACACATCACACAAAAGGCAAAACAAAAAACCACACACCACACACAACCACACATATTTATTTATGTATCACACATTACATATTAATTTTATGTAACAAATATCACATATTTATTTTTGTAGTACACATCACATATTTATGTAGTATACATCACATATTTTATTTATGTATTACATATCACATATTATATTTATGTAGCACACATCACATATATTTATGTAGAAATCATCATATATTTAATTAAGTAGCACACATCACATTTTAATTTTTGTGGAACACATCACATATTATATTTATGTAGCACACAACGCATATTATATTTATGTAACACACATCTCATATTAATTTATTTAAGACCCATCACATAATATATTTATGTAGCACATATTAAATATTATAATTATGTAGCACACATCACTTATATTTATGTAGGAAACATCACAAATTATATTTATGTAGCACACATCACATATTAAATTTATATAGCACACATCACTTATATTTATGTAGGAAACTACATATTTATTTACGTAGCAAATATGAGATATTATATTTATGTAGCACTCCTCACATATTATAGTTATGTAGTACATATCACATATTAAATTTATGTAGCACACATCACATATTATATTTATGTAGCAAGCATCATATATTTATTTAAGTAGAACATATCACTTATTAATTTATGTAGTACACATCACATATTATAATTATGTAGCACACAACACACATTATAATTATATAGCACACGTCACTTATTATATTTATGTAGCACACATCACATATTAATTTATACAGTACACATCACAGTAGCACACATCACATATTATATTTATGCAGCACACATCATATATATGTATGTAGTACATGTCAATTATTACATTTATATAGCACACATCACATATTAGTTTTATGTAGCAATCATCATATATTTATTTAAGTAGGACACATCACATAATTTTTGTAGTACACATCACATATTATGTTTATGTAGCACACAGAACATATTATATTTATGTAGCAGACATCAGATATTTATTTATGGAGCGCACATTACATATTAATTTCATGTAGCATTCATCACATATTAATTTTTGGAGCAATCATCATATATTTATTTAAGTCGCACACATCACTTACTATATTTATGTAGCACACATCATATATTTATTTATATAGCACACATTACATATTAATTTTATGTACAAACATCACATATTTATTTTTGTAGCAATCATCATATATTTATTTAAGTAGCACATATCACTTATTATATTTATGTAGCACACATCACATATTAATTTTATGTAGCAAACATCACATATTTATTTTTGTAGTACGCATCACATATATATGTAGCACACACATCACATATTATATTTATGTAGTACATATCACATATTATATATATGTAGCACACATCACATATATTTATGTAGCAATCATCATATATTTATTTAAGTAGCACACATCACATTTTAATTTATGTAGCACACTTCACATATTATATTTATGGAGCACACAACACATATTATATTTATGTATCACAAATCTCATAATAATTTATTTAGTACCCATCACATATTACATTTAGGTAGCACAAATTAAATATTATAATTATGTAGCACACATCACTTATATTTATGTAGGAAACATCACAAATTACCTGTATATTTATGCTGCAAACATCACACATTAAATTTATATAGCACACATCACTTATTATATTTATGTAGGAAACATAATATATTTATTTATGTAGCAGATATCACATGTTATATTATTGTAGCACACATCACATATTTTTTAGCAGACATCACATATTATATTTATGTAGGAAACCAGATATTTATTTATGTAGCACATATCAAATATTATATTTATGTAGCACACATCACATATTTATTTAAATAGTACCCATCACATATTATATTTATGTAATAAACCAGATATTTATTTATGTAGCACATATCAAATATTATATTTATGTAGCACACATCACATATTATATTTATGTAGCACACATCACATATTTATTTAAGGAGCAATCATCATATATTTATTTCAGTAGCACACATCACTTATTACATTTATATAGCACACATCACATATTTATTTATGTAGCACACATTACATATTAATTTTATGTAGCAAACATCACATATTTATTTTTGTAGTATACATCACATATTTATGTAGTATACATCACATATTTTATTTATGTAGTACATATCACATATTATATTTATGTAGCACACATCAGATATATTTATGTAGCAATCATCATATATTTAATTAAGTAGCACACATCACATTTTAATTTATGTGGAACACATCACATATTATATTTATGTATCACACAACAAATATTATATTTATGTAACACACATCTCATATTAATTTATTTAGTACCCATCACATAATATATTTATGTAGCACATATTAAATATTATAAATATGTAGCACACATCACTTATATTTATGTAGGAAACATCACAAATTATATTTATGTAGCACACATCACTTACTAAATTTATATAGCACACATCACTTATTATATTTATGTAGGAAACTTTACATATTTATTTATGTAGCACATATGAAATATTATATTTATGTAGCACTCCTCACATATTATATTTATGTAGTACATATCACATATTAAATTTATGTAGCACTCATCACATAATATATTTATTTAGCACATATTAAATATTATAATTATGTAGCACACATCACTTATATTTATGTAGGAAACATCACAAATTACCTGTATATTTATGCTGCAAACATCACACATTAAATTCATATAGCACACATCACTTATTATATTTATGTAGGAAACATAATATATTAATTTATGTAGCAGATATCATATGTTATATTATTGTAGCAGACATCACATATAATTTTTAACAGACATCACATATTATATTTATGTAGGAAACCAGATATTTATTTATGTAGAACATATCACAAATTATATTTATGTAGCACACATCACATATTATATTTATGTAGCACACATCACATATTTATTTAAGTAGCAATCATCATATATTTATATAAGTAGCACACATCACTTACTACATTTATGTAGCACACATCACATATTTATTTATGTAGCACACATTACATATTAATTTTATGTAGCAAACATCACATATTTATTTTTGTAGTATACATCACATATTTATGTAGTATACATCACATATTTTATTTATGTAGTACATATCACATATTATATTTATTTAGCACACAACACACATTATAATTATATAGCACACATCAATTATTATATTTATGTAGGAAACATCACATATTATATTTATGTGGCACACATCACATATTAATTTATACAGTACACATCACAGTAGCACACATCACATATTAGTTTTATGTAACAATCATCATATATTTATTTAAGTAGGACACATCACATAATAATTTTTGTAGTACACATCACATATTATGTTTATGTAGCACACAGAACATATTATATTTATGTAGCAGACAATAGATATTTATTTATGGAGCGCACATTACATATTAATTTCATGTAGCATTCATCACATATTAATTTTTGGAGCAATCATCATATATTTATTTAAGTAGCACACATCACTTATTATACTTATGTAGCACACATCATATATTTATTTATAGCACACATTACATATTAATTTTATGTAGCAAACATCACATATTTATTTTTGTAGCAATCATATATTTATTTAAGTAGCACACATCACTTATTATATTTATGTAGCACACATCACATATTAATTTTATATAGCAAACATCACATATTTATTTTTGTAGTACACATCACATATTTATGTAGCACACACATCACATATTATATTTATGTAGTACATATCACATATTATATATATGTAGCACACATCACATATATTTATGTAGCAATCATCATATATTTATTTAAGTAGCACACATCACATTTTAATTTATGTAGTACACTTCACATATTATATTTAAGGAGCACACAACACATATTATATTTATGTATCACAAATCTCATAATAATTTATTTAGTACCCATCACATATTATATTTATGTAGCACAAATCAAATTTTATAATTATGTAGCACACATCACTTATATTTATGTAGGAAACATCACAAATTACCTGTATATTTATGCTGCAAACATCACACATTAAATTTATATAGCACACATCACTTATTATATTTATGTAGGAAACATAATATATTTATTTATGTAGCAGATATCACATGTTATATTATTGTAAAACACATCACATATATTTTTTAGCAGACATCACATATTATATTTATGTAGGAAACCAGATATTTATTTATGTAGCACATATCAAATATTATATTTATGTAGCACACATCACATATTTATTTATATAGTACCCATCACATATTATATTTATGTAGGAAACCAGATATTTATTTATGTAGCACATATCAAATATTATATTTATATAGCACACATCACATATTTAAGTAGCAATCATCATATATTTATTTAAGTAGCACACATCACTTATTACATTTATGTAGCACATATCACATATATATTTATGTAGCACATATTGCATATTAATTTTATGTAGCACACATCACATATTTACTTATTTAGTACCCATCACATATTATATTTATGTAGGAAACCAGATATTTATTTATGTAGCACATATCAAATATTATATTTATGTAGCACACATCACATATTATATTTATGTAGCACACATCACATATTTATTTAAGTAGCAATCATCATATATTTATTTAAGTAGCACACATCACTTACTACATTTATGTAGCACACATCACATATTTATTTATGTAGCACACATTACATATTAATTTTATGTAGCAAACATCACATATTTATTTTTGTAGTATACATCACATAATTATGTAGTATACATCACATATTTTATTTATGTAGTACATATCACATATTATATTTATGTAGCACACATCAGATATATTTATGTATCAATCATCATATATTTAATTAAGTAGCACACGTCACATTTTACTTTATGTGGAACACATCACATATTATATTTATGTAGCACACAACACATATTATATTTATGTAACACACATCTCATATTAATTTATTTAGTACCCATCACATAATATATTCATGTAGCACATATTAAATATTATAAATATGTAGCACACATCACTTATATTTATGTAGGAAACATCACAAATTATATTTATGTAGCACACATCACATATTAAATTTATATAGCACACATCACTTATTATATTTATGTAGGAAACTACATATTTATTTATGTAGCACATATGAAATATTATATTTATGTAGCACTCCTCATATATTATGTTTATGTAGTACATATCACATATTAAATTTATGTAGCACACATCACATAATATATTTATTTAGCACATAACATAACACATTTTTTTTTTTTTTCCAAGATGGCTTCGCTGAAGTGGCTGCCTGTTAGGCAGCTCTGAGACTCTCTCTCTCTTATTTTTCTTTCTCTGTCTGTTTTTTTTTATCTCTCTACTTAATGGACTTTACACTATGAAGAAATGAAGAAACAAAGACTTAGAATTGGACCTTTGTGATACTTTTTTTTTTGTTTTTATCTGTCTTTTTGTCCTGCTGAAATGGGAACTCTTGTGTGTGCAGGCATTTCTTTTGTCTACACAAGAGAGAAATTACTGCAGCTTAGAGTCACAACAACAGGGCTGCATACCATTTGCCCTCCCATCCCCCAAGAACTCTGGAGAAAGAAAAAGCGGGGGAGGGGCTGCAGAGCAGGAACTCTTCAGAGGATTAAAAAGAGGTGTTACCGACCAACTGTTCCCTCCATCATTATGGGCAATGTGAGATCTCTTGCAAACAAGATGGATGAACTAACAGCGCTCACCAGGCATCATCAGGAGTTTCGGGTGTGCAGCATGATGCTACTTACAGAGACTTGGCTCACTGAAGTTACTCCTGACTCTCTGGTCTCCTTGGATGGTTTTAAACTCCTTCGGGCAGACAGGACAAGGGAGAGCGGTAAGAGGAAAGGAGGGGGGCTGGCAATGTTTGTGAATAATAGATGGTGCAATCCTAGGCACATTGTAATTAAGTAGCAAACTTGCTGTAAGGACATTGAACTATTAGCTGTGAGCATGAGACCTTTCTATCTACCAAGGGAATTATCACATGTCATCGTGATAGCTGCATATGTCCCCCCCTCTGCGAAAGCTGACGCTGCCTGCGAGGTCCTACAAGCCACACTGAGCCAGTTACAGTCTCAGCACCCCCAGGCCCTCCTTCTTGTGTCTGGCGATTTCAACCACGCCTCTCCATCATCCACACTTCCCAGTCTCACACAGTATGTAACCTGCCACACAAGAGACAACAAAACACTGGACTTGTTCTTTGCCAACGTGAGGGAGGCATATAACTCATCAGCCCTACCGCCCCTGGGAAGATCGGATCACAACCTAGTACATCTCCGACCTGTGTACAAGCCACTTGTACGTAGAGAACCAGCTGTCACCCGCACAGTGAGGATATGGTCCGAGGAGAGTGATGAGGCTCTGAGGGATTGTTTTTGACTCAACCGCATGGGAAGTTTTGCAGGATTCGTATGGAGAAGATATAGAAGGACTCACTCACTGCATAACGGACTACATTAATTTTTGTGTGGACAACACAGTACCCACAAAAGTGGTGAGGTGCTTCTCCAATAACAAACCATGGATTAACTCTGATATAAAAACACTACTTAAGGAGAAAAAGATGGCATTCAGGACAAGAGATAAGGAGGGGTTGAGGGAAGTACAAAAGGAGCTGAGGCATCTAATCAGGCAAGGAAAAGCCAGTTATAAGGAAAAAATGGAAAAGCAAATGGAAAGAAAAGACATAAGGGGGGTCTGGGAGGGGCTTAAGTCAATTTCGGGTCATAAACAGTCTGTCTGCCAGATTGAGGCAGATGTTAATTGGCTTAATGAACTAAACCTATTCTTCAACAGATTTGATCACACACCAGCTCCTCTCACCCCAGCATGTCCTTCAGCTCCCCTCACCACAATGACTTCACCCCATTCACCCTATGTGGCTACTTCCCAACAGACCAGTAAATCCAGAAATCTGTCTTTATCTGACCACAGTCTGACCTTCACACGGGCCCAGGTGAGGAAGGAGATGAAAAAGATCAAGGCGAGGAAAGCCACAGGGCCAGATGACATCAGTGCAAGGCTAATTAAGACTTGTGGGGACCAGCTGTGTGGTATAATTACATATATGTATAATATGAGCCTGAGGCAGGAAATAGTCCCTGAATTATGGAAATCTTCTTGTGTGGTACCAGTTCCAAAGAAACCTCACCCTATGGACCTCAACGACTACAGACCTGTAGCACTGACATCCCACTTGATGAAGATCTTAGAGAGATTGGTTCTCACACATCTTCGCCCTCTAGTGACCCCTGCTATGGACCCTCTCCAGTTTGCTTATCGACCGGGCATTGGGGTAGATGATGCCATCATCCACCTTCTGCACAGGGCTCTGTCTCACCTGGAAAAACCAGGGAACACGGTGAGGATAATGTTCTTTGATTTCTCCAGTGCTTTTAACACCATACAGCCCAGGTTACTGAGAGACAAGCTGGGCCTTGCTGGAGTGGACCACCACCTCTCCAACTGGATCCTAGACTACCTCACAAATCGACCTCAATACGTGAGAGCCCAAGACTGTGTGTCAGGTACCGTGATCTGTAATACGGGGGCACCTCAGGGTACGGTTCTCGCTCCTTTCCTCTTCACACTGTACACTGCTGATTTTAGGTGCAACTCATCCAGCTGCTACCTACAGAAGTATTCTGACGACTCTGCAATAGTAGGCCTCATCACAGACGATGATGACAGGGAGTACAGAGAACTGAACCGTTTTTTTGTGGACTGGTGCCACCAGAACCACCTGAAGATTAACGCAGGGAAGACCAAGGAGATGGTGGTGGACTTCCGTAAAGGCAGATGCCCTCCAAAACCAGTGGACATCCTGGGGACGGGCATCGAGATTGTGAACACCTATAAGTACCTGGGTTTGCTCCTTAATAATAAGCTGGACTGGGCAGATCATATGGAGGCCCTGTACAGGAAGGGCCACAGCAGGCTCTACCTGCTTAGGAAGCTGAGAGCCTTTGGAATCCGGGGGGCACTTCTTAGGACTTTCTTCAACTCTGCAGTGGCATCAGCCATCTTCTTTGGAGTGGCCTGCTGGGGGGAGCAGTATATCAACCAGGGACAGAAATAAACTTGACAAGCTGATTAGAAGGGCCAGCTCTGTCCTGGGGAGCCCACTGGACCCAGTGCAGGTGGTGGGTGACAGAAGGATACTGTCCGTGGTGAGCTCCATGCGGGAGAATAACTCCCATCCCATGCATGAGACTGTGATCGCGCTGGGCAGTAGTCAGTGACCGACTGCTCCACCCTAGGTGTGAGAAGGAGCGCTATCGGAAGTCTTTCCTCCCCACCGCAGTTAGGCTGTACAACCAACACCGACCTAAGCGGAGATCATTACACACAGAGAACTGAAATATCTCTCTGCCTGTTAAATCCCCCCCCCCCCTCTGCTACGTCCTATCTGTCTGTCTGCTATTAATGTAATGCCTCTCACCTTGGAACATTCCTGTACATGATGTATTTGTATTTGTATCTGCTTATCTTTGCTGCTGTAACACACTGAATTTCCCCATTGTGGGACTATTAAAGGACTTATTATTATTATTATTATTATTATTATTATTATTATTATTACATTAAATATTATAATTATGTAGCACACATCACTTATATTTATGTAGGAAACATCACAAATTACCTGTATATTTATGCTGCAAACATCACACATTAAATTCATATAGCACACATCACTTATTATATTTATGTAGGAAACATAATATATTTATTTATGTAGCAGATATCATATGTTATATTATTGTAGCACACATCACATATATTTTTTTAACAGACATCGCATATTATATTTATGTAGGAAACCAGATATTTATTTATGTAGCACATATCACAAATTATATTTATGTAGCACACATCACATATTAAATTTATATAGCAGACATCACTTATTATAATTATGTAGGAAACTTTACATATTTATTTATGTAGCACATATGAAATATTATATTTATGTTGCACTCCTCACATATTATATTTATGTAGTACATATCACATATTAAATTTATGTAGCACACATCACATATTATATTTATGTAGCAAGCATCATATATTTATTTAAGTAGAACATATCACTTATTAATTTATGTAGTACACATCACATATTATATTTATTTAGCACACAACACACATTATAATTATATAGCACACATCACTTATTATATTTATGTAGCCCTTTTTCGTCCTCACAGGCAACATCCTATTATATTTATGTAGCACACATCACATATTATATTTATGTAACAATCATCATATATTTATTTAAGTAGGACACATCACATAATAATTTTTGTAGTACACATGACATATTATGTTTATGTAGCACACAGAACATATTATATTTATGTAGCAGACATCAAATATTTATTCATGGAGCACACATTACATATTAATTTCATGTAGCATTCATCACATATTAATTTTTGTATCAATCATCATATATTTATTTCAGTAGCACACATCACTTATTATATTTATGTAGCACACATCATATATTTATTTATATAGCACACATCACATATTAATTTTATGTAGCAAACATCACATATTTATTTATGTAGCAATCATCATATATTTATTTAAGTAGCACACATCACTTATTATATTTATGTAGCACACATCACATATTAATTTTATGTAGCTGTAAAGGGAAGTGCTTACCACAAACATTAATATATATATATATATTTATCTAGTTGTATCAATCATTCCATTTAGAACTTCTGAGAGAGCTCATAAGTGTCTGCAGGCTACAAAACCTGCTTTCCAGGAAGGCTTTTGTTTGAAAGGGTGGAGATGGAATATGCTAATGAGACCTTCATAGTGATGATAATCAGCTTCCTTTGTTCAAAGAGAGTTACCACTGAACAAGAGACATTAGAAGTCAGATGGGGGAGGTAGGTCATTACCCCTGGGCCAAGGATCGATTTTAAGTGTTAGAGCGCCATCCCAAGACTCATAAGAAGTATTGCATCTAAACTTATATTACATTACCAAGAGCCTGATTGGAGTGACAACATCTAGGTGGGCGGAGTTGTGGGCTATAAATATGATGGGCCAAAAGCCCTCTCTCTCTCTCTCTTCACCAGCCGCCTTGGGATATGGACTGACCAGCCTCACCTAAGACAAACTCTATATACCACCAGAGCATAATAAGGCTTAAGTATAACTTTCTCTCTCTATCTCTCTATCCATCCATCCATCCATCTGTACTATCTATCCATCTATCTATCTATCTATCTATCTATCTATCTATCTATCAGTCACCCTCTATTAATCTGTATTACTACTGCTGTGTTCCTTACAGAAAGGGTCAGTTAGTAACTTGTCAGGGGTTGTGTGTGTGTGTATGTGTGTGTGTATGTAGCGATATCTGTAGGTTTTATATTCACCTGGGTAATTGGGTTCTGTACTTATTGTATCGCATTGTGTTAATACTGTTTTGTATTATTCTATAACCTAGTTCCATCATATTACAAGTGCATTAATAATAAACGTATTTTATTATTGATATTGTGGGGTAAATTATCGTACATGCAAACCAGTCAAGGAAACAGATAAGTAGATATACCTAAGGAGAAAGGAGGGAAACTGGGATCAGGGAAGAATAGTAATTATTAATAAGACCCAGCCCTTTAACATAATGGCGAGCCAGCCAGGAGAGATGAATATTAATTATTAATATTCATCTTTAACATAATGGCGAGCCAGCCCGTACTGTTTTAATATTTTTGCGTGTTGTCTTCTGGCAAAACTGTGTTATACCGTGAACTATCAAGTGGAGGGGCGTGGACAGGTAACATTGGTACACAGTGAAGTGTTGCGTTACGCTGTATGCCCAGATTGAAGTTTGCACGGCTAACCCAGTTTGCTTAAAGCTTCACTTAAAATAATTAATAACAGTGAACCTATTGTTTATTTGTATTTATCTGAAGGTATTAACAATTGTCTGTTTCCTCCACAAACAACTCGCTGGGAGACTGAGAAATCCATTTGTGCCTCTGTAATATCAAAGTCAAGGTTCTTCAGGAGAAGTCCAGCTGGTCGGGAAAAGGCTTTCCGGTACGAAAAGGATACTTTTTCAAGCAGCAAAGGACAAGTAGAAGGACAACGGTGACCAAGATGACAGCAGGAAAAGTAAGTATGGATTTCTCAACATTAAAACACCTAGCTAAACACAGTACATTCAACCCAGTACCACCCACAACCTATAAATCAGGAGAAATGTTGTGGTCTGCTTTGCTGGATCAGACCTATGCTCATGATAAAAACTGCATTAGTAAATGGACAGTTTTTAACAAAACTTCCAAAAGATTACAAATGCTAGCAAGACTAGTGTATACTTTTGAGGATACCATTTGGAAGCCAGAGCATGCTGAGATCCTAGCAAACATGAAAGGGACAGTGGAGCGAGCTAACAATGCAAACTCCCACTGTCATTGTTGTGTAGACAATGTAAAGCAGATTCACATGTTAGAAACTCAATTGAAAGATGAGGCACTTTGTATAATTGAGAGAGGAAAGGAGATTTGTGTGTTGGAATCCAAACTCTCTGACAAAGAGAATTATTATTCTGACATGGACAAAGAACTCCTTCGATTATACACTGAGAACAATCAGTTTAGAAGTAAAATTACTTCCACAGAAGCAATGTTAGTGACACTAAGAGAGGATCAAGCGGCAAAGTCGCAAATCATTGCGAATTTGCAGCAGATCATCTCTGACTTGTCACGGCCTAGTACTAACAGCACGGTACCCTTGCCAACTAAACAGATTTGTGTCTCAGGAATGGCACAGGAGGGGACTGGGGCGATCAGACCCACGGCTCCTGCGGATTAGAGATCCAATAGTCCATTTTGTGATACTAGGACTCCAGTGGAGCGTGCACTACAATTCTCTCCAACACCTTTGGAGAGGAGAGACAGCGGATGCCTCCATGGACAGGACTCAAATTGGGGACTAAGTAGTGGATGGGAAACTGTACATACAGCTTCCAACCTACCTACACGTCCTGAAAGGTCAGTGGAATTTTATCCTAGCCATAACAACATGGAAAAGATAAATTTCCTGTTACGGATCTGCAAAGAGATCCCTAAGTATGACCCTAATACAGATCCATTTACAGCCTGTGATATGTTTGAAGGACATTGCAGGAAATATTCTGTGCCTCCAGAATATCGTATGGAGCTGTTTAAATTGGGGTTGCCTACACACCTCAACCAAAGGTATGAGGCAACAGAGAGAACAAGTCCCAAGAATCGCCTATTTTATGATGAGGAAGAACGCCTTTCAATACTCATGAAACTGGCAACAGGACATTGGGATGTTACTCCAGAAATCCTGACAAAATTCAAACCCACCTTACAGGACGAACCTTCGTCCCTCTGTGGTCGGTTTGAAGCAATGTACAGGAAGATCACAAAGGATCAAGGTATAGGAGTCCCACAAGGCATGGTTCGCATGTTTGTGTACAAATTCCCATACCTTGACACCGCAATTCAGCTAAGTGCAGCAAGGGAGCCAACGCTCACTGATGCAGCCATGATTATTGAACAGTATAGACAAGATCTACTGCGCAATAAAAAGTCTGTGAAAATCAGGGAGTGTGGAAAGGTCCATGTAAAATCACAAGATGAACGTGGACACCACACTAAGCCACACATGTCTGTCTACCCCACAGCTCCTCCAACAGAAAAGATGGGAGACATACGATGCTTTCTGTGTTTACAGGTTGGACACATTAAAAGAAACTGCCCTCAAGTAGTTCGCAATCGTACAAACCCAGAGAAAAATGGCAATAATAATGGTTTCAAGAAGAAGCCTAATTACACCAAACAAGTTGGGAAACAGACAGATAGCAATCAGGGACATTTGCCAGAACAGGCACTGAAACGTGTGGCACTTGTAAATGCCCCTGATAGAACAGAGGATAGAACATTAGGTGTAGAACATCATAAGTCTGCACAGAATGTTAAAACTCAGAAACCACAAGTGGCAGTACGTACCTCAGAGGTACCTACTGAGAATCTGGTGCAGATTGACTGACGGTCAGGGATCCCTAAAGATCTGGCTCCAATATGTCACATCATACTGGATTCTTCAGGGAGACCCCACATTAAAGCAAGAATAAAAAACCACGATACCAAGATCATGCTCGACACTGGAGCAGAAATTTCTATTACCAATGTCAAACATGATTTACACCCCAACAGCCCTCAGTGTATGGTGATCGGATTTGATCACCAACAAGGGGGGGTGAGAGCCCACAGGATAGATGAAGTTCTAGTTGAGCTTGACAGAAATAGGACCTTGAAGATCCCAATGTGGTATTACCCTGGTACTGATAACATCATCGGTAATGACACATCATGTAATGACACAAAATGGATGGATAATCGATTTGGCAAACTGTATTGTTTGGAGGGGTCCAAGATGATCAAAGGTGTATGTCATACAGCACCAATGTCTGGGACCACCCCTACCAGCAATTGAGAAATCTTCCAATGTGCTGGAACACAAATGGCCAGAGGTCTCACACAACATAGACCTTGAACCTATTGTGTTCGAATATCCAGACTTGTGGGCTCAAAGCAAAAATGATTGTGGAAGAATGGTTGGCGTTTAGGTGGACATACAAGGGCCAGACCCTCCACCTCAGCGTCAATACCGCTTTCCACCTGAGGCAACACAATCAATTCTAGAGACAGTCCAAGACCTGGAAGTAAGGGGTGTGGTCATAGCGGGTAATTCAAAGTGCAATAATCCTTTATGGCCTGTGAAAAAGAAGGGTGCAGGTGTTGAAACTACATGGAGGCTTACAATACACCTTCGCATCCTTAATAAGTACACCCCCATGTCTGCACCTGTGGTCGCTCAGACTCCCGACATAATGGCAAGGGTAAGCGGCAAAAGTCGTATATTCTCAACCATCGATGTCGCCAATGGATTCTTTTCCATCGAACTGACAGAGAGCTGCAGGTACAAGTTCGCCTTCACAGTGGGTAACAAGCAGTATATGTTCTGTGTACTGCCCCAGGGGTTTCACAGTAGTCCTACATATTTTCACCAGGCATTAGCGGCTGTATTAAGTGTGTTCTCACGGCCAGAATGTCTGCTGCAATATGTAGACGACCTTCTCCTTCACACAGAAACCATGGAAGACCATCTGGTTCTGTTGAAGGAACTGTTAGGACTCCTGGCCCAGGCTGGACTCAAGCTGAGCCCTCATAAGGCAAACTTGGCTAGGACAGAAGTCACCTTCCTTGGTGTCCAGATTTCACATGGAGCCAAGGGCATCCTGGCTGCTCGTGTGGAAGCCATGGTGAAGATACCCAGGCCAGACTCTCTACAGAACTTATGCAAGTTCCTAGGAGTAGCCAACTTCATGAGGGAGTTCATAGAGGATTTTGCCGTCAAAGCAAAACCACTCTATGAACTTCTTAGAGGGGAACAGCCTTCTCTGAAGGACTGGTCAGAGACACAGGAAGAGGCCTTTTCAACTCTGAAAAGAGATCTCTCATCCGCCCCAGTCCTAGCCACCCCTCACCCAGAAGGAAAACTGGCCATACAAGCCCATGCTGGCGCAGAGTCTATTTCTACGGTCCTTCTTCAAAAGATAGGATCTGAGTATAGACCTCTAGGGTACTTCTCCAGGCTCCTTTCACCAGTTGAAAGGGGTTTTGATGAATGTGCTAAACAACTGACAGCCATATACTATGCGGTTAAAGCTACCGAGCATATTGTGGGTTTCAGGCCCCTCACTGTACAGACTCCACATTCCCCGCTGGCACTTTTGCTTCGAGATACACTCCCTGGAGTCTCACAACAGAGATTTGGGAAGTGGATCATGGAGCTGAGTGGGCGAAATCTGACAGTGGACCACAAAGCAAAATATGTTCTCTCCCAGTTGTTAAATATGACAGGGATAGAACATGATTGTGGTCAACTAACGCAGGTCACTGATCCCCAGCTATTCAGGATGACCACTAATCCCGATGACAGAGTCATCTTTGTTGATGGCTCTCGATTCTGCTTGAACGGCACCTACATGACAGGATTTGCAGTGCTGGATGAGACCATGGGTACCCAGAAGCTGGTAAGGTTGCCTGGTCACATGTCAGCACAACGGGCTGAACTGGAGGCCATCAGAGAAGCCCTTCTCATTCAGCCTCCAGGGAATCGTACTATATATAGCGACAGCTCATATGTAGTCCAATCTCTCACTTTGCATCTGGACACTTGGAAACGACGAGGGTTTGTGGACAGCCAAAATAAACCTTTAGCTCATGCCTCAGTCCTGAAAGAGTTGTGGGAATGGGGCATGGCACATCCTGGGAATGCTTCAATCATAAAAATTCCAGCACACCAGAAGGGTGATAACCCTCTGATCCGGGGTAACAACAAAGCAGATGAGTCTGCCAAATTGGCTGCAGTGTCTGGAGTCCTCCAGGAATCAGACACTGAAGCCATACCCGTACACCAGATTGAAATCAGAAACAAACAACTCAAAGATGGTCCAGTGTCATTTGAAGAGGAACAGTCAAAGGATCCTTTGCTGGCAGCACACCTTACCAGCCCACAAGATCCCTGGACAGTCCAACAGGGCATCTTGTGTTATGACACTGGAACCAAACCACTCCCTCTACCGGTGGTCCCACAGCATCTGCAAGCAGAACTAACAAGACTCAATCATCAGTTGTTGGGTCATCTGAGTCGGGACAAACTTTTGACCCTACTCAAGGACAAATTATACTGGCCAGGTATGTCCAAGACGGTAGAGGAAGTTACACAACAATGCCTGGTGTGTGCTCAGGTAAACCCAAGGGCATCCGCCCTGAAGCCAGTGTTGCAGCAGGTTCCTCCAGCGGAGGGACCATGGTCTACTTTACAAATTGATTACATAGGACTATTACCGGCAGGCAGCCGTAACTGTCGCTATGCATTGGTGGTGGTGGATGTCTTCTCAAAATGGGTAGAAGCCATCCCTACAGTAAATGACTCCGCTACTACTACTGCTCGGGTTCTGTGGGAGCACATTCTATCACGGTGGGGAACCCATTTTACAGGCAAGGTTATGAAAGCACTTTGTGGACTTCTGGACATGTGGCATCCCAGAGCTGGTTATGGCTGGGCTGAGGGTGATCTCTGTAGTCATTGTATTATTTCCTGTTGCTTCATAGCCTGTGTGACATAGCAGGGGGTCCTGAGTCTCACACAACACAGCGCCACCTAGTGAGCCTCACACATGCATTACACCTCCCATAGGATTGAATAGTAACCAAATGTCCAATGGGAGGACATCGCCTGGGAAAAGGGGAGGGGTCAGCTGATCACTGGGTCCCCATGGTAACACCCCTGCAGGAAGGTCCTGCGTGTGAGGAGTTAGAAGTGTGGAGTGTTAGGAGGAGGAGGTGAGGAGATAAGTGTGATGTCCTGTGAAGAAAGCAGTGAGTTTAGTGCAGGAATCTCAAGTCCTAGACAGGCCCAGGAAGGTTGGAGAGCTGACATACTCCAGCTATTCAGAAGATCCTGTCCCCTGTCTGCCTAGCCATCGCCCTGAAGGAAGTCAAGCATCATTATCTTGTCAGCCTGAGACTGTGGAGAGAACATTCTGGAACACGTGCTCCATAGCAAGTATCACAGGATCCAGGGGCCAAGGCCAGACCTGTGGAATATCCTGCCACCCTGACTATTGCACCCCGAAACTCTGAGCTATCAGGACCACATAACGTGAGTGGGGAATATTATGTACTAGTATCATGGTGGGCATCCTCCTATGAGCCAAATAGGAGCCCAGACGCACCTTAGGGCTGTAACACTGAAGTATAAGGGGCTAGGAACACCTTTCATCAAGTCTACCCTGCACCCCAGGACTTTGCTGTGTCACCAGGCGTACCCCGTTGTTTTGTATTGAAGAAACTGTTTAAGCATTTGTGCCTCCACACCCATGGAAGTAAAAGTTCAACTTTACAACCGTTTCTGTGTCTGACTCTGCACCGACAACATCAGGGCGCCCCAAACACCACCAGTCGGCACAGTATAGGGGAAGCGCCCCGGGGGAACAATCACCACAAACATTTGTGCAGCCCCCCTCATCACCGGTACCAGTGGTGGTAACGTGGGACAGCACCAGCGCTGCGCCCTCGTGCCCAGAGACCGTGACAAGTCTGCGCTGTTGCACCCCGCAATCCCAACTGCAGCGTTGCCTTCCATCTGGTCACCGCAGACATAAAGCAAAGATTTCATGTACCTTATCATCCACAGTCAGCAGGCATTGTGGAGCGGATGAACCGAACTATCAAAACTCGGCTCTCCAAAGCACTGTTGGAAAGGGGTTCCACTTGGGTGACTTCCCTTCCAGCAGTACTGATGGGTATCCGGGCCACAGAGGCAACAACAACCGGCATAACACCATTTGAACTTATGACCGGGCGCAAGATGTCTATCTGTTGGCCAAGTGAACCCCAAATTTCTACACCCATGAAAGATGCTATTGCTAGAGATGTGTTTCTCCAACAGGTTCAGCAGAACCTGAAGGAATTGCTACCGCATGCAGCAATAAAGATGAATAAACCGTACCTACAGGGGGAAACTCCCATGCCCTCTGTAGGGGAAATGGTCATGGTCAAAGTATTCCGCAAGGCCGGGCCCTGGGATGCAAACTGGGAAGGACCCTACCAGGTCCTGGAAGTAATGGGTAGCACTATGCTGAAAGTACAAAGGCCAATCTCAACAAAAAAACGCTCACATAGACGAAAGGCAGGGTTTTGGATCCACATTGACCAAGCAAAGGCTACCCGTGCCTCCCCAACTCAATAAGGTCATGAGTATAGAGTTGGGTGAAAGGGGGGTAGTAGGTCAAAGGTGTATCAAAACATTTCATATTATCATATAGAATTCTTTACCAGATCACAGAACAAAGGGTTACCTCCATACAAGGAACCATAAAAGGTAGGGATCATGCCAGCAGAGTGTACCTCCAACTTGTATTCATAGCGGTAAGCATGGCACTGGCGGATTCAGCCTTTGCAGGGAATAGTTCTGAACCCACATTTGGCTCAGATGAGAGATCACCCGAATTTCCAGGTCTTCTCTCAGTAGAATGTCTGGAAGGAAAAATCCTGGAACCATACAGCAACTTTACATTTGTACCAGGGCAGTGGTACTTGTATGGTTTCCAGAGGGAGGGTTTTGCCAATGGTGTGGTTCAGCACTATACCCCGGTGGAGAACGTATCCGCCATACAACATGACCTACATGCTCTATGCCTCAAGGAGTACAGACATTTCCAGGACTCAGAACCAACAGCTATCAAATCAGTAAGATGGGTGTCTAGAAATCCCCACTTACATCCTTATAGGCCAGTGATAGTAAACACAACAAAGGTGCTGTGCACCAAAGCAGGAGTCCTGAGTCCTGAAGATGTCACTGGGACAGAATACAGTGGATGGTACATTCTAAAAGCCACTTTTCTGAAACATACCAGTCAGGATAGCTTAAGAGTTAGGACATACTTTGATAGACCCATACCAGTAAAGGGCACCCTGAAGGCGTACTGTATGCTAAGGGATTCTCATATGGTAATAACTAGGGAATCCAAATATGCTGAAGGACATGTGTCCACGGACTATTTAGGGACCAGCATATTGATTTTAAAGTTAAACTGCAGTAAATCTGGACAAGTATTATGGAACAATCAGAGCGGCCCAGTAAAACTTGAAGGCCTATACAGAGCCACAGTTTTGAAGGTACGAGCTGATGCGAAGGATCAGAGGTATACTCAGCTGGAGGGATCTCCATCCATTCGATCTTTTATGATTACCATTATGAGGGATGCTTGTGTACCAGATGTGACAGGACATTATTTCATCACCTATGCACACTGGGAACCAGACACTCAGATGGTAATGTCAGACTCTAACCCATGGAGATGGGATATAGTCTGTAACGGAGTGGATTCTCCAATAATTGATGTATGGATGGATGGGACCCCTATGACTGAGGAATACCGGAATAGATATGTATCTTCTGATTGGAAGGATCCCAGAGGCAGAGATATTAACTTTGCTATCAATATTGATGTTTCATTTAAATGGCCATTTTGTGAGGCAGTCGATGAGGGGTGTTGGACATTTACACAGTGGGTTTATCTTTCCACAACTAAACCCATCCAGAATCTCGTATTAGAGACTGGAGAAGGTGACCAATGGTATCCATTTAAAGGAAGAGGTAAAGTATGTGTGACTGTGGTAAGGGTCCCTTATGAAACTGAAGTTCTTCAGCCAGTAAAACCCCACAGGGATTCCTGTAATGCCCCAACCTATCAAATGGCTGATCCCATAGCTCCACAGTTAGCATCTCCCTGGAAAATCATCACCAAAACCAAATTCGTCCTATATACCTGGAGGATTTCAGTTGATGATTTTAGAGTAGACCACTGGGACCATAGATGTGAGGAGTTTGTGAGGAATCAGATCGATATGATAAAAGGATGGGTAGAGATGGGACAAGAAGTAAGGAAGGATGCTACCAGATACAGGAAGTACAGGGAGAGAAGGGATTTGATTGCCATGGGTTTAGGAGGAGGTGCAATGGGAATAGGGGCACTGAACACTATGGACCTGGAAGTCCTGAGAAACAAACTCGGGAATCTGGCGAAACATACTGGGGAAGGCCTCAAGACCCAGGTTGATGTAAATCATGTTTTGGAGGATTTACAACACTCACATATAGATGCCACTAGCTCCCTATCTTCTGCTTTACGAGAGAAGTTTAGACTATTAGTCGTGGGTCTCCTGGAAGAACAGGATAGAGCTTAGCTTGCTCTGGCATGTACTCAGGTGCAGGGTGAACTTTCCAGCAACCTTAAACATATTGTGTCCTCACTGTATAATGGACACTACCCTTTTAACCTCCAGCAAAGGGTGAGTCCTTTTATCACTCCTTTTGCTGCCAACCACACTAACTGGTGGGTCATTCAGTGGCATGGGTGCCATAATCTCACTTGCACTGCTTCATCCCTGGCACCTGTCTCTGGCAACGTGAGACGTGGGTATGGTGCTATCAACCTAGGTATAATGATGAATAACAGAACAGTGTTACATCCACAGCTCTCCTCAGATATCCTGACCTATGAGACCGGCCATCCTTATCTGTTTGATACAGATGGATGTTGGAGGAAAGAGGATGCTACCCTCTGCAAAGGGGATCATGATCGGGTGCTCAGACACCAGTGTTGGGATAATGAGGGGTTCTGTGAGATGAAAAGCAGCTCAATACCTCCATCTAGTTTGAAGTACTTGGGTCAAGGGTATTGGTGTTGGTACCAGTCCGTTAATGTATCATATACCATTTATACAACTAACTGCACCGAAAGAGGTGAACTCCTCCCAGGAGCATATTGTACCCTTTATCCCGTTCTAGGTGTCAATGTAGCAGAGCAGAAGGGGAGAACACCGATTACCCCAGAGAAGAGGTTGGATATGCGTCCAGATACTCCTGTAAGGCTCCAGAGGATCCCTCTTGGTTTTGGCAGAAAACTGAGACACCTGCTACTAGACTTCACTAAGGAGGAAAGTGTCATAGAGAAGCTCAAAGACTCTGAAAAGCAGGCCACCATCTTATTGAAACATGACCAGTCAAAGATAACAGAGATGGTTCATGCCCTGGAGAAGGACTCAGCCGTATCTTGGTGGGAGAGTCTGTTCGGATATAGCCCCAAAGCAACATCATTCTTCAATCTGCTTGTACACCCAGTCATAGTCCTCCTCGTCCTAGTGGCCATTATGTATATAGGAATGATCTTCATCTATAGGAAGATAAAAGGCCTGGCCCGTCAGCTTCAAAAGGGCCAGGCCGTACATCACGAACTTACCCGAAGGCAGGGACTAAGGACTTGATACCAATACAGTCCCAGCCTTAACTTGTAAATAATGTTTTCAATGTAATTTTCTATATTCTTGTACATTTTTGCATTCTTGTGTGTGCACATAGACACTTCAGGTGTAAGTGCCTGTTATGGTCTGTACAACAACATACGCCTCCCACACTGAACACTGAGTGTGTTTGTGTATAGACAGACTTGCATTTGCATCTTTTAGTGTAATTCCCATCTACACCTGGGTCTGAAGATTCATGTGTTTATGGATGAGTAGGAAACACGTGCTCTTGTGGCAGGAGTCTCTATGTGCACCAATACCAGCACATCCTTTTATTATTATCGCCTTGATCTATAGGGGGGTGGGAATTTGTGTGTTTGGTGGATGAGTGGGGTATATATATAAGTTACATTAATTTCTGTTAGGTAAAGGGGTGTAAGGATCCTTAGGGACAGGTAAGGTACCCTATAAAATGGTATGGTTCATAATGGATGGATTGAATGTCAGGTACAGGGGACATGGGAAGCAGTGCCTCTCCCCACAATTCGATTTTAGGTTCTGAGACATCATTTCAGATGCAGGTTCACAGACCTGCCTTGATAAAAGTCCAGGTTTTTCTGTTCATGGAGGCCGGTGACAACTTCACTGGTGACCTATGCTTAAGTACAGGTAGCGGTCCTGTAGGACAGTTGGTGTCATGTGGCAAGGTGGTCTAACCCTGCGTGAGCTTCAGTCCGGACCAAAGGTGGTGCTGCATGTACCGTGACAATGGACTGTGGTTTAAAGGTCTTACCTGACTAACTGTGGGATGGATAAAAATGTTCCCGTCCAGGTCGGTGTGACATATTGGGGTGGACCGTAGAAAGTATCACTGACACCGCAAATCAGCACGCGCAAAAGACGTTTTCTGTGAGCAGAGGATATTGGGCGACAGTCATAGGTGGGAAAGTGTCCCTGGAAATGATCGATGTCTTGGTACCTAAATCCAAATTATACTTCACTCCATCCTGAACCATTACCAGGAATGAATAGGGCTGAGGGGGCAATAATGACCAAACAAACACTTCCTCAAATTACATTGTAGTGTTCCCGACAACAGGGGGATTGTAAAGGGAAGTGCTTACCACAAAAACATTATATATATATATATATATATATATATATATATATATATATATATTTATCTAGTTGTATCAATCATTCCATTCAGAACTTCTGAGAGAGCTATATACTTCAGATATCTCATAAGTGTCTGCAGGCTACAAAACCTGCTTTCAAAGAGCTGTAATCTAACAGACATCAAGCATTGGCCAGGAAGGCTTTTGTTTAAAAGGGAGGAGATGGAATGTGCTAATGAGACCTTCATGGTGATGATAATCAGCTTCCCTTGTTCAAAGAGAGTTACCCAGAGATAAGCCACTGAACAAGGGACATTAGAAGTCAGATGGGGGAGGTAGGTCATTACCCCTGGGCCAAGGATCGATTTTAAGTGTTAGAGCGCCATCCCAAGACTCATAAGAAGTATTGCATCTAAACTTATGATATTACAATATCAAGAGCCTGATTGGAGTGACAACATCTAGGTGGGCGGAGTTGTGGGCCATAAATATGATGGCCCAAAAGCCCCCTCTCTCTCTCTTCACCAGCCCCCTTGGGATATGGACTGACCAGCCTCACCTAGACAAGCTCCATATACCACCAGAGCATAATAAGGCTTAAGTATAACTTTCTCTCTCTATCTCTCTATCCATCCATCCATCTATTATCTATCCATCTATTCTATCTATCTATCTATCTATCTATCTATCTATCTATCTATCTATCTATCTATCCATTTATCTATCAGTCACCCTCTATTAATCTGTATTACTACTACTGTGTTCCTTACAGAAAGGGTCAGTTAGTAACTGGTCAGGGGTTGTGTGTGTGTGTATGTGTGTGTGTATGTAGCGATATCTGTAGGTTTTATATTCACCTGGGTAATTGGGTTCTGTACTTATTGTATTGCACTGTGTTAATACTGTTTTGTATTATTCTATAACCTAGTTCCATCATATTACAAGTGCATTAATAATAAACGTATTTTATTATTAATATTGTGGGGTAAATTATCGTACATGCAAACCAGTCAAGGAAACAGATAAGTAGATATACCTAAGGAGAAAGGAGGGAAACTGGGATTGGTGAAGCAAGTCAGGAGTGATGAATATTAATTATTAGTATTACCCAGCTCTTTAACACTGTCTCCTGAATGCAAAAATGTATATAACCTACTATAATAAATACTGTCTCCTGTATACAAGAATAAACATAAATAACTAAAATAAATAGTCTCCTGTATACAAAAATATATATAACCTACTACAATAAATACTGTCTCCTGTATACAAAAATGTATATAACCTACTGTAATAAAAACTTTCACCTGTATAAAAAAATATATATATCCTACTATAAAAAATACTGTCTCCTGTGTATAAGAATAAACATATCTTACTAAAATAAATACAGTCTCCTGTATACAAAAATATATATAACTTATTGTTATAAATACTGCATCCTGTATAATAATAATAATAATAATAATAATAATAATACATTTTGATTATATAGCGCCAACATATTCCGCAGCACTGTACAACTTGTAGGGTTCAAGTACTGACAAAAAAGATACATTACAAAGAAATAGTCAATTCACACACTGGGACTGAGGGCCCTGCTCGCAAGAGCTTACAATCTATGAGGTAGAGGAGGTGACACAAGAGCTTACAATCTATGAGGTAGAGGAGGTGACACAAGAGCTTACAATCTATGAGGTAGAGGAGGTGACACAAGAGCTTACAATCTATGAGGTAGAGGAGGTGACACAAGAGCTTACAATCTATGAGGTAGAGGAGGTGACACAAGAGCTTACAATCTATGAGGTAGAGGAGGTGACACAAGAGCTTACAATCTATGAGGTAGAGGGGGTGACACAAGAGCTTACAATCTATGAGGTAGAGGTGACACAAGAGCTTACAATCTATGAGGTAGAGGAGGTGACACAAGAGCTTACAATCTATGAGGTAGAGGGGGTGACACAAGAGCTTACAATCTATGAGGTAGAGGTGACACAAGAGCTTACAATCTATGAGGTAGAGGAGGTGACACAAGAGCTTACAATCTATGAGGTAGAGGTGACACAAGAGCTTACAATCTATGAGGTAGAGGAGGTGACACAAGAGCTTACAATCTATGAGGTAGAGGGGTGACACAAGAGCTTACAATCTATGAGGTAGAGGGGGTGACACAAGAGCTTACAATCTATGAGGTAGAGGAGGTGACACAAGAGCTTACAATCTATGAGGTAGAGGAGGTGACACAAGAGCTTACAATCTATGAGGTAGAGGGGGTGACACAAGAGCTTACAATCTATGAGGTAGAGGAGGTGACACAAGAGCTTACAATCTATGAGGTAGAGGAGGTGACACAAGAGCTTACAATCTATGAGGTAGAGGAGGTGACACAAGAGCTTACAATCTATGAGGTAGAGGAGGTGACACAAGAGCTTACAATCTATGAGGTAGAGGAGGTGACACAAGAGCTTACAATCTATGAGGTAGAGGAGGTGACACAAGAGCTTACAATCTATGAGGTAGAGGAGGTGACACAAGAGCTTACAATCTATGAGGTAGAGGAGGTGACACAAGAGCTTACAATCTATGAGGTAGAGGAGGTGACACAAGAGCTTACAATCTATGAGGTAGAGGAGGTGACACAAGAGCTTACAATCTATGAGGTAGAGGGGGTGACACAAGAGCTTACAATCTATGAGGTAGAGGGGGTGACACAAGAGCTTACAATCTATGAGGTAGAGGAGGTGACACAAGAGCTTACAATCTATGAGGTAGAGGTGACACAAGAGCTTACAATCTATGAGGTAGAGGTGACACAAGAGCTTACAATCTATGAGGTAGAGGTGACACAAGAGCTTACAATCTATGAGGTAGAGGAGGTGACACAAGAGCTTACAATCTATGAGGTAGAGGTGACACAAGAGCTTACAATCTATGAGGTAGAGGAGGTGACACAGGAGGTAGCAGGGGCGGCATCGGAGGTAGTATTGCTTATACAATGGTCAGACAATTGTGTAATAGAGGTTACTGCCATTACACATATATAAAGCTGTAGGAGCCGTCACCAGTCGTGTCCTGTAACTTGCAGACGGTGCCCGGACATATAAAGTTAGTCTGATACGGCCTCATATCCTGTGAGGTAATGCGGGAGCATGAACAGAGGAGGGGACGTTTTAGGGATTCTAACTACAGAAGGGTTTACATTAGGAGTTGTGATCGGCCTGTCTGATAAGATGTGTCTTTAGTTTGCGCTTGAAGCTATGGAAATTGGGGGTTAATCTGATAGTCTGGGATAGAGCATTCCAGAGAAGTGGTGCAACTCGGGAGAAGTCTTGTATACGAGCGGGGGAGGTTCTGATAATAGAGGATGTTAGTCTTAGGTCATTGAGTGAACGGAGAGTACGGGTTGGGCGATAGACAGAGATGAGGGAGGAAATTTAGAGAGGTGCAGCATTATGGAGAGCCTTGTGGATGAGGGGAAGAAGTTTATATTGTATTCTGTATTGAATAAGCAGCCAATGTTGTGTCCGGCACAGACCGGAGGCCTCGCTGTAGTGACCGGCGCAGACCGGAGGCCTCGCTGTAGTGACCGGCGCAGACCGGAGGCCTCGCTGTAGTGACCGGCGCAGACCGGAGGCCTCGCTGTAGTGTCTAGACTGATAGATGAGCCTGGCCGCCGCCACATTCAGAATAGATTATAGAGGGGAGAGTTTAGTAGGGGAAGACCGATTAGTAAGGAGTTACAGTAGTCAAGGCGAGAGTGAATCAGGGCAACAATAAGTGTCTTTAGTGTATCTGTGGTAAGAAAAGGGAGGATTCTGGAGATGTTTTTGAGGTGGAGATGACAAGAGCGTGCGAGTGATTGGATATGGGGGGTGAAGGAAACGTCTGAGTCAAACAAAACCCCGAGGCAGCGGGCATACTGTCTGGGAGTTATGGTAAGGCCGGAGACTGCAATGGAGATATCAGGGACAGATCTATTAGATGGTGGAAACAGCAGTAGTTCAGTCTGTGAGAGATTCAGTTTCAGATAGAGCGAAGACATGATATTTGAGACAGCAGAGAGACAGTCACTGGTGTTCTGTATTAGTGCAGGGGTGATGTCACGGGATGACGTATATAATTGGGTGTCATCAGCATAAAGATGGTACCGGAAGCCAAATCTAGTGATGGTTTGTCCAATGGGTGCTGTGTAGAGAGAGAAGAGCAGCGGACCTAGGACCGAGCCCTGAGGAACCCCAACGGCAAGGGGAAGAGGGGAAGAAACAGAGCTCGCAAATGATACACAGAAAGTGCGGTCAGAGAGATAAGAGGAGAACCAGGAGAGAGCGGTGTCCATGAGGCCGACAGAGCAGAGCATAGTGAGAAGGAGTTGATGGTCAACAGTGTCAAATGATGCTGAGAGATCTAGAAGAATAAGAAGAGAGAAGTCACCTTTGGATTTAGCCGTCAGGAGATCATTGGAGACTTTTGTGAGGGCCGTTTCAGTAGAGTGCAGAGTGCGGAAGCCAGATTGTAAGGGGTCAAGAAGAGAGTTAGCAGAAAGATAGCAGATTAAACGAGAATAGAACAAGCCTTCCAAGATCTTGTAGATAAAAGGAAGGTTAGAGACAGGTCGATAGTTAGCGGCACAGAACGGGTCAAGGGAGGATTTATTCAGTAGTGGGGTTATGACAGCATGTTTGAAAGAGGATGGGAAAATTGGAGAAGGTGTGAGGGGAAAGGGTCACTAATGCAGGTCGTAGGGCGAGAAGAGGAAAGTAGCTGAGATACTTCCTCCTCTGTAACAGGTTCAAAACATGAGAATGAATACAAGAATCCTATATACAAGAATATACATAACCTTCTATAAAAAATACTATCTCCTGTATACAAAAAAATATATAACGTACTATAATAAATACTTTCACCTGTATACAAGAAAATATATAACTTATTATAATAAATACAGTTTCCTGTATAAAATATATATATATATATATATAAATATAACCTACTATAATAAATAAAGTCTCCTATATACAATAATATACATTACTTACTAAAAAAAATACAGTCTCCTGTAAACAATATATATATATATATATATATATATATATATATATATATATAACCTATTATAATAATTACAGTCTCCTGTATACAAAAATATCTTTAAATATTTAATAACATATTAAAATAAATACTACCACTGTCACTATAATATTATATAAAATCACTTACTCCTGTATATAGTCTGTACTGTCACTATAATATTATATACAGTCACATATTCCTGTATATAGTCTGTACTGTCACTTATAATATTATATACAATTACATTCTCCTGTATATAGTCTGTACTGTCACTATAATATTATATACAGTCACATATTCCTGTATATAGTCTGTACTGTCACTTATATTATTATGTAGAGTCACATACTCCTGTATATAGTCTGTGCTGTCACTAGAAAATTATATACAGTCACATACTCCTTTATATAGTCTCTACTGTGATTTATAGTATTATATACAGTCACATAATCCTGTATATTGTCTGAACTGTCAATTATAAAATAATATGTACTGTTACATCCTCCTGTATATAGTCTGTACTGTCACTTATAATATTATATACAGTCACATACTCCTGTATATAGTCTGTACTGTCAATCTAATATTATATAGAGTCACATGCTACTGTATATAGTTTGTACTGTCACTTATATTATGTACACTCACATTCTCCTGTATATAGTCTGTACTGCCAATATAATATTATGTACAGTCACATACTCCTGTATATAGTCTGTACTGTCACTTATAATATTATATACAGTCACATAATCCTGTATATAGTCTCTAGTGTCACTTATAAAATATTATGTACTGTCAAATCCTCCTGTATATAGTCTGTACTGTTACGTATAATATTATATACAGTCATATACTCCCGTATATAGTCTGTACTGTCACTTATATTATATACAGTTACATTCTCCTGTATACAATCTCTACAGTCACTATAATATTATGTACAGTCACATACTCCTGTATAAAGTCTGATCTGTCACTATAATATTATATACAGTCACATACTCCTGTATATAGTCTGTTCTTTCACTATAATATTATATACAGTCAAATAATCCTGTATATAGTCTGTACTGTCACTATAATATTATATACAGTCACATACTCCTGTATATAGTCTGTACTGTCACTTATAATATTATGTACAGTCACATACTCCTGTATATAGTCTGTACTGTCACTATAATATTACGTACAGTCACATACTCCTGTATATAGTCTGTACTGTCACTATATTATATACAGTCACATACTCCTATATATAGTCTGTACTGTCACTTATAATATTATGTACAGTCACATACTCCTGTATATAGTCTGTACTGTCACTATAATATTACGTACAGTCACATACTCCTGTATATAGTCTGTACTGTCACTATATTATATACAGTCACATACCCCTATATATAGTCTGTACTGTCACTATAATATTATGTACAGTCACATACTCCTGTATATAGTCTGTACTGTCACTATAATATTTTATACAATCACATACTCCTGTATATAGTCTGTACTGTCACTGTAATATTATGTACAGTCATATACTCCTGTATATAGTCTGCAATGTCAATATAATATTATGTACAGTCACATACTCCTGTATATAGTCTGTACTGTCAATATAATATTAACTACAGTCACATACTCCTGTATATATTCTGTACTGTCACTATATTATTATATACAGTCACATACTCCTGTATATAGTCTGTAGTCTCACTATAATATTATATATAGTCACATACTCCTGTATATAGTCTGTACTGTCACTATATTATATACAGTCACATACTCCTGTATATAGTCTGTACTGTCACTATAATATTATATACAGTCACATACTCCAGTATATAGTCTGTACTGTCACTCTAATATTATATACAGTCAAATACTCCAGTATATAGTCTTTACTGTCACTATAATATTATATACAGTCACATACTCCTGTATATAGTCTGTACTGTCACTGTCATATTATATACAGTCACATACTCCTGTATATAGTCTGTACTGTCACTATAATATTATATACAGTCACATACTCCTGTATATAGTCTGTAAAGTCACTATAATATTATATACAGTCACATACTCCTGTATATAGTCTGTAAAGTCACTATAATATTATATACAGTCACATACTCCTGTATATAGTCAGTACTGTCAATATAATATTATATACAGTCACATAATCCTGTATATAGTCTGTACTGACACTATAATATTATGTACAGTCACATACTCCTGTATATAGTCTGTATTGTCACTGTAATATTACATACAGTCACATACTCCTGTATATAGTATGTACTGTCACTATAATATTATGTACAGTCACATACTCCTGTATATAGTATGTAATGTCAATATCATATTATATACAGTCACATACTCCTGTGTATAATCTGGTCTGTCTCTGTATTATTATATACAGTCACATAGTCCTGTATATAGTCTGTACTGTCAATATAATATTATATACAGGCACATACTCCTGTATATAGTCTGTAATGTCACTATAATATTATATACAATCACATACTCCTGTATATAGTCTGTACTGTCAACATACTCCTGAATATACTTTGTAATGTCACTGATAATGTTATGGACTGTCATATACTCCTGTATATAGTCTGTAATGTCACTATAATATTTTATACAGTCACATACTCCTGTATATAGTCTGTATTGTCACTATAATAATATGTACAGTCACATAATCCTGTATATAGTCTGTACTGTCACTATAATATTATATACAGTCACATACTCCTGTATATAGTCTGTACTGTCACTATATTATTATATACAGTCACATACTCCTGTATATAGTCTGTACTGTCACTATAATATTATATACAGTCACATACTCCTGTATATAGTCTGTTCTGTCACTATAATATTATATACAGTCACATTCTCCTGTATATAGTCTGTACTGTCACTATAATATTATATACAGTCACATACTCCTGTATATAGTCTGTACTGTCACTATAATATTATATACAGTCACATAACTCCTGTATATAGTCTGTACTGTCACTATAATATTATATACAGTCACATACTCCTGTATATAGTCTGTACTGTCACTATAATATTATATACAGTCACATACTCCTGTATATAGTCTGTACTGTCACTATAATATTATATACAGTCACATACTCCTGTATATAGTCTGTAATGTCACTATAATATTATATACAGTCACATACTCCTGTATATAGTCTGTACTGTCACTATAATATTATATACAGTCACATACTCCTGTATATATTCTGTACTGTCACTATAATATTATATACAGTCACATACTCCTGTATATAGTCTGTACTCTCACTATAATATTATATACAGTCACATACTCCTGTATATAGTCTGTACTGTCACTATATATTATATACAGTCACATACTCCTGTATATAGTCTGTACTGTCACTATATTATATACAGTCACATACTCCTGTATATAGTCTGTACTGTCACTATAATATTATATACAGTCAAATACTCCAGTATATAGTCTGTAAAGCACAAAAGCGAAGTCACTATAATATTATATACAGTCACATACTCCTGTATATAGTCTGTACTGTCACTATAATATTATATACAGTCACATACTCCTGTATATAGTCTGTACTGTCACTAATATTATATACAGTCACATACTCCTGTATATAGTCTGTACTGTCACTCTAATATTATATACTGTCACATACTCCTGTATATAGTCTTTACTGTCACTATAATATTATATACAGTCACATACTCCTGTATATAGTCTGTACTGTCACTGTAATATTATATACAGTCACATACTCCTGTATATAGTCTGTACTGTCACTATAATATTATATACAGTCACATACTCCTGTATATAGTCTGTACTGCCACTATAATATTATATACAGTCACATACTCCTGTATATAGTCTGTAAAGTCACTATAATATTATATACAGTCACATACTCCTGTATATAGTCTGTACAAGTCACTATAATATTATATACAGTCACATACTCCTGTAAATAGTCTGTACTGTCACTGTAATATTATATACAGTCACATAATCCTGTATATAGTTTTTACTGTCACTATATTATATACAGTCACATACTCCTGTATATAGACTGTACTGTCACTATAATATTATGTACAGTCACATACTCCTGTATATAGTCTGTACTGTCACTTATAATATATACAGTCACATACTCCTGTATATAGTCTCTACAGTCACTATAATATTATATACAGTCACATACTCCTGTATATAGTCTCTACAGTCACTATAATATTATATACAGTCACATACTCCTGTATATAGTCTGTACAATGTCACTATAATATTATATACAGTCACATACTCCTGTATATAGTCTGTACTGTCACTGTAATATTATATAAGTCACATACTCCTGTATATAATCTGTACTGTCACTGTAATATTATATACAGTCACATAATCCTGTATATAGTCTGTACTGTCACTATAATATTATGTACAGTCACATACTCCTGTATATAGTCTGTACTGTCACTATAATATTATATACAGTCACATACCCTGTATATAGTCTGTACTGTCACTATATTATATACAGTCACATACTCCTGTATATAGTCTGTACTGTCACTATAATATTATATACAGTCACATACTCCTGAATATAGTCTGTACTGTCACTATAATATTATATACAGTCACATACTCCTGTATATAGTCTGTACTGTCACTGTAATATTATATACAGTCACATACTCCTGTATATAGTCTGTACTGTCACTATAATATTATATACAGTCACATACTCCTGTATATAGTCTGTACTGCCACTATAATATTATATACAGTCACATACTCCTGTATATAGTCTGTAAAGTCACTATAATATTATACACAGTCACATACTCCTGTATATAGTCTGTAACAGTCACTATAATATTATATACAGTCACATACTCCTGTAAATAGTCTGTACTGTCACTGTAATATTATATACAGTCACATACTCCTGTATATAGTCTGTACTGTCACTATATTATATACAGTCACATACTCCTGTATATAGTCTGTACTGTCACTATAATATTATATACAGTCACATACTCCTGTATATAGTCTGTACTGTCACTATAATAATATATACAGTCACATACTCCTGTATATAGTCTGTACAGTCACTATAATATTATATACAGTCACATACTCCTGTATATAGTCTGTACAGTCACTATAATATTATGTACAGTCACATACTCCTGTATATAGTCTATACTGTCACTATAATATTATATACAGTCACATACTCCTGTATATAGTCTGTACTGTCACTGTAATATTATATACAGTCACATACTCCTGTATATAGTCTGTACTGTCACTGTAATATTATATACAGTCACATACTCCTGTATATAGTCTGTACTGTCACTATAATATTATATACAGTCACATACTCCTGTATATAGTCTGTACTGTCACTGTAATATTATATACAGTCACATACTCCTGTATATAGTCTGTACTGTCACTATAATATTATATACAGTCACATACTCCTGTATATAGTCTGTAGTGTCACTATAATATTATATACAGTCACATACTCCTGTATATAGTCTGTACTGTCACTATAATATTATATACAGTCACATACTCCTGTATATAGTCTGTAGTGTCACTATAATATTATATACAGTCACATACTCCTGTATATAGTCTGTACTGTCACTATAATATTATATACAGTCACATACTCCTGTATATAGTCTGTACTGTCACTATAATATTATATACAGTCACATACTCCTGTATATAGTCTGTACAGTCACTATAATATTATATACAGTCACATACTCCTGTATATAGTCTGTACTGTCACTATAATATTATATACAGTCACATACTCCTGTATATAGTCTGTACTGTCACTATAATATTATATACAGTCACATACTCCTGTATATAGTCTGTACTGTCACTATAATATTATATACAGTCACATACTCCTGTATATAGTCTGTACTGTCACTATAATATTATATACAGTCACATACTCCTGTATATAGTCTGTACTGTCACTATAATATTATATACAGTCACATACTCCAGTATATAGTCTGTACTGTCACTATAATATTATATACAGTCACATACTCCTGTATATAGTCTGTACTGTCACTATAATATTATATACAGTCACATACTCCTGTATATAGTCTGTACTGTCACTGTAATATTATATACAGTCACATACTCCTGTATATAGTCTGTACTGTCACTTATAATATATACAGTCACATACTCCTGTATATAGTCTGTACTGTCACTATAATATTATATACAGTCACATACTCCTGTATATAGTCTGTACTGTCACTATAATATTATATACAATCACATACTCCTGTATATAGTCTGTACTGTCACTATAATATTATATACAGTCACATACTCCTGTATATAGTCTGTACTGTCACTATAATATTATATACAGTCACATACTCCTGTATATAGTCTGTACTGTCACTGTAATAATATATACAGTCACATACTCCTGTATATAGTCTGTACTGTCACTATAATATTATATACAGTCACATACTCCAGTATATAGTCTGTACTGTCAGTGTAATATTATGTACAGTCACATACTCCTGTATATAGTCTGTACTGTCACTATAATATTATATACAGTCACATACTCCTGTATATAGTCTGTACTGTCACTATAATATTATATACAGTCACATACTCCTGTATATAGTCTGTACTGTCACTGTAATATTATATACAGTCACATACTCCTGTATATAGTCTGTACTGTCACTATAATATTATATACAGTCACATACTCCTGTATATAGTCTGTACTGTCACTGTAATATTATATACAGTCACATACTCCTGTATATAGTCTGTACTGTCACTATAATATTATATACAGTCACATACTCCTGTATATAGTCTGTACTGTCACTATAATATTATATACAGTCACATACTCCTGTATATAGTCTGTACTGTCACTGTAATATCATATACAGTCACATACTCCTGTATATAGTCTGTACTGTCACTATAATATTATATACAGTCACATACTCCTGTATATAGTCTGTACTGTCACTGTAATATCATATACAGTCACATACTCCTGTATATAGTCTGTACTGTCACTATAATATTATATACAGTCACATACTCCTGTATATAGTCTGTACTGTCACTATAATATTATATACAGTCACATACTCCTGTATATAGTCTGTACTGTCACTATAATATTATATACAGTCACATACTCCTGTATATAGTATGTACTGTCACTGTAATATTATATACAGTCACATACTCCTGTATATAGTCTGTACTGTCACTGCAATATTATATACAGTCACATACTCCTGTATATAGTCTGTACTGTCACTATAATATTATATACAGTTACATACTCCTGTATATAGTCTGTACTGTCACTATAATATTATATACAGTCACATACTCCTGTATATAGTATGTACTGTCACTATAATATTTTATACAGTCACATACTCCTGTATATAGTCTGTACTGTCACTATAATATTATATACAGTCACATACTCCTGTATATAGTCTGTACTGTCACTATAATATTATATACAGTCACATACTCCTGTATATAGTCTGTACTGTCACTATAATATTATATACAGTCACATACTCCTGTATATAGTCTGTAGTCTCACTATAATATTATATACAGTCACATACTCCTGTATATAGTCTGTACTGTCACTTATATTATATACAGTCACATACTCCTGTATATAGTCTGTACTGTCACTATAATATTATATACAGTCACATACTCCTGTATATAGTCTGTACTGTCACTATAATATTATATACAGTCACATACTCCTGTATATAGTCTTTACTGTCACTATAATATTATATACAGTCACATACTCCTGTATATAGTCTGTACTGTCACTGTAATATTATATACAGTCACATACTCCTGTATATAGTCTGTACTGTCACTATAATATTATATACAGTCACATACTCCTGTATATAGTCTGTACTGTCACTGTAATATTATATACAGTCACATACTCCTGTATATAGTCTTTACTGTCACTATATATTATATACAGTCACATACTCCTGTATATAGTCTGTACTGTCACTATAATATTATATACAGTCACATACTCCTGTATATAGTCTAGTAAAGTCACTATAATATTATATACAGTCACATACTCCTGTATATAGTCTGTACTGTCACTGTATATTATATACAGTCACATACTCCTGTATATAGTCTCTACTGTCACTAAATATTATATACAGTCACATACTCCTGTATATAGTCTGTACAGTCACTATAATATTATGTACAGTCACATACTCCTGTATATAGTCTACAATGTCACTATAATAATATGTACAGTCACATACTCCTGTATATAGTCTGTACTGTCACATACTCCTGTATATAGTCTCTACAGTCACTATATTATTATGTACAGTCACATACTCCTGTATATAGTCTACAATGTCACTATAATATTATGTACAGTCACATACTGCTGTATATAGTCTGTACTGTCACTATAATATTATATACAGTCACATACTCCTGTATATAGTCTGTACTGTCACTGTAATATTATGTATAATTCACATTGTCCTGTATATTATCTGTACTGTCACTGTAATATTATATACAGTCACATACTCCTTTATATAGTCTGTACTGTCACTATAATATTATATACAGTCACATACTCCTGTATATAGTCTGTACTGTCACTGTAAAATTATGTATAATTCACATTCTCCTGTATATAGTCTGTACTGTCACTAAATTATATACAGTCACATATTCCTGTATATAGTCTGTACTGTCACTATATTATTATATACAGTCACATACTCCTGTATATAGTCTGTATTGTCACTATAATATTATATACAGTCACATACTGCTGTATATAGTCTGTACTGTCACTATAATATTATATACAGTCACATACTCCTGTATATAGTCTGTACTGTCACTATAATATTATATACAGTCACATACTCCTGTATATAGTCTGTACTGTCATCTATAATATTATATACAGTCACATACTCCTGTATATAGTCTGTAATGTCACTATAATATTATATACAGTCACATACTCCTGTATATAGTCTGTACTGTCACTATAATATTATATACAGTCACATACTCCTGTATATAGTCTGTAGTGTCACTATAATATTATATACAGTCACATACTCCTGTATATAGTCTACAATATCACTATAATATTATATACAGTCACATACTCCTGTATATAGTCTGTACTGTCACTATAATAATATATACAGTCACATACTCCTGTATATAGTCTCTACAATGTCACTATAATATTATATACAGTCACATACTCCTGTATATAGTCTGTACTGTCACTTATAATATTTTATACAGTCACATACTCCTGTATATAGTCTGTACTGTCACTATAATATTATATACAGTCACATACTCCTGTATATAGTCTGTACTGTCACTATAATATTTTATACAGTCACATACTCCTGTATATAGTCTGTACTGTCACTATAATATTATATACAGTCACATACTCCTGTATATAGTCTGTACTGTCACTATAATATTATGTACAGTCACATACTCCTGTATATAGTCTGTACTGTCACTATAATATTATATACAGTCACATACTCCTGTATATAGTCTGTACTGTCACTATAATATTTTATACAGTCACATACTCCTGTATATAGTCTGTACTGTCACTATAATATTATGTACAGTCACATACTCCTGTATATAGTCTGTACTGTCACTATAATATTTTATACAGTCACATACTCCTGTATATAGTCTGTACTGTCACTATAATATTATATACAGTCACATACTCCTGTATATAGTCTGTACAGTCACTATAATATTATGTACAGTCACATACTCCTGTATATAGTCTGAACTGTCACATACTCCTGAATATACTTTGTAATGTCACTGATAATGTTATGGACTGTCATATACTCCTGTATATAGTCTGTAATGTCACTATAATATTTTATACAGTCACATACTCCTGTATATAGTCTGTATTGTCACTATAATTATATGTACAGTCACAAAATCCTGTATATAGTCTGTACAGTCACTTATTTTATATAGTCATATACTCCTGTATATAGTCTGTACTGTCACTTATATTATTATGTACAGTCACATACTCCTGTATATAGTCTGTATGGTCACTTATTTTATATAGTCACATACTCCTGTATATAGTCTGTACTGTCACTGTAATATTATGTACATTCACATTCTCCTGTATATAGTCTGTACTGTCACTATATTGTTATATACAGTCACATACTCCTGTATATAGTCTGTACTGTCACTATATTATATACAGTCACATTCTCCTGTATATAGTCTGTTCTGTCACTGTAATATCATATACAGTCACATTCTCCTGTATACAGTCTGTACTGTCACTATATTATATACAGTCACATCCACCTGTATATAGTCTGTACTGTCACTATAATTTTATATACAGTCACATAATTCTGAATATAGTCTGTACTGTCACTGTAATATTATGTACAGTCTCATACTCCTGTATATAGTCTGTACTGTCACTGCAATATTATATACAGTCACATACTCCTGTATATAGTCTGTAATGTCAATATAATATTATGTACAGTTACATACTCCTGTATATAGTCTGTACTGTCACTGTAATATCATATACAGTCACATACTCCTGTATATATTCTGTACTGTCACTATAATATCATATACAGTCACATACTCATGAATATAGTTTGTATTGTTACTATAATATTATATACAGTCACATACTCCTGTATATAGTATGTACAGTCATCTATAATATTATATACAGTCACATTCTCCTGTATACAGTCTGTACTGTCACTATATTATATACAGTCACGTACTCCTGTATATAGTCTGTATTGTCACTATAATATCATATACAGTCACATACTCCTGTATATAGTCTGTACTGTCACTGTAATATTATATACAGTCACCTACTCCTGTATATAGTCTGTACTGTCACTATTATATTATATACAGTCACCTACTCCTGTATATAGTCTGTACTGTCACTGTAATATTATATACAGTCACATACTCCTGTATATAGTCTGTACTGTCACTATAATATTATGTACAGTCACATACTCCTGTATATAGTCTGTACTGTCACTGTAATATTATGTATAATTCACATTCTCCTGTATATAGTCTCTACTGCCACTGTAATATTATATACAGTCACATACATCTGTATATAGTCTGTACTGTTACTATATTATATACAGTCACATACTCCTCTACATAGTCTGTAATGTCACTATAATATTATATACAGTCACATACTCCTGTACATAGTCTGTAATGTCACTATAATATTATATACAGTCACACACTCCTGTATATAGTCTGTACTGTCACTATAATATAATATACAGTCACATACTCCTGTATATAGTCCGTACTGTCACTTATAATATATACAGTCACATAATCCTGTATATAGTCTGTACTGTCACTATAATATTATGAACCGTCACATACTCCTATATATATATAGTCCGTACTGTCACTTATAATATATAAAGTCACATACTCCTGTATATAGTCTGTACAGTCACTATAATATTATGTACAGTCACATACTCCTGTATATAGTCTACAATATCACTATAATATTATATTCAGTCACATACTCTTGTATATAGTCTGTAGTATCACTATAATATTATATACAGTCACATACTCCTGTATATAGTCTGTACTGTCACTGTAATATTATATACAGTCACATACACCTGTATATAGTCTACAATGTCACTATAATATTATATACAGTCACATATTCCTGTATATAGTATGTACTGTCACTTATAATATATACAGTCACATACTCCTGTATATAGTCTCTACAGTCACTATAATATTATGTACAGTCACAAACTCCTGTATATAGTCTGTACAGTCACTATAACATTTTATGCTATCACATACTCCTGTATATAGTCTGTACTGTCACTATAATATTATATACAGTCACATACTCCTGTATATAGTCTGTACTGTCACTATAATATTATATACAGTCACATACTCCTGAATATACTTTGTAATGTCACTTATAATGTTATGAACTGTCACATACTCCTGTATATAGTCTGTACTGTCACTATAGTATATACAGTCACATACTCCTTTATATAGTCTGTACTATCACTATAATAATTTATACAGTCACATACTCCTGTATATAGTCTGTTCTGTCACTGTAATATCATATACAGTCACATTCTCCTGTATACAGTCTGTACTGTCACTATATTATATACAGTCACATCCACCTGTATATAGTCTGTAGTGTCACTATAATTTTATATACAGTCACATAATCCTGAATATAGTCTGTACTGTCACTATAATATTATATACAGTCAAATACTCCTGTATATAGTCTGTACTGTCACTATAATATTATATACAGTCAAATACTCCTGTATATAGTCTGTACTGTCACTATAATATTATATACAGTCACATAGTCCTGTATACATTCTGTACTGTCACTATATTATATACAGTCACATACTCCAGTATATAGTCTGTGCTGTCACTGTCATAATATATACAGTCACGTACTCCTGTATATATTCTGTATTGTCACTATAATATCATATACAGTCACATACTCATGAATATAGTCTGTGCTGTCACTGTCATATTATATACAGTCACATACTCCTGTATATAGTTTGTATTGTTACTATAATATTATATACAGTCACATACTCCTGTATATAGTATGTACAGTCATCTATAATATTATATACAGTCACATTCTCCTGCATACAGTCTGTACTGTCAATATATTATATACAGTCACGTACTCCTGTATATAGTCTGTATTGTCACTATAATATCATATACAGTCACATACTCCTGTATATTATCTGTACTGTCACTGTAATATTATGTACAGTCACATACTCCTGTATATAGTCTGTACTGTCACTATAATATTTTATATAGTCACATACTCCTGTATATAGTCTGTACTGTCAATATAATATTATACAGTCACATACTCCTGTATATATTGTGTACTGTCACTGTAATATTATATACAGTCACATAATCCTGTATATAGTTTGTACTGTCACTATATTATATACAGTCACATACTCCTGTATATAGACTGTAATGTCACTATAATATTATGTACAGTCATATTCTCCTGTATATAGTCTGTACTGTCACTATAATATTATATACAGTCACATATTCCTGTATATAGTCTGTACTGTCAGTATAATATTATTTACAGTCACATACTCCAGTATATAGTCTGTAATGTCACTGTATTATTATATTTAGTCACACACTCTTGTATATAGTCTGTAGTGTCACTATAATATTATATACAGTCACATACTCCTGTATATAGTCCGTACTGTCACTATAATATTATGTACAGTCACATACTCCTGTATATAGTCTAAAATGTCACTATAATATTATATACAGTCACATACTCCTGTATATAGTATGTACTGTCACTTATAATATATACAGTCACATACTCCTATATATATATATATATAGTCTGTACTGTCACTATAATATTGTATACAGTCACGTACTCCTGTATATAGTCTCTACAGTCACTATAATATTATGTACAGTCACATACTCCTGTATATAATCTGTAGTGTCAATATAATATTATATACAGTCACATACTCCTGTATATAGTCTGTACTGTCACTATAATATTATGTACAGTCACATACTACTGTATATAGTCTACAATGTCACTATAATATTATGTACAGTCACATACTCCTGTATATAGTCTACAATATCACTATATTATATTCAGTCACATACTCCTGTATATAGTCTGTAGTGTCACTATAATATTATATACAGTCACATACTCCTTTATATAGTCTCTACAGTCACTATAATATTATGTACAGTCACAAACTCCTGTATATAGTCTGTACAGTCGCTATAATATTTTATGCTATCACATTCTCCTGTATATAGTCTATACTGTCACTATAATATTTTATACAGTCACATACTCCTGTTTATAGTTTGTACTGTCACTATATTATGTACAGTCACATACATCTGTATATAGTCTGTACTATCACTATAATATTTTATACAGTCACATACTCTTGTATATAGTCTGTAATGTAACTATAATATTATGTACAGTCACATATTCTTGTATATAGTCTGTACTCTCACTATATTATTATATACAGTCACATACTCCTGTATATAGTCTGTACCGTCACTATAATATTATGTACAGTCACATACTCCTGTATATTGTGTGTACTGTCACTATAATATTATATACAGTCACATTCTCCTGTATTTAGTCTGTACTGTCACTATATTATATACAGTCACATTCTCCTGTATATAGTCTGTATTGTCACTATAATATCATATACAGTCACATAATCCTGTATATAGTCTGTACTGTCACTATAATATTATATACAGTGACATAATCCTGTATATAGTCGGTACTGTCACTATAATATTATATACAGTCACATACTCCTGTATATAGTCTGTACTGTCACTATAATATTATGTACAGTCACATACTCCAGTATATAGTCTGTAATGTCACTGTAATATTATATACAGTCACATAATCCTGTATATAGTTTGTACTGTCACTATATTATATACAGTCACATACACCTGTATATAGTCTGTACTGTCACTATAATATTATGTACAGTCACATACTCCTGTATATAGTCTGTATTGTTACTATAATATTATATACAGTCACATACTCCTGTATATAGTCTGTACAGTCACTATAATATTATATACAGTCACATACTCCTGTATATAGTCTGTACTGTCACTATATTATATATAGTCACGTACTCCTGTATATAGTCTGTACTGTCACTATAATATTATATACAGTCACATACTCCTGTATATAGTCTGTACTGTCACTATAATATTATATACAGTCACATACTCCTGTATATAGTCTGTACTGTCACTATAATATTATATACAGTCACATACTCCTGTATAAAGTCTGTACTGACTCTGTAATATTATATACAGTCACATACTCCTGTATATAGTCTGTACTCTCACTATAATATTATATACAGTCACATACTCCTGCGTATAGTCTGTACTGGCACTGTAAAATTATATACAGTCACAAACTCCTGTATATAGTCTGTACAGTCATTTATTTTATATAGTCACATACTCCTGTATATAGTCTGTACTGTCACTATAATATTATATACAGTCACATACTCCTGTATGTAGTCTGAACAGTCACTATAATATTATATACAGTCATATACTCCTGTATATAGTCTGTACTGTCACTTTAATATTATATACAGTCACATACTCCGAAATATAGTCTGTACTGTCACTGTAAAATTATATACAGTCACATACTCCTGTATATAGTCTGTACAGTCACTATATTATATATAGTCACATACTCCTGTATATAGTCTGCAATGACACTATAATATTATATACAGTCACACTCTCCTGTATATAGTCTGTAGTGCCACTATAATATTATGTACAGTCACATACCCTGTATATAGTCTGTACTGTCACTATAATATTATATACAGTCAAATACTCCTGTATATAGTCTGTACTGTCACTTATAATATTATATACAGTCACAAACTCCTGTATATAGTCTGTAATGTCACTGTAATATTACATACAGTCAAATACTCCTGTATATAGTCTGTACTGACAATATAATATTATGTACAGTCACATACTCCTGTATGTAGTCTGTACTGTCACTATATTATATACAGTCACATAATACTGTATATAGTCTGTACTGTCACTATAATATTATATATAGTCACATACTCCTGTATATAGTCTGTACTGTCACTATAATATTATATACTGTCGAATAGTCTGTACTGTCACTATAAAATTATATATAGTCACATACTCCTGTATATAGTCTGTGCTGTCAATATAATATTATATACAGTCACATACTCCTGTATATAGTGTGTACTGTCACTATAATATTATATAGTCACATAGTCTTGTATATAGTCTGTACTGACACTGTAATATTATATACAGTCACATAATCCTGTATATAGTCTGTAGTGTCACTATAATATTATATACAGTCACAAACTCCTGTATATAGTCTGTACTGTCACTGTAATATTATATACAGTCAAAATCTCCTGTATATAGTCTGTACAGTCACTATATTATATACAGTCACATACTCCTGTATATAGTCTGTACTGTCACAGTAATAGTATGTACAGTCACATACTCCTGTATATAGTCTGTACTGTCACTGTAATATTATATACAGTCACATACTGCTGTATATAGTCTGTACTGTCACTTATTATATTATATACAGTCACATACCCTGTATATAGTGTGTATGGTCACTATATTATATATAGTCACATACTCCTGTATATAGTATGTACTGTCAATTATATTAAATCCAGTCACATACTCCTGTATAAAGTCTGTACTGACACTGTAATATTATATACAGTGACATACGCCTGTATATAGACTGTACTGTCACTGTAATATTATGTACAGTCACATACTCCTGATATATAGTCTGTACTGTCACTATAATATTATATACAGTAACATACTCCTGTATATAGTCTGTACTGTCACTATATTATATACAGTCACATACTCCTGTATATAGTCTGTGCTGTCAATATAATATTATATACAGTCACATAATACTGTATATAGTCTGTACTGTCACTATAATATTATATACAGTCACATACTCCTGTATATAGTCTGTGCTGTCAATATAATATTATATACAGTCACACACTCCTGTATATAGTCTGTACTGTCACTGTAATATTATATACAGTCACATACTCCTGTATATAGTGTGTACTGTCACTATAATATTATGTACAGTCACAAACTCCTGTATATAGTCTGTACTGTCACTGTAATATTATATACAGTCACACACTCCTGTATATAGTCTGTACTGTCACTATAATATTATATACAGTCACATACTCCTGTATATAGTCTGTACTGTCACTATAATATTATGTACAGTCACATACTCCAGTATATAGTCTGTACTGTCACTATAATATTATATACAGTCACATACTCCTGTATATAGTCTGTACTGTCACTGTAATATTATATACAGTCACATACTCCTGTATATAGTCTGTACTGTCACTATATTATGTACAGTCACATACTCCTGTATATAGTCTGTACAGTCACTATATTTTATATAGTCAAATACTCCTGTATATAGTCTGTACTGTCAATATAATATTATATACAGTCACATACTCCTGTATATAGTCTGCACTGTCACTATAATATTATATACAGTCACATACTCCTGTATATAGTCTGTACTGTCACTATATTATATACAGTCACATACTCATGTATATAGTCTGTACTGTCACTGTAATATTATATACAGTCACATACTCCTGTATATAGTCTGTACTGTCACTATATTATATACAGTCACATACTCCTGTATATAGTCTGTACTGTCACTATAATATTATATACAGTCACATACTCCTGTATATAGTCTGTACTGTCACTATAATATTATATATAGTCACATACTCCTGTATATAGTCTGTACTGTCACTATAATATTATATACAGTCACATACTCCTGTATATAGTCTGTACTGTCACTATAATATTATATACAGTCACATACTCCTGTATATAGTCTGTACTGTCACTGTAATATTATATACAGTCACATACTCCTGTATATAGTCTGTACTGTCACTATAATATTATATACAGTCACATAGTCCTGTATATAGTCTGTACTGTCACTATAATATTATATACAGTCACATACTCCTGTATATAGTCTGTACTGTCACTATAATATTATATACAGTCACATACTCCTGTATATAGTCTGTACAGTCACTATATTATATATAGTCACATACTCCTGTATATAGTCTGTACTGTCAATATAATATTATATACAGTCACATACTCCTGTATATAGTCTGTACTGTCACTATCATATTATATACAGTCACATACTCCAGTATATAGTCTGTACTGTCACTATAATATTATATACAGTCACATACTCCTGTATATAGTCTGTACGGTCACTATATTATATATAGTCACATACTCCTGTATATAGTGTGTACTGTCACTATAATATTATGTACAGTCACAAACTCCTGTATATAGTCTGTACTGTCAATTATATTAAATACAGTCACATACTCCTGTGTATAGTCTGTACTGTCACTATAATATTATATACAGTCACATACTCCTGTATATAGTCTGTACTGTCACTATAATATTATATACAGTCACATACTCCTGTATATAGTCTGTACTGTCACTGTAATATTATATACAGTCACAAACTCCTGTATATAGTCTGTACTGTCACTATAATATTATATACAGTCACATACTCCTGTATATAGTCTGTACTGTCACTATAATATTATATACAGTCACATACTCCTGTATATAGTCTGTACTGTCACAGTAATAGTATATACAGTCACATACTCCTGTATATAGTCTGTACTGTCACTATAATATTATATACAGTCACATACTCCTGTATATAGTCTGTACTGTCACTATAATATTATGTACAGTCACATACTCCTGTATATAGTCTGTACTGTCACTGTAATAGTATATACAGTCACATACTCCTGTATGTAGTCTGTACAGTCAATAATATTATATACAGTCACATACTCCTGTATATAGTCTGTACTGTCACTATAATATTATATACAGTCACATACTCCTGTATATAGTCTGTACTGTCAATATAATATTATATACAGTCACATACTCCTGTATATAGTCTGTACTGTCACAGTAATATTATATACAGTCACATACTCCTGTATATAGTCTGTACTGTCACTATAATATTATGTACAGTCACATACTCCTGTATATAGTCTGTACTGTCACTATAATATTATCTACAGTCACATACTCCTGTATATAGTGTGTACTGTCACTATAATATTATGTACAGTCACAAACTCCTGTATATAGTCTGTACTGTCACAATAATTGTATATACAGTCACCTACTCCTGTATATAGTCTGTGCTGTCAATATAATATTATATACAGTCACATACTCCTGTATATAGTCTGTACTGTCACTATAATATTATGTACAGTCACATACTCCTGTATATAGTCTGTACTGTCACTATAATATTATATACAGTCACATAGTCCTGTATATAGTCTGTACTGTCACTGTAATATTATATACAGTCACATACTCCTGTATATAGTCTGTACTGTCACTATAATATTATGTACAGTCACATACTCCTGTATATAGTCTGTACTGTCACTATAATATTATATAGTCACATACTCCTGTATATAGTCTGTACTGTCACTATAATATTATATACAGTCACATACTCCTGTATATAGTCTGTAATGTCACTATATTATATACAGTCACATACTCCTGTATATAGTCTGTACTGTCACTATAATATTATATACAGTCACATACTCCTGTATATAGTCTGTACAGTCACTATATTATATATAGTCACATACACCTGTATATAGTCTGTACTGTCACTATAATATTATATACAGTCACATACTCCTGTATATAGTCTGTACTGTCACTATCATATTATATACAGTCACATACTCCTGTATATAGTCTGTACTGTCACTATAATATTATATACAGTCACATACTCCTGTATATAGTCTGTACTGTCACTATAATATTATGTACAGTCACATACTCCTGTATATAGTCTGTACTGTCACTATAATATTATATACAGTCACATACTCCTGTATATAGTCTGTACTGTCACTATAATATTATGTACAGTCACATACTCCTGTATATAGTCTGTACAGTCACTATAATTTTATATAGTCACATACTCCTGTATATAGTCTGTACTGTCACTATAATATTATATACAGTCACATACTCCTGTATATAGTCTGTACTGTCACTGTAATATTATATACAGTCACATACTCCTGTATATAGTCTGTACTGTCACTATAATATTATATACAGTCACATACTCCTGTATATAGTCTGTACTGTCACTGTAATATTATATACAGTCACATACTCCTGTATATAGTCTGTACTGTCACTATAATATTATATACAGTCACATACTCCTGTGTATAGTCTGTACTGTCACTATAATATTATATACAGTCACATACTCCTGTATATAGTCTGTACTGTCACTATAATATTATATACAGTCACATACTCCTGTATATAGTCTGTACTGTCACTATAATATTATATACAGTCACATACTCCTGTATATAGTCTGTACTGTCACTTATAATATTATATACAGTCACATAATCCTGTATATAGTCTGTACTGTCACTATAATATTATATACAGTCACATACTCCTGTATATAGTCTGTACTGTCACTGTAATATTATATACAGTCACATACTCCTGTATATAGTCTGTACTGTCACTATAATATTATATACAGTCACATACTCCTGTATATAGTCTGTACTGTCACTATAATATTATATACAGTCACATACTCCTGTATATAGTCTGTACTGTCACTATAATATTATATACAGTCACATACTCCTGTATATAGTCTGTACTGTCACTGTAATATTATATACAGTCACATACTCCTGTATATAGTCTGTACTGTCACTTATATTATATACAGTCACATACTCCTGTATATAGTCTGTACTGTCACTATAATATTATATATAGTCACATACTCCTGTATATAGTCTGTACTGTCACTATATTATATACAGTCACATACTCCTGTATATAGTCTGTACTGTCACTATAATATTATATATAGTCACATACTCCTGTATATAGTCTGTACTGTCACTATAATATTATATACAGTCACATACTCCTGTATATAGTCTGTACTGTCACTATAATATTATATACAGTCACATACTCCTGTATATAGTCTGTACTGTCACTGTAATATTATATACAGTCACATACTCCTGTATATAGTCTGTACAGTCACTATATTTTATATAGTCACATACTCCTGTATATAGTCTGTACTGTCACTATAATATTATATACAGTCACATACTCCTGTATATAGTCTGTACTGTCACTATAATATTATGTACAGTCACATACTCCTGTATATAGTCTGTACTGTCACTATAATATTATATAGTCACATACTCCTGTATATAGTCTGTACTGTCACTATAATATTATATACAGTCACATACTCCTGTATATAGTCTGTACTGTCACTAATATTATATACAGTCACATACTCCTGTATATAGTCTGTACTGTCACTATAATATTATATACAGTCACATACTCCTGTATATAGTCTGTACTGTCACTATATTATGTACAGTCACATACTCCTGTATATAGTCTGTACTGTCACTATAATATTATATACAGTCACATACTCCTGTATATAGTCTGTACTGTCACTATAATATTATATACAGTCACATACTCCTGTATATAGTCTGTACTGTCACTATAATATTATATACAGTCACATACTCCTGTATATAGTCTGTACTGTCACTATAATATTATGTACAGTCACATACTCCTGTATATAGTCTGTACTGTCACTATAATATTATATACAGTCACATACTCCTGTATATAGTCTGTACTGTCACTATAATATTATATACAGTCACAACTCCTGTATATAGTCTGTACTGTCACTATATTATATACAGTCACATACTCCTGTATATAGTCTGTACTGTCACTATAATATTATATACAGTCACATACTCCTGTATATAGTCTGTACTGTCACTATATTATATACAGTCACATACCCTGTATATAGTCTGTACTGTCACTATAATATTATATACAGTCACATACTCCTGTATATAGTCTGTACTGTCACTATAATATTATATACAGTCACATACTCCTGTATATAGTCTGTACTGTCACTATAATATTATATACAGTCACATACTCCTGTATATAGTCTGTACTGTCACTATAATATTATATACAGTCACATACTCCTGTATATAGTCTGTACTGTCACTATATTATATACAGTCACATACTCCTGTATATAGTCTGTACTGTCACTATATTATATACAGTCACATACTCCTGTATATAGTCTGTACTGTCACTATAATATTATATACAGTCACATACTCCTGTATATAGTCTGTACTGTCACTGTATATTATATACAGTCACATACTCCTGTATATAGTCTGTACTGTCACTATAATATTATATACAGTCACATACTCCTGTATATAGTCTGTACTGTCACTATAATATTATATACAGTCACATACTCCTGTATATAGTCTGTACTGTCAATATATTATATACAGTCACATACTCCTGTATATAGTCTGTACTGTCACTATAATATATATACAGTCACATACTCCTGTATATAGTCTGTACTGTCACTATAATATTATGTACAGTCACATACTCCTGTATATAGTCTGTACTGTCACTATAATATTATATATAGTCACATACTCCTGTATATAGTCTGTACTGTCACATAATATTATATACAGTCACATACTCCTGTATATAGTCTGTACTGTCACTATAATATTATATACAGTCACATACTCCTGTATATAGTCTGTACTGTCACTAATATTATATACAGTCACATACTCCTGTATATAGTCTGTACTGTCACTATAATATTATGTACAGTCACATACTCCTGTATATAGTCTGTACTGTCACTATAATATTATATACAGTCACATACTCCTGTATATAGTCTGTACTGTCACTATAATATTATATACAGTCACATACTCCTGTATATAGTCTGTACTGTCACTATAATATTATATACAGTCACATACTCCTGTATATAGTCTGTACTGTCACTATAATATTATATACAGTCACATACTCCTGTATATAGTCTGTACTGTCACTATAATATTATATACAGTCACATACTCCTGTATATAGTCTGTACTGTCACTATAATATTATATACAGTCACATACTCCTGTATATAGTCTGTACTGTCACTATAATATTATATACAGTCACATACACCTGTATATAGTCTGTACTGTCACTATAATATTATATACAGTCACATACTCCTGTATATAGTCTGTACTGTCACTATAATATTATATACAGTCACATACTCCTGTATATAGTCTGTACTGTCACTATAATATTATATACAGTCACATACTCCTGTATATAGTCTGTACTGTCACTATAATATTATATACAGTCACATACTCCTGTATATAGTCTGTACTGTCACTATAATATTATGTACAGTCACATACTCCTGTATATAGTCTGTACTGTCACTATATTATATACAGTCACATACTCCTGTATATAGTCTGTACTGTCACTATAATATTATATACAGTCACATACTCCTGTATATAGTCTGTACTGTCACTATAATATTATATACAGTCACATACTCCTGTATATAGTCTGTACTGTCACTATAATATTATATACAGTCACATACTCCTGTATATAGTCTGTACTGTCACTATAATATTATATACAGTCACATACTCCTGTATATAGTCTGTACTGTCACTATATTATATACAGTCACATACTCCTGTATATAGTCTGTACTGTCACTATAATATTATATACAGTCACATACTCCTGTATATAGTCTGTACTGTCACTATAATATTATATACAGTCACATACTCCTGTATATAGTCTGTACTGTCACTATAATATTATATACAGTCACATACTCCTGTATATAGTCTGTACTGTCACTATAATATTATATACAGTCACATACTCCTGTATATAGTCTGTACTGTCACTATAATATTATATACAGTCACATACTCCTGTATATAGTCTGTACTGTCACTATATTATATACAGTCACATACTCCTGTATATAGTCTGTACTGTCACTATAATATTATATACAGTCACATACTCCTGTATATAGTCTGTACTGTCACTATAATATTATATACAGTCACATACTCCTGTATATAGTCTGTACTGTCACTATAATATTATATACAGTCACATACTCCTGTATATAGTCTGTACTGTCACTATAATATTATATACAGTCACATACTCCTGTATATAGTCTGTACTGTCACTGTAATATTATATACAGTCACATACTCCTGTATATAGTCTGTACTGTCACTATATTATATACAGTCACATACTCCTGTATATAGTCTGTACTGTCACTATAATATTATATACAGTCACATACTCCTGTATATAGTCTGTACTGTCACTATAATATTATATACAGTCACATACTCCTGTATATAGTCTGTACTGTCACTATAATATTATATACAGTCACATACTCCTGTATATAGTCTGTACTGTCACTATAATATATATACAGTCACATACTCCTGTATATAGTCTGTACTGTCACAATAATATTATATACAGTCACATACTCCTGTATATAGTCTGTACTGTCACTATAATATTATATACAGTCACATACTCCTGTATATAGTCTGTACTGTCACTATAATATTATATACAGTCACATACTCCTGTATATAGTCTGTACTGTCACTATAATATTATATACAGTCACATACTCCTGTATATAGTCTGTACTGTCACTATAATATTATATACAGTCACATACTCCTGTATATAGTCTGTACTGTCACTGTAATATTATATACAGTCACATACTCCTGTATATAGTCTGTACTGTCACTATAATATTATATACAGTCACATACTCCTGTATATAGTCTGTACTGTCACTATAATATTATATACAGTCACATACTCCTGTATATAGTCTGTACTGTCACTATAATATTATATACAGTCACATACTCCTGTATATAGTCTGTACTGTCACTATAATATTATATACAGTCACATACTCCTGTATATAGTCTGTACTGTCACTATAATATTATATACAGTCACATACTCCTGTATATAGTCTGTACTGTCACTATATATTATATACAGTCACATACTCCTGTATATAGTCTGCACTGTCACTATAATATTATATACAGTCACATACTCCTGTATATAGTCTGTACTGTCACTATAATATTATATACAGTCACATACTCCTGTATATAGTCTGTACTGTCACTATAATATTATATACAGTCACATACTCCTGTATATAGTCTGTACTGTCACTATAATATTATATACAGTCACATACTCCTGTATATAGTCTGTACTGTCACTGTAATATTATATACAGTCACAACTCCTGTATATAGTCTGTACTGTCACTATAATATTATATACAGTCACATACTCCTGTATATAGTCTGTACTGTCACATAATATTATATACAGTCACATAATCCTGTATATAGTCTGTACTGTCACTATAATATTATATATAGTCACATACTCCTGTATATAGTCTGTACTGTCACTATAATATTATATACAGTCACATACTCCTGTATATAGTCTGTACTGTCACTATAATATTATATATAGTCACATACTCCTGTATATAGTCTGTACTGTCACTATAATATTATATACAGTCACATACTCCTGTATATAGTCTGTACTGTCACTATAATATTATATAAGTCACATACTCCTGTATATAGTCTGTACTGTCACTGTAATATTATATACAGTCACATAATCCTGTATATAGTCTGTACTGTCACTATAATATTATATACAGTCACATACTCCTGTATATAGTCTGTACTGTCACTGTAATATTATATACAGTCACAAACTCCTGTATATAGTCTGTACTGTCACTATATTATATACAGTCACATACTCCTGTATATAGTCTGTACTGTCACTATAATATTATATACAGTCACATACTCCTGTATATAGTCTGTACTGTCACTGTAATATTATATACAGTCACATACTCCTGTATATAGTCTGTACTGTCACTATAATATTATATACAGTCACATACTCCTGTATATAGTCTGTACTGTCACTATATTATATATAGTCACATACTCCTGTATATAGTCTGTACTGTCAATAATATTATATACAGTCACATACTCCTGTATATAGTCTGTACTGTCACTATAATATTATATACAGTCACATACTCCTGTATATAGTCTGTACTGTCACTGTAATATTATATACAGTCACATACTCCTGTATATAGTCTGTACTGTCACTATAATATTATATACAGTCACATACTCCTGTATATAGTCTGTACTGTCACTATAATATTATATACAGTCACATACTCCTGTATATAGTCTGTACTGTCACTATAATATTATATACAGTCACATAATCCTGTATATAGTCTGTACTGTCACTATAATATTATATACAGTCACATACTCCTGTATATAGTCTGTGCTGTCACTATAATATTATATACAGTCACATACTCCTGTATATAGTCTGTACTGTCACTGTAATATTATATACAGTCACATACTCCTGTATATAGTCTGTACTGTCACTATAATATTATGTACAGTCACATACTCCTGTATATAGTCTGTACTGTCACTGTAATATTATATACAGTCACATACTCCTGTATATAGTCTGTACTGTCACTATAATATTATATACAGTCACATACTCCTGTATATAGTCTGTACTGTCACTATAATATTATGTACAGTCACATACTCCTGTATATAGTCTGTACTGTCACTATAATATTATATACAGTCACATACTCCTGTATATAGTCTGTACTGTCACTATAATATTATATACAGTCACATACTCCTGTATATAGTCTCTACTGTCACTATAATATTATGTACAGTCACATACTCCTGTATATAGTCTGTACTGTCACTATATTATTATATAGTCACATACTCCTGTATATAGTCTGTACTGTCACTATAATATTATATACAGTCACATACTCCTGTATATAGTCTGTACTGTCACTATAATATTATATACAGTCACATACTCCTGTATATAGTCTGTACTGTCACTATAATATTATATACAGTCACATACTCCTGTATATAGTCTGTACTGTCACTATAATATTATATACAGTCACATACTCCTGTATATAGTCTGTACTGTCACTATATTATATACAGTCACATACTCCTGTATATAGTCTGTACTGTCACTATAATATTATATACAGTCACATACTCCTGTATATAGTCTGTACTGTCACTATAATATTATATACAGTCACATACTCCTGTATATAGTCTGTACTGTCACTATAATATTATATACAGTCACATACTCCTGTATATAGTCTGTACTGTCACTATAATATTATATACAGTCACATACTCCTGTATATAGTCTGTACTGTCACTATAATATTATATACAGTCACATACTCCTGTATATAGTCTGTACTGTCACTATAATATTATATACAGTCACATACTCCTGTATATAGTCTGTACTGTCACTATAATATTATATACAGTCACATAATCCTGTATATAGTCTGTACTGTCACTATAATATTATATACAGTCACATACTCCTGTATATAGTCTGTACTGTCACTAAATATTATATACAGTCACATACTCCTGTATATAGTCTGTACTGTCACTATAATATTATATACAGTCACATACTCCTGTATATAGTCTGTACTGTCACTATAATATTATATACAGTCACATACTCCTGTATATAGTCTGTACTGTCACTATAATATTATATACAGTCACATACTCCTGTATATAGTCTGTACTGTCACTATATTATATATAGTCACATACTCCTGTATATAGTCTGTACTGTCACTATAATATTATATACAGTCACATACTCCTGTATATAGTCTGTACTGTCAATAATATTATATACAGTCACATACTCCTGTATATAGTCTGTACTGTCACTATAATATTATATACAGTCACATACTCCTGTATATAGTCTGTACTGTCACTATAATATTATATACAGTCACATACTCCTGTATATAGTCTGTACTGTCACTAATATTATATACAGTCACATACTCCTGTATATAGTCTGTACTGTCACTGTAATATTATATACAGTCACATACTCCTGTATATAGTCTGTACTGTCACTATATTATATACAGTCACATACTCCTGTATATAGTCTGTACTGTCACATAATATTATATACAGTCACATACTCCTGTATATAGTCTGTACTGTCACTATAATATTATATACAGTCACATACTCCTGTATATAGTCTGTACTGTCACTATAATATTATATACAGTCACATACTCCTGTATATAGTCTGTACTGTCACTTAATATTATATACAGTCACATACTCCTGTATATAGTCTGTACTGTCAATATATTATATACAGTCACATACCCTGTATATAGTCTGTACTGTCACTATAATATTATATAAGTCACATACTCCTGTATATAGTCTGTACTGTCACTATAATATTATATACAGTCACATACTCCTGTATATAGTCTGTACTGTCACTATAATATTATATACAGTCACATACTCCTGTATATAGTCTGTACTGTCACTATAATATTATATACAGTCACATACTCCTGTATATAGTCTGTACTGTCACTATAATATTATATACAGTCACATACTCCTGTATATAGTCTGTACTGTCACTATAATATTATATACAGTCACATACTCCTGTATATAGTCTGTACTGTCACTGTAATATTATATACAGTCACTACCCTGTATATAGTCTGTACTGTCACTATAATATTATATACAGTCACATACTCCTGTATATAGTCTGTACTGTCACTATAATATTATATACAGTCACATACTCCTGTATATAGTCTGTACTGTCACTATAATATTATATACAGTCACATACTCCTGTATATAGTCTGTACTGTCACTTAATATTATATACAGTCACATACTCCTGTATATAGTCTGTACTGTCACTATAATATTATATACAGTCACATACTCCTGTATATAGTCTGTACTGTCACTATATTATTATATCAGTCACATACCCTGTATATAGTCTGTACTGTCACTATAATATTATATACAGTCACATACTCCTGTATATAGTCTGTACTGTCATAATATTATATACAGTCACATACTCCTGTATATAGTCTGTACTGTCACTATAATATTATATACAGTCACATACTCCTGTATATAGTCTGTACTGTCACTAATATTATATATAGTCACATACTCCTGTATATAGTCTGTACTGTCAATTAATATTATATACAGTCACATACTCCTGTATATAGTCTGTACTGTCACTATAATATTATATACAGTCACATACTCCTGTATATAGTCTGTACTGTCACTATAATATTATATACAGTCACATACTCCTGTATATAGTCTGTACTGTCACTATAATATTATATACAGTCACATACTCCTGTATATAGTCTGTACTGTCACTATAATATTATATACAGTCACATACTCCTGTATATAGTCTGTACTGTCACTATATTATATACAGTCACATACTCCTGTATATAGTCTGTACTGTCACTATAATATTATATATAGTCACATACTCCTGTATATAGTCTGTACTGTCACTATAATATTATATACAGTCACATACTCCTGTATATAGTCTGTACTGTCACTGTAATATTATATACAGTCACATACTCCTGTATATAGTCTGTACTGTCACTATAATATTATATACAGTCACATACTCCTGTATATAGTCTGTACTGTCACTGTAATATTATATACAGTCACATACTCCTGTATATAGTCTGTACTGTCACTATAATATTATATACAGTCACATACTCCTGTATATAGTCTGTACTGTCACTATAATATTATATACAGTCACATACTCCTGTATATAGTCTGTACTGTCACTATAATATTATATACAGTCACATACTCCTGTATATAGTCTGTACTGTCACTATAATATTATATACAGTCACATACTCCTGTATATAGTCTGTACTGTCACTATATTATTATATACAGTCACATACTCCTGTATATAGTCTGTACTGTCACTATAATATTATATACAGTCACATACTCCTGTATATAGTCTGTACTGTCACTATAATATTATATACAGTCACATACTCCAGTATATAGTCTGTACTGTCACTATAATATTATATACAGTCACATACTCCTGTATAAAGTCTGTACTGACACTATAATATTATATACAGTCACATACTCCTGTATATAGTCTGTACTGTCACTAATATTATATACAGTCACATACTCCTGTATATAGTCTGTACTGTCACTATAATATTATATACAGTCACATACTCCTGTATATAGTCTGTACTGTCACTATAATATTATATACAGTCACATACTCCTGTGTATAGTCTGTACTGTCACTATAATATTATATATAGTCACATACTCCTGTATATAGTCTGTACTGTCTCTATATTATATACAGTACACATGTACTGTCACTATAAAATTATATATAGTCACATACTCCTGTATAAAGTCTGTACTGTCTCTTTAATATTATATACAGTCACATACTCCTGTATATAGTCTGTACTGTCACTATATTTTTATATACAGTCACATACTCCTGTATATAGTCTGTACTGTCACTGTAATATTATATACAGTCACATACTCCTGTATATAGTCTGTACAGTCACTATATTTATATATAGTCACATACTCCTTTATATAGTCTGTACTGTCAATATAATATTATATATAGTCACATACTCCTGTATATAGTCTGTACTGTCACTATAATATTATATACAGTCACATACTACTGTATATAGTCTGTACAGTCACTATATTATATACAGTCACATACTCCTGTATATAGTCTGTAGTGTCACTATAATATTATATACAGTCACATACTCCTGTATATAGTCTGTACTGTCACTATATTATATACAGTCACATACTCCTGTATATAGTCTGTACTGTCTCTATAATATTATATACAGTCACATACTCCTGTATATAGTCTGTACTGTCACTATATTATATACAGTCACATACTCCTGTATATAGTCTGTACTGTCACTATAATATTATATACAGTCACATACTCCTGTATATAGTCTGTACTGTCACTATAATATTATATACAGTCACATACTCCTGTATATAGTCTGTACTGTCACTATAATATTATATACAGTCACATACTCCTGTATATAGTCTGTACTGTCACTATAATATTATATACAGTCACATACTCCTGTATATAGTCTGTACTGTCACTATAATATTATATACAGTCACATACTCCTGTATATAGTCTGTACTGTCACTATAATATTATATACAGTCACATACTCCTGTATATAGTCTGTACTGTCACTATATTATATACAGTCACATACTCCTGTATATAGTCTGTACTGTCACTATAATATTATATACAGTCACATACTCCTGTATATAGTCTGTACTGTCACTATATTATATACAGTCACATACTCCTGTATATAGTCTGTACTGTCACTATAATATTATATACAGTCACATACTCCTGTATATAGTCTGTACTGTCACTATAATATTATATACAGTCACATACTCCTGTATATAGTCTGTACTGTCACTATAATATTATATACAGTCACATACTCCTGTATATAGTCTGTACTGTCACTATAATATTATATACAGTCACATACTCCTGTATATAGTCTGTACTGTCACTATATTATATACAGTCACATACTCCTGTATATAGTCTGTACTGTCACTATAATATTATATACAGTCACATACTCCTGTATATAGTCTGTACTGTCACTATAATATTATGTACAGTCACATATTCCTGTATATAGTCTGTACTGTCACTATAATATTATATACAGTCACATACTCCTGTATATAGTCTGTACTGTCACTATAATATTATATACAGTCACATACTCCTGTATATAGTCTGTACTGTCACTATAATATTATATACAGTCACATACTCCTGTATATAGTCTGTACTGTCACTGTAATATTATATACAGTCACATACTCCTGTATATAGTCTGTACTGTCACTCTAGTATTATAGTAGTATAATGTTGTACCGTGTTGGCCATTGAAAGTCGTGGAAGAGTGAAGAAATCAGGCGATACCTTTTAGAGGCTAACTGAGTATATTTATAAGTAAGCTTTCAAGAGTACTGGCTCTCTTCTTCAGACATGGTGTTATACAAGAACTGAAAATTCACAGATTATTTATACCCTATACACATGATCTTCAAAGGATTTTAGAGTCCTGAAAAAGCCCAAAACAAAATGCAATCAATGAGAGAAGTTATTTACAACAGGTCAAAAAAATCTGGAAAGTTGTGGTGCGTGACGGAGGGATCTGTTATCTGTTTGCTATCAGGAGGTGATTTGTGACCCTCACAGGTCATACAGAGTGTGACATGAAGCTGGCAGGAATATTAAGTCCAAATTGCAGAGTTTTGAAATTTGTACTCCAATTCTTTCCTTTCCTCCTGCGTCTTAAAATGTCCCATTAAAACCACAACCCGCAAATCTTCAATAGAGTGGTTTTCTCCGGAGAAATGTGCGGCCACTGGGAGATCGGTTCTGCTGTTATTAATGGTAGATCTGTGTGAGTTCATGCACTGACTAAGTCTCTGCCCTGTTTCCCCCACATAGAGGCCTGTGGTGGGACATTGCACACACATTATGAGATACACCACATTGGAAGACCTGCAGGAGAATGTCCCCCTAATTCTGTGCACCTGTTGTGACTGTGGGACAGGTACACTGTCAGCGGTGTGGATGTGCTTGCAGGTCATGCACCTTTTTTGTAGGCAAGGTGAGGAGCCATTTTCAGTTGGAGCCTTCAGGGCACTCCGGACAATAATACGCCTTAGGTTTGGTGGTTGTCAAATCTATCATTCGCAAAAACCACTTTTAAGCTAATGGCACATTGGAATGGCCTTTATAAAGGACATTCTTCTCCTACCTTTCTTTGTTTTCTTCTCCCAGCCGATTCCAAGATAATTTGTTTCTTCATGTATGTACACTACCGTTCAAAAGTTCGGGTTCACCCAGACAATTTTGTGTTTTCCATGAAAACTCACACTTTTATTTATCAAATGAGTTGCAAAATGAATAGGAAATATAGTCAAGACATTGACAAGGTTAGAAATAATGATTTTCTCCATATGCAGCAATTCCGGCATTGCAGACCTTTGGCATTCTAGCTGTTAATTTGCTGAGGTAATCTGGAGACATTTCCCACCATGCTTCCAGAAGCCCCTCACACAAGTTGGATTGGCTTAATGGGCACTTTTTGCGTACCCTATGGTCAAGCTGCTCCCACAACAGCTCAATGGGGTTGAGATGTGGTGACTGCGCTGGCCCCTCCATTACAGATAGAATACCAGTTGCCGGCTTCTTCCCTAAATAGTTCTTGTATAATTTGGAGGTTCTTTGGGTCACTGTCCTGTTGTAGGATGAAATTGGCTCCAATCAAGCGCTGTCCACAGGGTACGGCATGGCGTTGCATGGAGTGATAGCCTTCCTTATTCCAAATCCCTTTTACCTTGTACAAATCTCCCACTTTACCAGCACCAACCCCAGACCATCACATTCCCTCCACCATGCTAGACAGATGGCGTCAGGCACTCTTCCAGCATCTTTTCAGTTGTTCTTTGTGATCCAAACACCTCAGACTTCGATTCGTCTGTCCATAACACTTTTTTCCAATCTTCCTCTGTCCAATGTCTGTGTTCTTTTGCCCATATTAATCTTTTCCTTTTATTAGCCAGTCTCAGATATGGCTTTTTCTTGGCCACTCTGCCCTGAAGGCCAGCATCCCTGAGTCGCCTCTTCACTGTAGACGTTGACACTGGCATTTTGCGGGTACTATTTAATGAAGCTGCCAGTTGAGGACCTGTGAGGCGTCGCTTTCTCAGACTAGAGACTCTAATGTACTTGTCTTGTTGCTCAGTTGTGCAGCACAGCCTCCCACTTCTCTTTCTACTCTGGTTACAGCCTGTTTGTGCTGTCCTCTGAAGGGAGTAGTACACACTGTTATAGGAAATCTTCAGTTTCTTGGCAAATTCTCGCATGGAATAGCCTTCATTTCTAAGAACAAGAATAGACTGTCGAGTTTCACATGAAAGTTTTCTTTTTCTGGCCATTTTGAGAGTTTAATCGAACCAAGAAATGTAATGCTCCAGATTCTCAACTAGCTCAAAGGAAGGTCAGTTTTATAGCTTCTCTAACCAGCAAAACTGTTTTCAGCTGTGCTAACATACTTGCACAAGGGTTTTCAAGGGTTTTCTAAACATCCACTAGCCTTCTTACACAGCAAACACAATGTACCATTAGAGCACTGGAGTGATGGTTGCTGGAAACGGCCTCTATACACCTATGTAGATATTGCATTAAAAACCAGACGTTTGCAGCTAGAATAGTCATTTACCACATTAACAATGTATACAGTAGAGTGTATTTCTGATTCATTTAATGTTATCTTCATTGAAAAAAAACCTGTGCTTTTCTTTCAAAAATAAGGACATTTCAAAGTGACCCTAAACTTTTGAACGGTAAATGTAAATGAGCACCACGGAGCACCTGGGGCGTTCCTCCTCTTCTGCGAGCACCCATCTCGTCATCGCTTATCACCACCCCTTCATCCGTTGCGGTGACTCCCCTCTTCTTTCTTATCTTCTTTCTTCTAAGTCCTTGTGCCCCGCGCTGAGCGCATGCGCAATCGGCTCTGCCACAGTACGCTCTTGTGACAGACCACCGGAAAATGGTGGCCCGATTGCGCACGTGCAGTCGCAAGAATTCGCTGCCGTATAGCACTGCTGGTGAGAACTGAGAAGAAAGAAGATCAAGAGGGGAGTCACCGCAATGGACAAAGGGGCGGTGATAAGCGATGACGAGATATGTGCTCGCAGAAGAGAGATGCCCTACTTTACCCAACAGAAACTGGTGGCTTTTAAAACTTACCTTAAAAAAGTAAACCTTTTCACGCCAGATGGTCCCTTTACACTGCACTCGTACAACACGGACATCTCCCCCCAGCCCACTCTACGTTCTTCCTGTCCTGGTGTACGGGTCAGACACCCCTCAAATTCCATGACATCGTCTCTCAGGCCTTGCTTAAACCGTATGATGAGCTTATCCAGCCCTTACATCACTCAACCTCCACTAAATGGCAATACCTCCAACTCACTCACTTCTACAAGAGGATCAGAGATAAATCCCATCTCCATAGACCACTCTTTCCCTTTAAACTTCTATGTATATCTACCAACCCCCCAAGCAAGACAATTGCCTCACTGTACTCATTACTTTCTGACCCACAGACATTCCCGCTGCCACCTTTCACCAGCAAATTGGAGGAGGAATAGGGACGATTGTTTACCGCAGAACAATGGCACACAGCCTTCAAGTCATACCAAGTTTTCCCATCTGCCACACTCAGGAAACTAACTGTAAATTGCTCATCAGATAGTACAGAGTTCCTGCAACTGGAGACACACCCAACACAGCTTTCTTACTGCAAGCTTTCCCAGGTGCTTTTAGAAGGAATATGACAGGAACCTGGGAGAAATGTATACTCCTTCTACCACTTTTCCCATTGTGCTGTCACAATACTTTGCAAGGAACTCTTGATGTCTAAACTCAAACCAGACTCCTTGAATGAAAAACTAATCTGGCAACAATGGGATGTGTTCCGATACCTGGACTCAATTGATTATTGTTTTATTCTTATATGCAAATAATGCTCCTCAAAACATGTATATTTTAATTATAATCACTTCTGCTGCGTCAGGACTGTACTGGATTCCATTTGTATGTTCTTGTCTTCTCTTTGCTCTATTTCCTGAATGAAAACAATTCTTTCAATAAAGATATAATGTTTAAAAACATATAGGCAACTGGCTCAGAATTAAAGAATCACAACATAGTTTACAGTTCTCTCCAGGGGTGACAACCTGGCACCACATACTTTTTTGTTCAATCGAGGCTGGCAGACCTGGGCTCATTACTTGAAGATGGTGTCTGCTTATGCAGCATCCTAGGACGGGGCATCCTCCTGCTGGGCCAATGATTGCTCATACTCCTCATAGAGGGCTGCAAGAGTAGTAGCCTTGATCCTCAAAGACCAATAGGTGGTAGCTGGTGACTGTGACATAATCATAGGAGTGGCGGAACCTCTTCCGACTGAGATATAATTACCCCTCAACATAATGACTGTGCATAACACTTTTGGAGGTGGTGTCACTACTGCACGTAGCTGTGCTACTCGAGGTTCAGCCATGGAGGAAAGGTTTATATACACATACTTAGTGGCAGTAGGGCAGTGCTGTCCTGGAGAGGTGGTTTCCTCCCAAGCCCCAGGGCAAGGGGGCGACACAGGGACTCAGTCATCCAGAATCTCTGGGGTCTTTAGAGTAAAGTTGACCCTCTCTTCTGGATGGAGATTGTGAAGGTGCTTCAGTAGCCCCGGTCTCTTTACCAAGCTCCATTTAAAAACATCCAGAGATGATCCAGCTCTTGATTTAGAAATCCTCAGCCTGTGGTCTTGTCAAACTGGAGGAACATTCCTCTCCTCCTTTCAAGCTTCTCAGATTTAGGTCAGGGCTCCAGTCCAGCCCGATGATGGGAATAGGCCTTGTCCTCCTCAGACTTTAACTTCTGCACCCCAATGGTTAGGGTGGTATTTCATTGGGTGCTTCCTCCTGTAAGTGAGATACCAGGGAAAAAAGTATGGATTCCAGCCGGAGTCCTGGAGGCAACTCTGTTAACAGCAGTGGCAACAATTTCCTGGAATAAATGATATTCCATAGTTTTTGCACAGATTTCAGCTTTGTAGGTCACAAACAGCAATTCACTTGGCCAAACACAGTCACTAGACACAATAGTGCTGTCAATTCAGTTATCTTGCATAGTTTCTAAAAGTAATACACAAGATCTCTTCGGGGGTGATTCTATAGCAATGAGAATATATAAATAGCAAATTGGGGTAAACAGTTTCCCATGCAGCACAAAGAGGTTGCAGCAGTCCAGTGGAGGAGGCTGATAGGTTGAGAGTAGTAGTTGTCACTGTGGACACAGTCTGGACACAGGTAATACAGCTGACTGATATAGTGCCCCCTATCTCTGTGCTTGGTACAATACACAGGATGTCTCTTGTCATTGGTGCCATTGACCGTACGTGTGTGCTCTATCCTCAGGATCCTGAAACCTTGAAGATCTACACAACCTTCTGTCATTATGCAGGACAGGATGAAATCATGACCAAGATGGAGCTCTTCACGCTACTCACAGAACACTTCCCATCATTGCGTGTAAGTACCCCTGCTGTATCAGTGAGGGCACCCCACATCCCAGAGTCAGGAGCCTGAGAGTAGAGAGACCTGGGTTATCTGACCGGGCTCACCCCTATAGCAGGGACATCACTGCTGTCTATAGATGGTGACCAGGTCACTGATGAGAGGTTGTCACAGCCCCGCCCCCAGTACTGGTGTATAACATTGTATATAGTGAATGTTGTGGCACTCAGTAACACTCTACCTGTCTCTCCACAGGGAAATCCCAACATTTTCAATAGAATTTTTAAACGGAGACAAAAAGGTTAACTTTGAGGAATATCTCAACTTCTTCAACACATTGGCCATTACCTTAACAGAAGACGTGTAAATGTAGAGTGGAGACGTCTCATATCACTGCAATATCTGTCAATAAAATGACTCATTGTCCGGCTGATTCATTCTGCTCGGTGTTTTACTGCTTTACAATACAATGGGGAGTGTTCTGGGAGAGGAAAGGAAGGGGGTCATCAGGGGAGAAGGGTCATTGGGGGCATCAAGGGAGGGGGTGATGAGTCCACGGGGGCAAATGTCTTCAGAGAGCATCAAAGGATGGAAAGAAGGGGGCATCAAGGGAGGAAGATTCATCTGTGGAGGGGTATCTGAAGGGGTCATCAGAGAAGGGGGTCATTTGGAGCATCAAAATAAGGGGAATTGGGAATCAGAGGGGTCAAAATAGAAGGAGGTATTTGAGGTATCATCAGCAGAGGGAAGCCATCATGAGAAGGGGGTCACTAAAGGCATTAGAGGAAGTAGAGGGGTAATTGTGGGAGATCCTTAGATGTACATAAGTGACAGTATGATGGACCCCCCTGCTAGAAGAATCAGATTTATTTATCTTACTTATATAGCACCAGAATATTCAGCAAACTACATTACATCCATAGACATTGACTGCTGCCCCCTTCTGGTTCAGATAGAAATGACTCACTGTTAAATACATAAAATGACATTACTGATAACACTGGACAACGAAGAATTTGCTTCCTGAACACTTTTGAGTGTTTCTTATGTAATTTGAGCTGCTGATCATGAAAATCACCTCAAAATCTTCCTGTCACGTACCTTTTTCAGAAATCTTCTGTTTTAGCAATTTTTTTAAAATATTTTCAGGCTGTTTAAGTACTATCCACAATATATGTGCTGCACCATTGTGTAAGTTATAGGCAAGCAAGGGCATGAATTCCTTGCATTTCACTGAGTTGCAAAACTTCAGTGGAATTGTTACAGACTAGGCACACCTACACGTCTAGACATGTCTGCTCACTGCCTGCAGAGGCTGTAATAAGTTATTTCAAATCTAAGCAGCTATAAACTACTCGAGTACGACCTGATATAGCTAAAATGTGTCGTCAGTGTCAGAACAGTCACAATACCTTCTGTTACATTTGTGGTGAGTACACGCTTAAGCCTCAAAGACACACAATGACAGCTCTTATCATGAAAGCTAGAGATGAGCGAATTTCTCAAAAGTTCGATTCGGCAGTTTGATTCAAATTTTCCCAAAAATTAACTTCGATCCGAATTAATTTGCGGCAAATATCGTTAAAAACCATCTATTTCCTGGCTTCAGAGAGCCTGTATAATGGTGTAGAACACTGTGCTTTGCAGTAACACGCATAGGGAGTCTGCTTTAGTAGTGACACAATACTGTGAGTCAGTATGACACGCACATGACTGGCGTCACTCTTAGAACTGCTGCACACTTCACTTACAGTGGGGAAAAAAAAGTATTTAGTCAGCTACCAATAGTCCCACTTAAAAAGATGAGGCCGGCCTGTAATTGACATCATAGGTAGACCTCAACTATGAGGGACAAAATGAGAAAACAAATCCAGAAAATCACATTGTCTGATTTTTTAAGAATTTATTTGCAAATTATGGTGGAAAATAAGTATTTGGTCACCTACAAACAAGCAAGACTTCTGTCTCTCACAGACTTGTAACGTCTTCTTTAAGAGGCTCCTCTGTCCTCCACTCATTACCTGTAGTAATTGCATCTGTTTGACAGTCACACTGCAAACTCCACTATGGTGAAGACCAAAGAGCTGTGGAAGGACCAGAAAGAAAATGGTAGCCCTGCACCAGGCTGGGAAGCCTGAATCTGCAATAGGCAAGCAGCTTGGTGTGAAGAAATCACCTGTGGGAGCAATAATTAGAAAATGGCAGACATACAAGACCACTGATAATCTCCCTCCATCAGGGGCTCCACGCAAGATCTCACCCTGTGGGGTCAAAATGATCACAAGAATGGTGAGCAAAAATCCCAGAACCACACGGGGAGACCTAGTGAGTGACCTGCAGAAAGCTGGGACTAACGTAACAAAGACTACCGTAAGTAACACACTACGCTGCCAGGGACTCAGATCCTGCAGTGCCAGACATGTCCCCCTGCTTAAGCCAGTACATATCCGGGCCCGTCTGAAGTTTGCTAGAGAGCATTTGGATGTTCCAGAAGAGTATTGGGAGAATGTCATATGGTCAGATGAAACCAAAGTAGATCTGTTTGGTAGTTGCATCCAAAGAACACCATACCTACTGTGAAGCATGGGGGGGCAACATCAGGCTTTGGGGCTGTTTCTCTGCAAAGGGACCAGGACGACTGATCCGTGTACATGAAAGAATGAATGGGGCCATGTATGGTGAGATTCTGAGTACAAACCTCCTTCCACCAGCAAGGGCATTGAAGATGAAACGTGGCTGGGTCTTTCAGCATGACAATGATCCCAAGCACACCGCCAGGGCAACGAAGGAGCGGCTTCGTAAGAAGCATTTCAAGGTCCTGGAGTGGCCTAGCCAGTCTCCAGATCTCAACCCCATAGAAAACCTTTGGAGGGAGTTGAAAGTCCGTGTTGCCCAGCGACAGCCCCAAAACATCCCTGCTCTAGAGGAGATCTGCATGGAGGAATGGGCCAACATACCAGCAACAGCATGTGCCAACCTTGTGAAGACTTACAGAAAACGTTTGACCTCTGTCATTGCCAACAAAGGATATATAAAAAAGTATTGAGATGAAATTTTGTTATTGACCAAATACTTATTTTTCACCATAATTTGCAAATAAATTCTTTAAAAATCAGACAATGTGATTTTCTGGATTTGTTTTCTCATTTTGTCTCTCATAGTTGAGGTCTACCTATGATGTCAAGTACAGGCCTCTGTCATCTTTTTAAGTGGGAGAACTTGCACAATTGATGGCTGACTAAATACTTTTTTTTCCCCACTGTATTTGGCCAGTTACGGGGCCAAAACTGACCAACTAACTCAAGTGTGAACTCAGCATTACAGGTCCATGTTAGTGCCAGGTTTAAAAAAACGTGCAGAGGCCCAAGATACTACTGTAGCGTGAAAGAGCACACTCCTTTTACCATAGCTCCCAACCTTCCCGCATCTGGTGGGACAGTCCCGATTTCACACTGCTGTCCCAGATAGCTTACAGTTTGTCCCGCTATGCCCCTGAAGTGTTTTGCTGTTAACAAACTTTATTAGGGTAGGGTAAAGGCTAAATGGTAGATGCTAAATCCTAGTGGGCTAAAGGACCTTTTATGACGTCATGACCATGTGATCAGACTCGTGTGGGTGGAGCTATTCTGGATACTGCGGGACAGACTGTGATGTTACACAGAAAGCTGGGAACCAGATTGATCAAAGAGACAGCATGTGTGAGCAAAAGGGGGGAACTGGGGTCAGATGTAGGGGGCAGTTAAAGTGAAGGCAGATGTAGGGGGCAGTTAAACTGAAGGCAGATGAAGGGGGAAATTAAACTGGGCGCAGATGAATGGGCAATTAAACTGAAAGCAGATTAAGGGGGGCAATTAAACTGGCGGCAGATAAAGGGGGACATTAAGCTGGTGGCAGATAAAGGGGGACATTAAATTGGTGGTAGATAGAGGGGGCAATTAAGCTGGTGACAGATGAAGGGGGGACATTAAATTGGTGGCAGATGAAGGGGTATATTAAGATGGAGCAGATAAAGGGGTACATTAAACTGGGGACAGATGGAGGGGGGATATTAAACTGGGGGGCAGATGGAGGGTGATATTAAACTGGGGGGCAACTGGAGAATGACATTAAACCGTGGGGGGTAGCTGGAGGGGGACATGTCTGCCTCTAGTTGCCCCCAGTGTAATGTCCCCCTCCAACTACTCCCATTGTTTAATGTCCCCCTCTAGTTTCCGCCAGTTTAAACTGGGGCACGAGGAGAGGGACTTAATACTGTGGGGCAATCGGAGGGGAACATTATAATGTGGGGGCATATAATATTAGGGTGACTGTAGGAGCATTATACTGTTTGGGGGCACATTGAAAAATAGATGAGAATGGGCGGAGTCAACATAGAAATGGGTGGAGCTAAATTTGCCATGGCGCGCATAGGCATACAGTGACCCAGCAGTGGCAGAAGCATGAGGAGGTCATACAGTGACCCAGTGGCAGCGGCATGAGGAGGCCATACAGTGACCCAGTGGCATCAGCATGAGGAGGCCATAGAGTGACCAAGTGGCAGCAGAATGAGTAGGCTACAGAGTGGCAAGGCAACATAATGTGGAGTTGGCAGCAGCATGAGGAGGACATGCAGTGACCCAGCAGTGGCAGCATCATGAGGAGGACATATAGTGACACAGTGGAAGCAGCATAAGGAGGCCATACAGTGACCCGGTAACAGAGTGTGGAGGTGCCAGCAGCATGAGGAGGCCATAGAGTGACCCCGTGGCAGCGGCATGAGGAGGACATACAGTGACCCTGTGTCAGAGTGACCCAGTGGAAGCGGCATAAGGAGGCCATATAGTGACCCAGTGGCAGCAGCAAGAGGAGGCCATACAGTGACCTGGTGGCAGCGGTATGAGGAGGCCATACAGTAACCCAGTGGAAAAGGCATGAAGAGGCCATACAGTGACCCAATGGCAGCGGCATGAGGAATATACAGAGTGACCCAGTGGAAGCAGCATGAGGAGGACATACAGTGACCCAATTCCTACCTTGTGTGACTTTGTTCGCCCAGGTAAACAAGGTGTAGAACAGCGTGACAATGCTATGCCCTGCACATGTGGTATGCTGGAGGGGCACTGTGAATTGTCCCTGCAGTAGAGGCTGAGGAAACAGTGGAGGATGAGGTGGACATTGTTGCAGGACCAATGACTTGAGAACGTGGAAGCGGAAGCGGAGTCACCTGGCCAAGTTGCTGGTGAAAAGGCAACAATGTGAAGTTGTCAGCAGCATGAGTAGGTCATACAGTGACCCAGTGGCAGCGGCATGAGGAGTATACAGAGTGACCCAGTGGAAGCGGCATGAGGAGGCCATACAGTGACCCGATGGCAGCAGCATGAGGAGGCCATACAATGACTCAGTGACAGAGTGTGGAGATGTCAGCAGCCTTAGGAGGCCATACAGTGACCCTGTGTCAGAGTGACCCAGTGGAAGCGGCATGAGGAGGCCATACAGTAACCCAGTGGCAGCATCATGAGAAGTACACAGAGTGACCCAGTGGAAGCGGTATGAGGAGGCCATACAGTGACCCAGTGGAAATTGCATGAGGAGGCCATACAGTGACCCAGTGGCAGCAGCATTAGGAGTATACAGAGTGACCCAGTGGAAGCAGCATAAGGAGGACATACAGTGACCCAGTGACATTATGGAGGTGTCAGCAGCCTTAGGAGGCCATACAGTGACCCAGTGGCAGCAGCATGAGGAGGCCATACAGTGACCCGGTGGCAGCGGCATGAGGAGGCCATACAGTGACCCGGTGACAGAGTGAGGAGGTAGCAACAGCCTTAGGAGGCCATACAGTGACCTGGTAACAGAATGGAGAGGTGTCAGCAGCTTTAGGAGGCCATACAGTGACCCTGTGTCAGAGTGACCCAGTGGAAGCAGCATGAGAAGGACACACAATGACCCGGTGACAGAGTGTGGAGGTGGCAGCAGCATGAGGCCATACAGGCACCAGTGGCAGAGTGCGGAGGTGGCAGCAGCATGAGTAGGCTACAGAGTGGCAAGGTGATATAATGTGTAGGTAGCAACAGCCTTAGGAGACCATACAGTGACCCAGTTTCCAGAGTGAGGAGGTGTCAGCAGCTTGAGGAGGCCATACAGTGACTCAGTGGCAGAGTGCAGAGGTGGCAGCAGCGTGAGTAGGCCACATAGTGGAAAGGTAATATAATATGTAGGTAGCAACAGCTTTAGGAGGCCATACAGTGATCCAGTGGCAGAGTGTGGTGAGGCAGCATGGATCATTTAATCTGCTGCATCAGGCATTGGTGGGTGGAAATCCTGGCTCATCCACGCCTGATTCATCTTCACAAAGGTTAGTCTCTCCAAATTTTGGGTGGACAGGCGAGTTCTCCTTGGGGTAACTATGGCCCCTGAAGCACTAAACACCCGCTCTGATGCCACACTACTGGCCGGGCAGGAGCTTTTCCAGGGCAAACTCGGCCAGTTGCGGCCACAAATCCAATTTGGCTGACCAGTAGTCCAGCGGATCTTCAATGACGAGTGGCAGGGTGCACGTGCTGGTTCAAGTTTTGCTCTGTGTCTAGCTGCTCATGAGCAGCACTATGCAGCAGAAGAAAGCTGCTCATCAGCGACTCTAGGCTCAGGCTGCTGCTGATGGAGCCGATACTGCTCCTGCCACACCCATGCCCTCCCACAGCTGCCATGCCAGTGCAAGCTGAGCGCTCAGGGACCCCCCCCCCCCGGCTGGACATGCAAGAGGATTATTATTATTATTTATTTATATAGCACCATTAATTCCATGCTGCTTTACATTTGAGGATTTACATATGGTACACAAGATATACAAAACAAATATAATACTAACAGTGACCAACTGGCACAGTGGGATAGAGGGCCCTGCCTGCAAGGGCTTACAACCTATGAGGGATAGAGACAGAAGGTGAGGGGAGAAGCTGTACAGATGGTGGTGTGGTGACAGTAGTGTTATTGGATGTTGTAGGCCTTCCTGAATAGGTGAGTCTTTAGGACCTTCTTGAAGCTTGTGACTGTGGGGGTCAGTCTTATGTGTCTTGGTAATGAGTTCCAGCATATGGGGGATGCACAGGAGAAGTCTTGGAGACGGTTGTGTGAAGAGCGGATAAGAGCAGAGCGGAGTAGGAGGTCTTTGGAGGATCGGAGGTTACATGTGGGCAGGTAGCGGGAGATTAGGTCAGAGATATATGGAGGGGACAGGCTGTGGATGGCTTTGTATGTCAGCGTTAGTAATTTGAACTCTATTCGCTGGGCAACGGGTAGCCAGTGAAGGGATTGGCAGAGGGGGCGGCCGATGAAGAACGGAGGGAGAGGTGTATTAGGCGAACAGCACAGTTTAAGGTGGACTGGAGGGGGAAGAGAGTGTTAGCTGGGAGACCATGGAGAAGGGTGTTACAGTAATCTAAGCGGTAGATTTTGAGGGCTTGGATTAGCATCTTTGTAGTTTCAGGAGTGAGGAAGGAGCGGATTCGATAGATGTTCTTGAGTTGGAGGTGGCAGGAGGTGTTGAGGGTTTGGATGTGCGGCCTGAAGGATAGGTCAGAGTCTAGGGTTATCCCAAGGCAGTGGGGCTGTGGGACTGGGGTGAGAGTGGTTCCATTAACTTTGAGAGATGGGTCAGGTAGTGGGGTGGTGCATGAAGGGGTGAATATCATGAACTCCGTTTTCTCCATGTTGAGTTTGAGAAAGTGGGAGGAGAGAAAAGAGGCTACGGCTGCTAGACATTCTGGGACTCTGGACAACAGAGAGGTAATGTCTGGTCCAGAGAGATATATTTTGGTGTCGTTAGCATATCAATGGTAATGGAAACCATGAGATTCTATGAGTTGGCCAAGGCCGAGTGTGTAGATGGAGAACAGGAAGGGTCCTAGGACGGAACCTTGGGGGACACGTATAGAAAGAGGGCGTGGCAGAAAGGTTTGGTTTTGAGTGGGAGATGGTGAATGTGCGGTTGGTGAGGTATGAGGAGATCCAGGAAAGGGCCAGGTCTGAGATGCCAAGGGATGAGAGAGTATGTAACAGGAGGGAATGGTCGACTGTGTCAAAAGCAGAGAGTGGTCGAGGAGGAGGAGGACTGAGTAGTAACGCTTGGCTTTGGCAGTTAGAAGGTCATTTGTGACCTTGGTTAGGGCAGTTTCTGTGGCGTGATGGGGTCTGAAGCCTGACCGTAGTCTGTCAAAGAGCACATTGGATTAGAGATAGGAGGATAGTTCGGAGTGGACGTGTTGCTCCAGCAGTTTAGAGGTGTATGGGAGCAGTGAGATGGGGCAATAGTTGGCTGGAGAGGACGGGTCGAGGTAGGGTTTCTTAACTATAGGTGTGATGGTAGCATTTTTGAAGGCAGAAGGGAAGGATCCCTTGGTTAGGGATAGGTTGAAGAGATGGGTTAGGGCCGGAGTAATGACTTCAGAGAGTTTGGAGTTAAGATGTGACTGGGTAGGGTAAAGCGCGCAGGAGGTGAGATGGGATTTAGAGATTAGGGTGGAGAGCTTTACATCAGTGATGGTGGAGAAACAGGTTAAAGATGAAGAGCACAGGACTGTTGGGTGGGGTGGTTGTCAGGGGTGTAGAGTGAGATTGTCTCTGATGGTGTCAATTTTGCTTTTGAAATAAAAGGCAAAGTTATCAGCTGTGATAAGTGATGTCCAAGGGGGTGCGGGAGGACAGAGAAGGGAGGTGAAGGTAGTGAATAGCTGTTTGGGGCTGAGGGATAGGGCAGATATTAGTGTGGTGAAGTAGACCTGCTTTGCAGAGGTGAATGCGTTCTTGAATGTGAGTACTGCCTCTTTATACCTGATGAAGTCCTCCTGGGAGTGGCTTTTCTTCCAGAGGCGTTCTGCAACTCGTGAGGCATGTCTCAGTTTTTTAGTCACGTCAGTGTGCCAGGGTTGTCTATTGATCGGTTGGGCTTTGGTGTTAGTGAAGGAGGCCACAGAGTCAAGGGCTGAAGTAATGGAGGCATTGTAGAAGCCAGTGGTGGAATCTGCGTCCTGGAGTGAGTATATGTCAGCAAACGGTATGAGAGATTCTGAGAGCGCGCGGATGTCAAGGCGATTAAGGTTCCTGCGGGGACGTGTTGGTTTAGGGGTTGGGGAGTCTATTACAGAGGAGAGGGCAGAGAATGTCAACAGGTTGTGGTCAGAGAGCGTGGACAGAGAGTTAGAGAGGTTGACTAGAGAGCAGTGGTGGGTGAATATGAGGTCGAGCGTGTGCCCCTTTGTGTGGGTGGCAGAGGAGGACTATTGAGAGAGACCAAAGGAGGCAGTGAGGCGCAGGAGACTGGAAGCGAGAGGGTGGTTTGTGTTAATGGGGATGTTGAAGTCCCCCATGATGATGGTGGGGGTGTCAGTGGATAGGAAGTACATTAACCAGGTGGTGAAGTGGTCGATAAAGGCAGCACTAGGTCCTGGTGGTCGATATATGACGGCCAGTTGGAGGTTGGAGGGCGAGTAAATATGATCAGAGTGCACTTCACAGGAGGGGAGGGTGAGAGCAGTTAGCTGTTGGATTGGAGCAAAGGAGCAATTGGCAGACAGGAGGATGCCTACGCCTCCACCAGATTTATTGTTGGGGTGAGAAGTGTGGGAGAATTGCAGACCTCCATAGGAGAGGGCAGCAGGGGAGGAGGTGTCTGAGGGTGTTATCCACGTTTCTGTGATACCAAGAAATGATAATTTATGAGAAATGAAGAGGTCGTGGATGTAGTCAAGTTTGTTGCGTACAGAGCGAGCGTTCCATAGTGCACTGGGGAGGACATGGGGGGGGGCAGGAGCGGGTAAGATAGGTGTAAGGTTAAGGGGTTCTGTGTGCTGGTGCCGGTTGTGCAGAAAGATCTGACAGCAGGGAAGTGCTGGGGTGGTCCAGAATTAGGAGAAATGTCGCCAGAAGTGAGGAGTAGCAGGGAGAGGAATAGCAGGTGTAAGTAGGAGAGAGTGTGGGGAGGTTGTGTGTGACTGGGGTGGAAAACTTGTAGGTGTGTGAGTAGCTGTGCAGAGAAGGTCAGATGGTGGGGTAGGATGGATGGAGAGATAAATATATTCTTAGTGACATGGCTGGTTTGGGGTGGAAAAGTGGTTTTTACAAGTATGGGAAGAACAACAGTGATTATAGTGGGAAGCATTTCTGTAGAGAATTGCTTGGTTTTTATTTAGTGGGTTGTTGTTACCTTTAGTTCCCTTCTGATCCAATTCTGGTCTGTGCACTTAAAATCTACACTTTGAAGCTGCAAAATGACCTTGGTCACAAAATGACCAGTGGGTTTATATTTATACTAGCTAGCAAGGATGGACGATGGCGCAGATAGGCAGCGGCCAACTTGCTACAGAGCATGTCTCTACAGTAGTTCAGTTTGTCCTCCCTCTCAGCGGATGCAAAAAAGGCCCCCATATTTCTCCAGTAGCGAGGGTCTAACATGGTGGAGAGGCAGTAGTCATCCCTCTGCCGAATGGTGACAATTCAGTTGTCACTGTGCAAGGAAGTCAGCATGCATCGGCCATTTGCGCAAGTGACTCCAAGGGACTCCCTGCACCCATCTCCACTGCATACTGCCACGGTGTGTCTGGGTCATCTGCCTAATCCTCCTCATCTCCCTCTGGCAGTTTTGGTTGCTCCTTCTCCTCCTCTCCACCCATTTGACTATACATTGTTTGTTCTCCAATGTGCTCCTCATCCTCCTCCAGTTCAGCCCCCACAAGGCTCATGTGGCCTAGAAATGTAGACACCACATCTCCAGTCCCCTGACCTGCCAGATTGATAAGCATCTTTTCCAGGATGTGAATCAGTGGAATGACGTTGTTGATTCCGTAGTCCTGGCGACTGACTAACAAAATGGCCTCCTCAAAGGGAACGAGCAAACGGCAGGTGTCACACATGAGCTGCCACTGGCTAACGTTAAAGTTACACAGGGAAGTACCCCTCTTCGCTTGGATCATCAAGAAATCATTTATGACACCACTGGGGAGTGTTTAGGATTACAGAAATGGTTATAACTCTGGCCTCTTCACCAGCTTGATCACGCAGTGCCTCCACCTGAATCTTCACCAAGCTTGTGAACACGGTGTTGGTTAGACTCCTCCACCAGGGGTCGATTCGGGAGAACCCCTATAGCCTACCTGTAGTTTCACTTTTATGAGTGACTTGTAGTAAGTCAAAACAAACCACACCTAGAAGATTTAAGCTTTTCTTAAAATGTGTATTAATAACTGGAACCAAGGATGCAATGCATATAATACTGCAATGAACAGTTTACAAAAAGCATACAGCCCTTATGGCGTACACAGTATTAATTGCCTCTGACTCTATAAGGGAAATGTTAAACTATAGAAGCCTAGGTATGCAAGAGACAATTTGATAAATTCAAAGTTTTAGATGATTCAACTTACACACAGGCGCCCACTCACACTATGACCTTTGCTAACTCAGAATGGCAGTACAAGATAAGCAAATTAACACTTTTCACAAGCACCCATCACTGGCCAGGAGGGATTTTTAGGCAACCTAAAAATGTTCAGGAGAGAGGGAAAAATGTCCTCTTAGGAGCAGGTCTTCAGTGATAACAGGGTTAACCAGTTGCAATGTCCTCCTCAATGTGATAAGTTAATACAGAAGTGTGATAGCAAAGCTTCGCTCTGGAAGTTATCCACACATATATAATATTGCAGATGTCCGGCAAGTAACTTCTCCTCTTAGTGCTTAGCTCACTGTTA